>JACEFZ010016857.1:12500-44478 GCA_014155875.1 Cepaea nemoralis | reverse complement strand
AACGAAGAACATACACCCTAAACAATTTTTTTTTTAATAAAACAAAAATACTCCAAAAAAAAAAAAAAGGAACTTTTGAAATAAGAGTGGGGAAGAGGAAGGAAAAAAGGAGAAAAAGAAGAAATTGAAAGGGGGGGGGGTTTTTTTTTGGGTAAGGGTAATTTTGGGGCCGTCAGTTAGGGAAAAAAGGGTTTTTCCAAAGTAATCCAAATATTAAAATTAATCAAAGACTTTTGTATACCATATTATTTAAGAAAAGGGGGTTAAGGGAGAGGAGGGGAAGAGGGGGGAAAGAAAAGGGGGAAAAGGAGAAAGGTGGGTTGTGAAATTTGTTTGGGTTTGGGAAAGGTACCTGGGGGCGTGGGTCCCTAAACAAATTTCCAAAAAATACAAGTTTAAAAAAACCTGGGAAACCATTCCTTAAAAAGGGAAACCGAAAAAAAAAAAAAAAACATATCAGTTTACACAAAACATACATACATATATTCACTCATGCTTGCATACATAAGATACGTACACACACAGAATCTTGATCGTGTTTATTGATTTTAAGAATTTGCATCGTAGCACTCCAGGTAAACCCAAGTCGTCATAAAAATACAAATAAATAAAATTAAATCAAATCTAGTGAAGTGGTAATGCTGAGTGTTCCAGTACCACACAGCACCCCATCCTCATTGTTGGAACCACACTTAGACACACGAAATGTATACACATACATACTGTTTGAATAAATACATGCATATATACCAACCAACATACCTAACTACCTATCTATCTACCTACCTACCTACCTATCTAATTATCTACCTACCTACATGCATACATGCGCACATGCTGCCATGATCGCGTTCATAGTGTTAAAGGCATGGCATTGTTAGAACAAAAATTGCGGTTTGTATAATGAGACCGTTCAAAGTGACCAGCCGCCAGCGTTGGTCACAAGAAGGTGAAAAGTGCCCGTGACGCTCCGTGAAAGGACGAAGCGCCACCTTCAAGATCAGCTGGGGATTGAGCGACGGTCGAGTGTGGACCTGGTTCGGTTTGTAAGTAGAGATGGCCATAGATTGTGCCGCCAGTTAAAGTAATAGTGAGATTAATAGTAATTGTCGAGACTCTATGTATTGTGCAAGATTGACAAAGGTTTTCGTATAAATGACAATGTGAATTATACAATATTTCGAGGACAATATAGTATTTAAGCAGTCTCCCTGGTGAAGATGTTAACGTCTTTCTCCGTAATCCCGTATATTCTCGTTAGTAACGCAGCTGCGCGAGATTCAGTTGCGGATCGCGCAGCGTTGGTTACATACGGGGGTATGTGATCCGGTCGCTCAGAAAGTAATGGCAAACTACTGAGCGTAATCTTGCCTAGTACATCAACAGCAGCTGAAAGATGCTGGTGTTGATTTGCAACGTCCTGAAGGGATATGCAACATAAAAAAGAGTATTTAAAACAGCGTCAGAGCTGTGTTCTTAAGCGCAAAAGTATGCCTGCACAGAGAAGAGGCAAAAAGGATGATCATTTCGCCGTGTTACTTATGATCATATGTTCCCCCAACTCATCGTTCGCAGTGCCTGCAGATTTTTTCTGTGATGGTGATGTTTTATACACTAGGAATGCATGTCTCTTTATCTCCAGGATTAGGAGCATTTCTCCGGAGTGTGCTTCAGTCAGCACTATGATAGCTGCGAGTCAGCCGTACGTTGCGGAGATTGCTGCGTTTAGTGAGCAACAGGTCAAGTTGGTGCCAGTTTTTTTTTTTATATCTGGGGTGACTACATGACACCTTGTGTTGTGGTTTTGTATCGAAGAAGGTGTTGGCCACGCACAGATTATGATCGCTGTAGAATTCCAAGAGACGTTTTCCCTTGTCATTGATCTTCTCAAAGCCCAACTGTCCTAGATATGAAGATCAAGATTTGTGGTCGGGGCCAACCCTGGCGTTGAAATCCACCAGGATTTAAAAAAAAAATGTTGCTTCTCTGGTGTTTCACTGACCACTGTGCTAAGGTCCTCATAAAACGTATCTTTAGATTCTGATGGTGCGGTAAGTGTTGGGGGGTAAACGCTTATAATACTAAACGGGAATGCCTCTGTCTGGAGTTTGAGCTTCAGTATTCTTTCAGTGCCATCTCTTGGCAGTATGATGGACTTAAGCAGCTTGTTTCTGATCGCAAAGCCAACTCCATGCCCCATGGTCTCTCCGCAAGGCTTGCCATGCCAGTAGAAAGTAAAGTCCCTTCTCCTTGATGTTTCCAGATTCTAAGAGTCTGGTCTCTTGCAGGGCGACAATGTATATCCCCTGTCTGATGAGTTCCTTGATTATCACTTCTGTTTTATGGGCATCGACAATCTGATTTAGATTGTATTAAATGTCAGCGTCATGGTTCTCACGTTGTATGTTTTCAGCCTTATGGTCAGCTTTTTTTAGGTATATAATTTGCGGTCCATGTGTGTCACGAAATCACCCGTAGACTGGTCTCACTTCAAATTTAGTACGGGGAATCGCCGTGCTAATTTTAGCCGGAAGAAATCCGAAGGGAGGATCCCATTTCTGTATCATTAGAAACTCTTCTAGAATGGTTGTTCTAGGGATTACTTTACTAGTTTACATGAGTAGAACTAGGGGAATTCGACTTTCTCGTGGGGAGATCACGTAATCTCCGAGAAATTCGCAGCCCACGTAAAAGTGGCAATTCTCTTGGCCCGCGAGATTTGCTACGGGGGGTCCAGTGGTGTTGTTCACTTGCAGCAGAGTGTGGTTGTGTTACCGCCTGGGAGGAAGTTGTTGTGAAAGGCGAGGCTGTCTACAGAGAGTTTGTAAACTATAGACATTCCTGTGGCGAGTTCTGTTGTAAAAACGCTGGCATGTCTATAAAACGGTTGGAGAAGCTCGACAGATGCTATGGCGAGCTATCAGGATGTTTCTCTGTTACAAGGAGTTAGAAAATGAATTTTGTGTGTGTGTGTGTGTGTGTGTGTGTGTGTGTGTGTGTGTCGAAAGGGAGGCGAACGAACGGGGAATCGATGCTTGCCGGTTACAAGGGGAAAACCCGAGGTTGATGTATTATTCTTTACCTTGCATTGAAGAGGGGGGCGGGCGGAGTGAGTGGAAACTCTCCAGCCATGGTCGAGTAAGGGAAGGAGTTGGATGAGATGTCAGCTGAGGCAGTTGGGACTGGGGCTGAGAACCCAGTGTGAATCTTACTTGGATGAAGTGAGAGAAGAAGAAAGGCAGAATGGTATACTGTTAGGTTCCGGATGTCAGCTGTGTTGTGAAGACCGAACCTGTACACTGTGAACTATAGGCCTTCCCAGACGAAGCTGATCCAGGGGCTACCTGACACATGAGAGCCCGTTTTCACCTGTTTTCTTTCACACACACTTTCCTTATATAGAATGAACCGGGTCAGCTGGTATGATGTCAATATGCATACCACTTACTGAGGGCCTAGTGATCTGTGTAGGTGTCAAGTACGCAGGGTTGTTACAGCGTTCTATCACTAGTTGCTCTCCTTACAGGGTCAGCCTTCGAGTGTGACGTATCAACCCAGTATATGCTGAAAATGGAAAGGTGAAGTCAGGCCAGTACCAGAAGCCAGTGATTCAACGAACTCCTCTGTGATGGAGCAGCATACTGTGTTTCCGCCTGAAAGAACTTCATCAGTATGAAGTTGAAAAAACCTGAAGGTCAGGCCAAGAAACCACCTAATTCACTTTCATCACGTAAGGACAGTATAGTGTTATGCCATGAGGGCACTTGTGATGTTTTCAGGCCACGATGCGGCCAAGGAAGACAATTCCGTCTTGTATCTGAGCTAACATGCTCCGACGGAAGAATAGACTAGCATGATTAACTTGTTGTACCACAGTGAATCAGTGATTGATTGATTGATTGATTGACTGACTTAGAAACCGACATCACAGCATTCGGGGCATTCCCATAAGCTCTCCGTTCCCAACCTCAGCAGCCTGCGAAGAGTTCCAACACCAATAGTTCCAGTAGCAATCTGATTATATGTCCGTCTCGCCTTTTCTCTGAGCGTCGAGCGTCGGCCAGATCCCCTCGTCACACCTCGCTGCCTCATTCTTACCAGACTAGGGTGATTCATTTGCTCCTCCAAGGTGTATACGTGCTTCCACAAGGCCGCAACCACGTCTGCCTTGTCATGCATCAATACTCTACCCAGTTTTGCCGAGCCAGTCAATCTGTCCGCCTGTTCATTCCCCAGCATGCCACGGAGAAAAGAAACAGGTGATGCTTGCTACCCGTGACCTCCGAAGCGAAGCAAGCCACTCTGCACGAAGCCTGCCTGTCCCCACCCTCCTCAGCATGCTTTCTGAGTCAGTTACAATCACAATATGTGTATGTGTCGTGTTCTCCATCCAGCGGAAAGCTGCACTGACCGCCGCCACCTCCATTCTTAAGCTAGATGCTGTTTCATCATACGCCCGGCTCTCCTGCACCAAACGTCGACCATTAGCTTTTGTGAATTAGTGGTGGTCCTACCACGTACTAACGCTTAAGTGAGAGACTGTGTTTTCGTGAGTGGGCCACCTGCATTGATCCGAGGTCAGGACAATTAGTTATGAACAATAGTGATTTCCACAATGGATTATTGTGATCTGATATACAGACAATTCTCAGAAGATGGCGATGGCCTCAATTCACCTGGTGGATAGTTGAAATGCGGGATCGTCGCTGGAGGGACTGCTATCATCTCTCATCCGTCTGACGAGTCGGCACTCTTGGGGAGGACGACCCTTCGCTGATCCGGTGAGAGAAGAAAGACAATCCGACGTACAGACGAAACCGGGAGCTGCCCGAGGAGGACAGCTCAGATCCGAATCTGTTATTCCTTCTTTATCTCTCTTGTCGATATCCTCACTGTATTAGTCTACTTCTAGTCCACTCCTGTACTATCATGTATTATACATTAAATATTGTTACGATGATGGCTGTGGAGTTGAGTCTGTTGTATGGGATGCGCCCCTAGTGGTAGGGTCCCTAGGGTGTAAGAGGGAGTATTGACTGGGTGTTGCACAGCTTAGGCAGGCGGTAGCTGTCTAGTGACATATAATGATCTCTCCCACCGTCGAAGCAACCCCTGGCGCATTGCTCTACACCACTCGAGCATTAAGACTTATAACCGGTCACTGCTGCTTCCCGAGTTGTGTCACAACTGTTACGTGGTGCTGAAGTGACCTCTTCAGGGCACAAGCCTGGGCAATGGAATGCGGAGAACCAGCTGTTGCCCAGTAGCAAGTTCCCCCTCTCCACGTCATCGATGTTGACCAAGGGAAAGGCAGTAGCCAATGCAACATGACATCGATGCCATCGCAGGAGTTGCCAGAACTATGTTGTTTACAACATGGAACTGCCTTAGGAACCCTATCTCCGAATTTGTCATCAGGGTTTACTCCCGAAGCCTTTCCCATCTGGGTATACCCGCAAACCAGCGGAGGTTTGAAATTTAGAGCTTCCTCTCTTAGAGTGGATACCAACCAAGGCTGACGAGCCTCCTCTGTCCGCGAATCAATAAGGAGAGAAGTCTACCATTCTTCCTTCCTGGCAGTGATCATACTGATCAGGTGACCGTAGCCATTGTCTCCATTGAGAGATCCTCTTCCCACTGTCGCTTACTTGAAACCATAAACAACCACTATCTGTCGCTGCTCCCAAGTCCGATCCACCACCTGTTCCCGTGGCTTCACGCTACCCTGTTTAGGGGCAAGGTGGAAGGGGGGGGGGGGGTTAAACGGATGTCCCACCTTGCCCAAGGGTGTTTTATAAGCTTTTACATAAGTGTGTTAGATGAGTACTCACTTCAAAACGTTTAAGCATTTCCCACAACTTGTTTCTATCTACTCTATCAAATGCCTTTTCTTGGTCGACAAAGGTTAAGTAAAGTGTTTCATTTTATTCGAGTGACGTAATTGATCAATTGATATAATTGACATTCTTGTATGACTCAAATACAATCGAACCAGCAGCGGAAATGGTCGGCAGGATTTAGCGGTCGAGATTCGTACCCGTGTTCTTTCGTCCGTGTGATAGTGTATTGATTGAATTTAGGTATTGATAGCTTGCCATATGATTGAATTATTCCTGCGGGACAGCAATTTGTAGCGAGATAGTGTCTATCATAATGTGTTTTCTGTGGTTAAATCGTATACGTTAGCTTGATGTGCCCCTAATAATAAACATTTACAATCAACATATAATTCAAGTTTTATATAAGTAATTTACTATAAGCTCACATAGCAGGGATCTGAAGCAAGCGGCATTTCGAAATATATGGAGGTATGTAAGAACTGCTAATATTTCAACTAAACGGATCGAAAACAAAATTAATAATATTCGGAAGATACAGAAGAATGTCTGAAATTGTTCGAAAATGGATAATTGGTGGTTATTTTATATTCAAGTCACAGGTTGTGATTTATACTAATGAAGAGTAAGTATCTTCATAAAACAATTAGAAAAGTAAAATTAACCGTCACCAGCAGGAACTTGCCGTGGGTATGTGATTTGCCATGAGTATCACATGTTGTTGGCATGAGTGCACGGGAGAATAGGCGGCCAGTTTTTTTTCCATCCCGTGACGAATGACGAAAGCCGATATCGAACATGTTTAATACTTGTAATAATCCAGATATATAAAACACAATGTATGTCTGTGGGTGGGGATGTATTGGATGCGTTCGATAACGGTCCATCCGATTGCAGATGAAATTTTCTACACGTCTTATTTTCATTCCCGTTCAACCAACTGTCATAGTTTTTTTAGTGTAGAATCAGCTATTTACTTACTAAAATTTAATAATCAAATAACATGACTTAACATAAGAAAAAATATATAAAGGGACATAACTTTTAGTAGCATTGCTATATCTTAGGTTAAGTCCCCTGGCTATAGATAGATAGATAGATAGATAGATAGATAGATAGATAGATAGATAGATAGATAGATAGATAGATAGATAGATAGATAGATAGATAGATAGATAGACAGACAGACAGACAGCCGGGCCGGTCGTCAGACAGACAGACAGACAGACACAGACAGACAGACAGACAGACAGTCGGGAACGGGAACTTGTATGAATACTTATATGAATTAAATGAGATGCTCCCCATCAGGGGCTGGGCGAAGCCGGGCCGGGTCAGACAGACAGACAGACAGACAGACAGATAGACAGACAGACAGACTGATAGATAGACAGACAGACAGACAGACAGACAGACAGACAGACAGACAGACAGACAGACAGACAGACAGACAGACAGACAGACAGATAGATCCTCGCCAGGGCCTGGGCGAAGCCGGGCCGGGTCAGCTAGTAATCCAGATAAACGTTAGTCAAAATGTGTTCCGCGGGCCGCATGGTCTCTGTCACAGGTACCTGAGGCTAGGCACAGCAGTTTCAGAAAAGTTGTTTTGTGTATTCACACGATATCAAGTGGTGTCTGAGTGATGTAGGTTTGCCGCAGTAAATTCCCAAACACTTTCTGTCCCTCGATGTGATGCAGTTATTACGTCAAGAATCAATAGGAGAAGGAATCGAATACATTACCGAGGGGATGAATCAAGATTGAACAGCTCTAGTAGCACGTGTCAACTCTCCAACAACAGGATAACTGAACCGAGAATTCAGAGCCAGGAACGCAAAGAAGCTTATTTGGGAAAGCCATAGATATTGACTAATCAACTGAACAACTAGTTCGGTACAACAACACAGATCGTAATCCACGATTCTGTGATCGTACGTGTTGACTAACTATGACATGGCACATGATGATCATGTAAACCTTATAATTTCGTACTCTTTATATAAACAAGATAAAAAGTCAGTTGCATATCCTTTACAGGACGTTGCATTCAACACCAGCTTTTGTTTTTTTTTGCTGTTGTGATCTCTTGACAAGTTTACGTTAAGTAGTTTGCCATTGCTTTTTGAACAACTGGCACCCTCATCATTTCGTAAAACAAATCAACGCTACACAGCTTGCTGCCAAATCCCGCGCAGCTGATAGGCAAGATAATAACAAATTTGATAAAAACAGACATAAGCGCGGCTGCTACTTCGTCACAAGAGTGTACAGAAAAAGCATGGCGTAGTGTCTTGATCTGTCTCTGAGGGTCTCTGTATGACTTGATCTGTCTCTGAGGGTCTCTGTATGAGCGACTATTTACTAGTTTAGCCTGAGCGACGAGACAATACTTGTCAGTCCTATTGTTGATTGTGGCTATCCAGAATTCTAACGTCACCGTTGGTACGGAAGGAATACTGGACTGGGTTTCCATAGTAAATGCGAATGGAATATTTAAGAGAAGATTAGTCATTAGTGAGGTTCTTCATTATTGCACTCCGTAAATGTTCATAAGTGCTAGGACCCTCTTCTTAACATCTCGGCCAGCGTGTAGTGGCTGATTCCACCAGTTCTGAGTTGACTAATCAGATGTCGTTAACACTTGTCAAAATGTTCGCTGGCATAATGCTATTGTGAGGGTGATGATTATACTGCAGACAAAGATTACTAGAAACAATGGCTCGTACACACAAGACTGTCAGATGCTCAGGCGAAAGTATCAAGTCAGCTGGCATAACATTGACTCCCAGTGGACATACATCGCATATGTTCCCACAACAGGCTGAGAACTTTTAGTCACACTAGACAGTTGGACCCATCCACCTCTCGATCACGAGCAGTGCACTTGATGACCCTCAACAACGTAAACACATCCGAACATAGCAATCTTTGTCACACGACTCTCGCTCTGTCACTGCTTGGTAAAACTCATTATATCAGCTTAATACATTGTCTCGTGGACAATAAACTAAAACTCACTCTTTACTTACGGCTATTTACAGTCGATGGGCACTGTCATCAACAACTAACACTTTTCATCTTCGTTCTAGTTTAAACTTACTCACACCATCATGATATTTACATAATGTCACACGAGGATAGTCGTGTCATATAGGACGTTGGTTCATAGCGTCAAGTTTAAATAGTATGCGAGTTGTTTGTTGTAGAAGTATCGCTGACTTAGATGATGTTATGGAATTTTATTACATTTACATATGCAGTCGGTTTGGTGGTCTTCAAGGCATATGTTTTCACCTACCTGTGTTACCATGGTGATCCAACATAAAATGGGCTCAGGAAATGTCCTGGAAATTAAAGGCGACCATCGTGATATTGACCACGTGCTGCCCACATGCTGTTGAGGCAGCGGCTGGCCGAGAGGCTAGAACGCCGGACTCTCATTCGGGAGGCCCGGGTTCGATCCCTCGGTAAGGTGTCGGATTTTTTTCTGTCGGGGGCACAAAGAAAATCCTAACCTGCACAGTTCGCTGCGACTGCACTAGCCAGGCGGCCTTTATTCCTCAGGCTCAAAGACCCCTCTGCCATACACCGCAAGGTACTATATTGGCAGTAAATGACAGCTGCCCACTGTACTACCATGCTCTCCGTGGATAATATTACCTGGGTGACATACCAATGACATAAAAACATGAATCAACATCACGTCCTTAGCAGAACATTGCCCTCATCAACACTGTGACAGTTTCCCTTACCTTTCCCCCGTATATGTTCATTAACAAAGTGTCTTTAATGTTCTGTTTCCACCGTATTCCGCGTCTCGGAGTATACATGTATGCTTACGTGAGCGAGTGAGTGTGTATGAACACACTGGGTTATGGGATACAGATGGGAGAAGGGACGAGTTTTTTGTTTTTTTTTTTTCATGGGACAATGATATGAGTAAATGAGAGCTCAAGAAAATGAAATCCTGTCATGTTTTTATAGATTGCGAATATTCTGTTTCATCAAAGGAAACTACTGATGGCTTACATTTCAGCGAATTATAATGAGAATATTTCATTTCCGAATTCTAAAAGCTCGTCCGCTTTCTTAGCATCCTTGTGGTATGTTTTTAATGGCAGTGATTGATTTCATGGAGGTAACTGCAGGACATAGCAACAGTTAGGATAGCTATGCGAAAATTGTTTGATCGCCTATACCCTAATAGATAAAGAGAACAGAAGCTGAAGAATAAGATTGGTATCACAAGTGACTAACACGTGCATACAAATATCGCTCTGTCTTGGCCCTTAATTTGCGGAATAACACACGTTTCTTCCACGTATTTATACTAATATTGTCCAGACAAACACATACCATCTTTGATGTAATTCATTAAAAAAGTATTATCTTTATTTCTCACTTCTAAATACCTCACCTGCTGCTGATTACAACAGCACAAATAATATAGTGATGCGATAACGCTAACGATTCACTAGAAGTAGCAAATATTGTATCCAAGGCTCAAAGTGATGAAATAAGTCTTGGATGACGTCATATTTTACTATATAAAGAGTCTAGCACCACATGAAATCTTCACCACATAGGGGGAGATAATAATGTCACAAACTTTATAAGGGAAGTAACTCTAATATTTTTTAAATTGAAAATTAAAGATAGCGGTTATTAGTGGTCTTTAGTGAACGGGATATAAAAACAAGCATCATACAGATTCGGATCTCCAACTGAAAACCGCAATAAAGTAAACATTAAATATGGCGGTCCGTAGTGCGCAGTGGCTTATACACTATCATCAAAGGGTTACAGAACTTCAAATGAAAACAGTAATAAAGTAAAGATGGTGGTTAGTATTGGGTGTAGTGGTCGGGATGTGTGACTGTTGGGTGGTCCACGGGTAGTGTATCAACAGTATGTATAAATGTGTGGGTATGGTGGGTGACTGCGTCGTTGGTCATTAATAGAAGTACACATGTTCCTGAAGCGAGGTACCGTCGCTATATAGAGGTGGTAGCTTCGAATCCCAGGGTTGGGTTGGAGGACTGAATAAAACATTGTGCTGAGATTTGCGTGGTCGAGGAGTAAAGTATTAACAGTGTGTTTGCTCGTGTGCGGACGGACTAGCAAACCCAGTGGAAGGGCGAGCCACGGTGGATGGACTAGCAAACCCTTGAGACGGATTCGAACCCGCGGCCATCACTCGGTGTTCAAGCGTGGCCACAAAATGTAACATTTCCAACAAAGCTCTGGAATGTACTAGCTGTTAAGTAAAGGTCAGATCATATTTCACATCGATGCCAGCGTCACTGGAGAGATCAGACTTAAATTACTTACCAACATTTCCCCTGGCGAATACTCTAATTAGGTAACGAGAAAAAAAAATACTGTGCCGTAGTAAGTTAGTATGTAGCAGGATGGTAGTTACAGATGCAGTATAAAGTGAGGAGCGTCCGTCAACCTGAAATACATTCTTACATGCGCTTATGTGACGTTACAGCAATCCTTATTAGGATGAATCGCGAATTTTCAAATCTCACACGTTAGGATATTTAACTGCTTCCGGTCTTGTATATATATATATATATATATATATATATATATATATATATATATATATATATATATATATATATATATATATATATATATATATATATAAAGCTAAACTATAATTATTAAAAGTAATAGTATATACTAGTAATAATTCAATTAGTATTTTTGCTGTGTAAAGTGCAAAATAAAGATGGCGGCATAGTATAGGTGCTAGTAGGTCTACCATCGACAACATCGATTCATATTTGTGAATCTGATCATCAGAAGCCTTTGGGTATTTTTGTTATATATGTCTTATAAAGAGACCGACTGTTTATTAAAACGGCGGTTATTATTATCTGTAGTAGATAGGACTTAAACTCTATCATCATATCAATCATGATGTGCTAGGGATACAATTTTCTTTATCAAGACGTGTAACGGTGTACAGCCAGTCACATGGCCACATGTTTAAGAGAAACATCTGGGAACGTGAATATTGGTTACAACCGGTCAAAGGGCCGTTGCTTCCTGTCACATAAATAAGGATAAATCAAGGGCTCTAAGGTACTGGTTACATCCTCTCAAAGGTGGCGTTGCATCCGGTCACATGAGTAAGGGATCATCCGATATACGTGGTTAAGAGGGGTACTACAAAAAGGGTGTCATATCGACAGTTTATTCCGGGGATCTAACTCGTTATGACCACCATGTATGTGACTGTATCCGCTACATCGTCAACAGAGCATCGGAAGTTTACAATGGTCCCCCTTCTATCTCTCTCTCTTCTTTGTCCGTGTAGTCCTAGGGTCAACGAGTAACCCAACGGACATCCCGGTCTCAATACAAAATAATTCGGTCTCGAAAGCAGCATACGCGAGTGTAACCACTCATCACAGTGTCCAATTAAATTGGTCTCGTAGTCGGAGAAGAGAGCTGTGATCACCGACGCCAATCGGGGAAGGAATACCTTTACATAACAACTACAGAGTCATACAGCAACGAGTGTTTAGAGCATGCTATTGGCTGTATAATATTACACATGAACATAACAAGCAGTCCCTGCTCGACCTTAGGCGGCTCATAAAACATGGCACGTCACGTGCAAGCTATCATGACCAGCGAAGTAATCACGTCTCAAATAAGATATTTACACTTTCATTACTTTTCTGTCTGTTCATATGGGATTTTTCATCTTTCACCACAAACCCGTTTCCAAGACTAATATATGTTTTTTTTCAGCTTGTCTGCTTATTGCCACGTTTCACATTCAATCAAATGTCTATGTAACGTTTAACATTCTCTTTCTTCACCAGAAGAAAATCCTAATGCAATTAAATATTGGTGATCTTGTCTGCTCACTGTCCACGTTTCAAATTCAGACAGAAGTACAGGTTATATGTAACACTTCAACACTCTGAAATATCTCAACCAAACTTATATTTATGTCGACCGAAATAAGAAAACATGTTAGCCTAAGTAATAAAAATTTTGGTCAAAGTAAGAACTATCTATGGCAAACCTATAAATACGTCAACCGAAATTAGAAAATAATGTAACCAAACTAATAAAAATGTTGGTCAAATAAAGAAACATATCGGCCAAACTCATAACAATTAGAAAATTTGTTAGCCAAATTAAGAAATTATGTTAGGCAAAACAAGACATATGTCGACCGAAGTAATACAATTAATTAAATAATGGACAAACAAAGAAATATTGATGGCAAATCAAGAAATTGTTTTTACCAAATTGAGAAAAATAGTTGCCAAAATAAGAAAAAAAATGCCTGGTGAAACTAAGAAAAGTATATGCCAAAGGAAGAAATATGTTAGCGGAACGGGGCAAAATGTTAACCAAAATAAGAAAATATGTTAGTAACATCAAGAAATATGTCGACCGAAGTAATAAAATATGTAAAATGACGGACAAACAAAGAAATACGTATAGAAAAGTAAGACAAATGTTGACCAAACTGAGAAAAATGATGGTCAGACTAAGACATATTTTAACTAATCTTATAAGGGAGGAGAACCATTCAGTAGCCAAATTAATAAAAATATTAACCAAAACAAAAATAATAAATATCCCAACCAACCGTATAAATATGTTGACCGAAGTAATAAAATATGTAAAGGAATGGACACACTAAGAAATATGTATGGTAAAGTAAGGGGGACGATGTTTACCAAAGTAAGAAAATATATTGTCAAAGAAAGAATAATGGTGGTAAAACTAAGAACTATGTATGGTAAAATAAGGTGAAAATTTTCACTAAAGTGAGAAAAATAATTGCCAAAGTAAGAAAAAATTATGCTCAAACAACCAAATAATTCAGCCAATGTAAGAAATTATGTTAATAACAACAAGAAATATGTCGACCAAACTATGAAAATGTGTTAGCCGAACTATGAAAAAAAATGTAACCAAGTAAGAAATATAATAACCAAAGTAAGAAAATGTGTTATCCAAGGAGGAAAATGGTGACCAAAATAAGAAATATGTTTATTAAATTGAGAAGAAAGGATAGCCAATCTAAGAAATATGTTTACCAAAGTCAGAATATAGGTTTGTTACAGTGAGACAAAAAAATTGTCAAATTAAGAAATATATCTACCAAAGTAAGAATATGTGTTTGCAAAATGTGTCACACATAGCAGTGTTTCTCATAGATCAATGGCGTCCATCTTTAAAATCAATTTCAGATCTTTACCACGAATGATTAACATATCCAGTCTTATAAGCATTTCGTCTGGTCAGTATATATTAACATGAATTAATAGTTACATACATTAGGTACACTGTTCCGCTTTACTTTGTTATGACACACAAGGTGAAATGGATACGATGAAGTCACATAACATATTATCAACGATATTATGAGTACACTATTAAGGCATCAATTAAATATATTAATAGCACCATTTTCAGTTCTCCACATCATACTATCTTCATCAAATGTATCCTTTCTGGTAGCGGTAAACGTACCTCTAGTCATGAGGATTCTATCTGTATGATATTATTTCCAAGAGTTATCTTTCTTCTTAGTATAACCCCGTATCACACCACCAGACACAACTCTCTACACAATGTACTCTATTTACTACATAACCTTCTTTGTTCTCAGGAAGTCTCTATTCTATCATGTTTTATTGACCTACCTGTCATCAATTAGATTCTCTCCAATATCCAAGCGATATCATGACTGGTCATTTATCTCACTTTGTATTCCACATATTGTTAGTTCTCACAATTATGGTTCACCAACTGTCACCAGCGTCAACGTTTTCAACCAAATCGTTCATACTTTCTTCAGTCCAGAAACGTAAAGACCTGTTATGTATCTTCTGTAGTTATGTTAAGAGGGCTTGAACTTGTATCTGAAAGGCCATTTCACACTATATAATTATCAACGTCAGTACTTTCCCCCATTTACACGACCGAAATGCCATCAGATTAGCCCCGATTAAACAAATCACCAGGACAGGATGAAATACCAAATGAACTAATTAAAGCAGCAAGGGAAGTAGGAACAGCTTGGCTACATAGACTATTCAACCATATTTGGGTAGAACAACAGACACCACGAGACTAGGGAAACGCCATAATTATCCCAATTTGGAAAAACAAAGGCAGCAAAAGAGATTGCACACAATACAGAGGCATTTCACTGTTGAGACATACTGGGAAAATATTTAGCAACATTCTTGAAAAAAGATTACGAACTACTTTAGAACCCCAGCTAAGCGAAACGCAGCTTGGATTTAGGAAAAACAAAGGATGCACAGACGCCATTTTTGCTCTTAGACAACTTATAGAAAAATCAATTGAATTCAATGAAACACTCTACTTAGCCTTTGTCGACCAAGAAAAGGCATTTGATAGGGTAGATAGAAACAAGCTGTGGGAAATCCTTAAACAATATGGAGTGAGTACACATCTAACAAACCTATGTAGAAGTTTATACAACAACAGTGAATGCATAGTGAGAGCAACTGGAAAACACTCAGAACCCTTCACCATAAGATCTGGAGTACGACAAGGTTGTGTCCTGTCCCCTCTCTTGTTCATAACATATATAGACAACATATGTAAAGAAACCAGCCAAGCAGAGACAGCAAGAATACCGCATGACGAGAACACAGAAGAAGAACCATCTGCAAATCTAACCATTAGAGAACTCCTGTTTGCTGACGACCAAGCACTAATAGCAAAATCAGAAGCTGAATTACAAGACCACATGAATAGTCTAAACGAAATGTGTAGGGAACATAACATGAAAATTAGCACAAGCAAAACAGAGGTAATGACTATAACTAAAGAAGAACAAACAGCAACAATTCACCTAAACGAACATCCCTTGAAACAAGTAAAGAGCTTCAAGTATCTAGGAAGTATAATATCATCAAATGGCAGATCAGAAGACGAGATCGAAAATAGGTGCAATAAGGCAAATCAACTCATTGGACAAATGGCACCAATACTAAAGAACAAACATGTATCAATAACTACTAAGAAGGCACTTTACAACACAATCTTCCTACCAACTCTGTGCTACCAATGCCAAACCTGGACAATGACAGAAAAAGAGAAAAGAAAAATCACAACAACAGAAATGAGGTTTCTGAGAAGAATACTCAACGTATCAAGAAGAGATAAGATCAGAAATGAAGAAATCAGGACTAAAGTAGGGGTTAAAGCTGCTCTAGATTTTATTAGAAAGCAGCAAGTCAAATGGTTTGGCCATGCAAGTAGGCTACCAGTCAACAGCATGCCACAACAAGCAATGATGTACAGACCAGATGGAAACAGAGGAAGAGGCCGACCACGTAAACGTTGGACGGAGGGAATAACAGAATCCATGGGAATGTCGATATACGAAGCCCATAACCGGGCACTCTCACGAAGTTTATACTTCACCTCGACACCGCAAGGTACAAGAGGAACATGATGAGATGAGACACTACCGAAAGCTTCAAACTTACCATTATAGAATATCTGCTAAAGAAGCACTTTTACGGACTATTCACGCATCTAACTGCGCTCTTGGTTTTCTTTCTACCACAAAGTGTCTCTGTCTTTCATAGATAGATTGACACATTTTCCATGTCCCATCACGAAGAGTTCCGAACCGCTGCAATACATGTGCTCCAATGAAACAGACATAACGTTTAACAACATTTCTAGCAAGGCTGTATATGGTTCAACCTAACATAGTTTTGATATCATCTGGGTATTCGTCATCAAGAGGTCATTTCCCATGGCTGACATCTTTACCTTTCCGTACCACAATGTCTGCTACACTGACCTTCATTTATTCCATCGCTCAACAATACAAGAGTTTTCTGCACGTCTAACTAACATAATATTTCATATGTTGTCCACCTCTATCGCACTTTGTCATTTTACATCCGCTATAGCGTCAAGTCTCCAACCAACCGACAGTGTCTGTTATGAAGTCGTCTTTTCTTAAAAACACATCTGCATTACTGATCTCTTGAATACCATCTACCACATCTTCTAGCCGACTTTCATCGTTTCATCTCACTTAACACTAACATTCTCTTTGATTACAGCACAGCTGGTTTTCTGCTGATTCGTAAAATTTCAAAACCGACCGGAGATAAATCGGATGTCTCCTAACCTCTAACTTACTAGACGCATTTTTAGACAATGAATATGGTCAAAGACCAGTATGGTCACTACTAAGAAGGATATCAATGACAAACGATCTTCTTTACAGATTCCTATAAAATTATGTGTCTACTCTTGTTACAATTTCTACTGTTGCATTGAAATCACCTAGTATTATTTTCTTTTATATCTTGTGATATAATTTGAGATATTTACATGTCTACTTCATAGTAAATATATAGTGAACCCATGGCACTTTCCCAGACCAGATGACTGACTATATCGTTGTGACCTAGGAAACTTGGAAGCTGTTGTTCGAACAACCACAGGCTGCCACGCAATTAAGTCATGAATAAAAATAATACTAGGTGATTTCAATGCAACAGTAGAAATTGTAACAAGCTATGGGGAGGGTCCCATAATGTCCCGTCACAATATTTCAAACTTATTCTTTTGCCCTGGCTGGGAATAGGTCTTTGCTGCCAACCCTCATCCGTTCCCCGGACTTACTGTCACACTCTCTTTCGACCTCAGGGTTATTTCCTGCAGTGTATTTCTGGCTGACACACACGTAAAATGACGATCGTCTCAGTCACTATAATTTGAATTTAATATCGTAATAAAGACAACACAGAAGAACACCAAGACAGATAAACCTATTCCAGTCCAGAAAACAAAACTGATGAGATAACTCTAGTCCAGAAATGAATCCA
Source organism: Cepaea nemoralis (assembly GCA_014155875.1). Classification (NCBI taxonomy): domain Eukaryota; kingdom Metazoa; phylum Mollusca; class Gastropoda; order Stylommatophora; family Helicidae; genus Cepaea; species Cepaea nemoralis. The sequence continues at coordinate 26,762 of JACEFZ010016857.1, read as the reverse complement.
GAAAACTCTGAACATCATATAGCACAGATCTTGAAATTGTCCAGTCCTTTCACAACTGCCTCACCGGGCAAAGTTTCCAGTCTCTCTATCCAGCGTCGGTTGTTCGAACAACAGCTTCCAAGTTTCCTAGGTCACCACGATATAGTCAGTCATCTGGTCTGGGAAAGTGCCATGGGTTCACTGGGCACAATTGAGGTTGGGAACCAAAGTCATGAGACCAGATTGGGTATAGAAAATGAATCAGAGTCTTTCGCTGTCCCGGACAAGGATGGGAATTGGCGTAGGTCCAAACCGCCTCATCAGAAAACACTCGGCCTTAAGTCGACGAGAAGACTTGTGTTGGCTGTTGTGTCACTCATTACATTTTTGTAACGCCTCTCCATTTATTAGAAAAACATTATACCTGGTATGTCCACTGACTTGCCCTGGCTTCATCAGGTGCTTAGGACTTTAGGAAAGGTGTTGAAAACGGAGGCAGCCAGCCAGGAGGCGCACAACATAAATCAGGCTGCCACGCAATTACGTCATGAAATATGTTGACAACTTCTAAGAATTATGCCACTGAATATCCTAGACATAAATGAGATGAATTGGAAGGGATCAGGTGAAATTAGAAACGAAAACCACACAATACTTTATTCTGGAGGGAATACACACGGAAAAGGAGTAGGGCTAATTTTTGATAAACGAACAGGCAAATCAATTAATGGTTACTGTTGCATTTCAGACAGAGTATTATGGTCAAATTGAAAGGCAAACCAACAGATATAAATTTTATACAAGTATACGCACCAACAACATGTAGTGATGAAGAATGACAACATATTTACTATGAAGTAGACATGTAAATGTCTCAAATTATATCACAAGATATACAAAAAAATAATACTAGGTGATTTCAATGCAACAGTAGGAAAAGGAAAATGGCGGATGTAGTGGGGCATTATTGTTTAGGTACAACGAATGAACGAGGAGAACAACTATTAGAATGGGCAAATATCAATGATATGATAATTGGAAACACCTGGTTTAAATACCATAAAAGACGACTTTACACATGGAAAATACCTAATAATAAAATACTCGATGAAATTGACTACATACTTATTAATAAAAAGTTTCGAAATGTGTTAATTAATGTAAAGACAATGCCGGGCACTGACTGTAATAGTGATCATGTACCACTATGTGGAATAATACAGGAAAGACTGAAGAGAAGAAAAAAAAAGTGATTATGAACATGAGACTTATTAAAGAGGTTCAGAAGGTAGATAAAGAAATTCAAGAACAATACAGAGTGAATGTGAAAAATGGGTATTATGCAATAGCTAAAATACAGAATATAAACAAACAATAGAAAATGTAAAGGGACTCTATTCATCAAATGAGCAAAGAAGGAAATATTACCGGAGAGAAGCCAAAAGGCTAAGAAAAAAGGAATGACTGAAAAAATATTAAAGTTGATGGAGAAAACAGAGTAAAAATGATAAACATGAATATAATGAGATAAGTAAAGAAAATGAGAAATAATTGTGTGAAGGAAAAGAAAGTTGGTTAAATGAACAGTGCAAGAAAATTGAATTAAGTTCTGTTAAAGATAAAAAACATATGCACAAACAAATCAGCTAGCTCACTGGAAGAAAAATAAGAATAAACACAGGGTGTTTAAAATCAAAAACAGGAAAGATATTATTGGAGTAAGATGCTATAATAAAGAGGTGGAATGAGTATATAAGAGACTTATATAAAGGAGAAGGGGCAGAATTAACAGAAGAAAGTAACGTAGAAGGTCAACCTATTCTAAAAGAATAAGACGATGACGCTATCAAGCATATGAAGAAAGGAAAACTGCTGGACCAGATGGATTCACAATAGTAGAATTAGAAGTAATGGGAGAATTTGTAGTAGATATATTAACCAAACTGATATATTAAAGACATACAACATATATATTAACCAGACTCTCGGAGTCTCCATGGTGAAGTTATCAAGCCGTCTGACTCGGGCTTCGTAGGTTGTGGGTTCGATTCCGGGCCGCTTCCTTCAGTTCACGGGTGAATTTTTTCGGAGACTCACGAGAGTCGTTGCTGGAGCTACGAAGTTCGTGTTGTGTGCTACGCTTTCCGCACTGCGGAAAGAGACTGAACCATATGGGATAAAAACCTGGTGCAGTGCAGTCGACCATGTCAACTTTTAAGCGACTTTTATATTAACCAAAATGTTGAATGATATTTATTGCATTGGATATATACAAAGCAATATGCTGAAGTCTGTATTTATAGCTATACCAATAAAAAAACCAGGAGCAATTGAATACGAAGATTTTCGTATGATTAATCTAATAAATCATGTCGCTTAAAAGTCGCTTAAAAGTCGACAGGGTCGACTTCATTGCACCGGGTTTTATCCCATATGGCTTGGTCTCTTTCGCACCAAGCACGAACTCCGTAGCTCTAGCAATGACACACAGGAGTCTCCGAAAAATTTAACTCGTGAACCGAAGGACGCAGTCCTGAATTGAACGAACAACCTTCGGAGCCTGAGTCAAACGGCTTGAGTACTTTCCACTGAGACTCCCTTAAATAATATCACAAAGCTTCTACTCAGAATCATAATGAGAAGAACAAGAAAGGAAATAAAAGTGGAAATTGTTGAAAACAAGTATGGATTAGTGGAAGAAAAAGGTGCAAACAATGCAATATATACATTACGGACACTATTTGAAAGATCAATAGAGATAAAGAAAGACACATATATTTGTGATTCATAGATTATACTAAGGCATATGACAAAGTAAAACATGATGATATTTTATTACTTCGGTCGACACATTTCGTGATTTCACTAACATATTTTCCTACTTTGGCCTGCGTTTTCCCCTTTTTGGTTACAATATTTCTTCATTTGGCATACATGTTTCTTAGTTTGATCATCACTTTTCTTATTTTGGTAGTTATTTTTCTCACTTTGGTAAACGTTTTTCCACCTTACTTTACCATACATATTTCTTAGATTGACCATTATTTTTCTCACTTTGATAAACATTTCTTCCCTTTACTTTACCATAAGTAGTTCTTAGCTTGTCCATCACTTTACATATCTTATTACTTCGGTCGACATATTTATGTTTGGTTGTGAAATTGTTTTTTTTATGTCCAAAATATTTTTTTTATTAGTTTGGCTGCTGAATGGTCCTACTTCTTTATAAGATTGGTTGAAATTTTTCTTAGTCTGGCCATCATGTTTGTCACTTTGGTAAACATTTCTCTTACTTTGTGTGAGGTGGTAAAGATGAATGTAATGAAAATCAACAAGATGCACACTCCCAACAAAGGGTGACAGATCAAGTAAATGATATTTATAGTGTGGTTCAACCATTGTAAGATGGTGTAGAAAGATATTGACCCTAGAGATCTAGGGGAATCCCGGATAAAGACAAATTTCCCACACTAAAAGTTTCGCCCACCTGAAGAGAACCAGAAATGGCCCCTGAGACCCCCGAGTGAGAAACTAGACAGACATGGTCAAGTCCTACACTGATAATATATGAAGTAAGGTTCTCTCAGTTAGGTTTTAGGAGCCTATGAATTTTCCGTAGACAATGATGTGAATATGCATGTGCCCACGTGAGTACGTGGACATACATATGAATATACATGTGCCATACAGTTGCCCAAGTGAGGTCTCCCAGCCTCACCTTAGCTCCTATGATGTGTAATGGTGCTAAATTACATTTGTAATAACACACATGTATTTGAACAGACGTCACAAATGAGTGATCATCAAGATATTCATTAAACTCCAAATTTATTAAGACAATGCTTGGGGTGGATGAGGCATGCAGAAGAGCTTCATACACAAAACTACATGCATATGTGGAACCATGAAATGAAAGAATTATAAAATTAAGGTTATATAAAAAAAACATATTAAAATCATGCACTGTGTAGAGAGTTTTTCTCCGCTTTAGCAATCTATATTCTAAAATTTAAAAATGTTCTTCTATAGTCTCTAGGTGTCGAAGGATTATACTATATGATGCATTCACTTGATGTCAAAAGTCCACTGGGAGCATCTCAGATAATTCTTCCTGGATGAATTAGAATAATAGTTTATGTTTGGAATCATCTCCTGGTAGAAATCCTACGATCAGGGGCTGGTATTAGATTATCTTCTGGTGGTAACAAAAAGGCATGTGTTCATAGTGGAATTAAAATGAGTAGGGACCGGCTGGATGGGGTGAGGCAGGGCAGTCAGTTCAGGAAAAGGTTACCCCATTTGAAAACCTCTCCATGTCAAGCACATAGTTCATGGAACATGACGAAATACTGTCCCATCACTCAGAATGGTAGATCTGAGCTTCTCGTACGCATCACAGACTAATATAGGTAGCCAAACGCATGTTACCAGACCACAAGAACATCACTCTCCTTGCTGACAATATAAATAAAACATTTCCCCGATATACATTTTGTAAAACAATAAATGCCATCGTGAGAATAAGTGGATGACAGGGGAAAGGGGGGAAATCTAAAAAGGATGAGGAGATAGAAGCGTGTTATCATCTAGACTAGAGAGAAGTAACCCCTTCTCTCCTAGGGTGTTGGAATCTAATCAGACCTCTGAGAAGTACACCCGGTTTCTCCACAGTGATTATCATCTGGTCGACATTGATGTCAGGATGTTTGGATGCCCCAGGAACATCAGGTGAGATTTAGAGACCTCAGATGAAAAGATGACCATATACAGGAAGTGACAGGGATGTAAATGATGAGACAGATGCATCAATCTTAATATTTACATATTGTTTGCTTCGGTTGACATATTTCTTGATTTGATTAGCATATTTTCTTATTTCACCATTTTCACCATAAGATCCGGAGTACGACAAGGTTGTGTCCTGTCCCCTCATAGACAACATATGTAAATAAACCAGCCAAACAGAGACCGCAAGAACACCGCATGACGAGAACACAAAAGGAGAACTATCTGCAAATCTAACCATTAGATAACTCCTGTTTGCGGACGACTAAGCACTAATAGCAAAATCAGAAGCTGAATTACAAGACCACATGAATAGTCTAACCGAAATTTGTAGGGAATATAACGTGACAATTAGTAAAAGTAAAACAGAGGTATTGACTATAACTAAAGAAGAAAAAGCAACAACGATTCACCTAAACGAACATCCCTTGAAACAAGTAAAGAGTTTAATGTACCTAGGAAGTATAATATCATCAAATGTCAAATTAGAAGACGAGATCGAAAATAGATGCAGTAAGGCAATCCAACTCATTGGACAAATGGCACCAATACTAAAGAACAAACATGTATCAATAACTACTAAGAAAGCACTTTACAACACAATCTTCCTACCAACTCTATGTTACCAATGCCAAACCTGGAAAATGACAGAAAAAGAGAAAAGAAAGATCACAACAACAGAAATGAGATTCCTGAGAAGAATACTCAATGTATCAAGAAGAGATAAGATCAGAAATGAAGAAATCAGGTCTAAAGTGGGGGTTATAGCTGCACTAGATTTTATTAGAAGGCAAGTCAAATGGTTTGGTCATGCAAGTAGGTTACCATCTAACAGCATACCACAATAAGCAATGATGTACAGACCAGAGGAAAGCAGAGGCAGAGGCCGACCACGTAAACGATGGACGCAGGGAATAACAGAATCCTTGGGAATATCGGTACACGAAGCCCATAAGCGGCAACTGTCCCGCTGTTTATGCTTCACCTCGACAACGCAAGGTACAAGAGGAACATGATGAGATGAGATGAGATGTTCTTATGTTGGGGAAAATTGAATCGCTATTTCGATAACATATTTCTTTTTCTGCATACATTTTTCTTAATTTGGCCATTATGTTTCTTAATTTGGAAATTATTTTTCTCACTTTGGTAAACTTTTTTTTTTTTCTTACCTTGCCATAGATATTTCCTAATTTGTCCACCATTTTACATATTTTATTACTTTGGTCGACATAAGTCTTGATTTGCCAAACATATTTTCTTAATTTAGTTAACAAATTTCCTACTTTTTATTAGTTTACTTGAGATATTTCTTGATTTGGTCAGCATTTGTATTACTTTGGTTACCATATTTTCTTTTTCTATTGACACATTTATAGGTTTGCTTTTGATATTTCTTAATTTGGACAATATGTTTAATACTTTGGCTAACTGTATTTTCTTATTTCGGTCAACATAAGTTTGTTTAAGATATTTCAGAATTTTGAAGTGTTACATAAAACCTGTACATGTGACTAGATGTGAAACGTGGACAGTGAACAGTCAGCCTCACCAATATTTATAGGTAATAGAATTTTCTTCTTGTGAAGATAGAGAATGTTGAAATGTTACATAGATATTAGACTGAATGTGAAACTTAGCAATGAGCAGACAAGCTGATAAACATATTGGTCTTGGAAACAGACAGAAAAGCAATGAAAGTGTAAATACCTGATATGAGACGTGATAACTTCGCTGGTCAGGACAGCTCGCACGTGACGTGCCTTGTTACATTAACCGACTCATGTCGAGCAGGGATAGCTTGTTGTGTTCGAGTGTAATATTATACATCTAATAACATGCACTAAAGACTCTCTGCTGTATGACCCGGTTGTGTTTAAGTAAAGGTATTTCTTCCCTGACTGGCGTCGGTGATCACAGCTCTCTTCTCCGAATACGAGACTGAGTTAATTGGAACACTGTGATAAAGATGGGTATACTAGCGTATGCTGCTTTCGAGAATGAATTACGTTATATTGAGACCGGGATGTCCTTTGGTGTTACTCGGTGACCCTAGGTCTACACGGAAATTGAAGTGTGTGTGTGTGTGTGTGAGAGAGAGAGAGAGAGATAGATAGAGAGAGAGAGAGAGAGAGAGAACTATTTAAAACTGCCGATGCTATGTTGACGATGTAGCGCAGGAACTCTCATACATGGGGGTTATCACGAGTTAGATCCCCGGAATCAACAGCCGATAGGACACCCTTTGTTGTAGTAGCCCTCTTAATCACATGTACTAGATGTACCCTTCCTACAGTGTGACCGAATGTAACTCCACTGTTTACATTTATACACAACCGGAAGCAGTTAAGTATCCTAACGCGTGATATCTTAAAATTCACGATTCATATTCATAAGAATTATTGTGACGTCACATAAGCGCGTCTAAAAATGTACTTCGGTTCAGGAGCGGTCCCCAGTTTATACTGCATCTGTACCTACCATACTACTACATACTGCTTACTGCGACACGCGCATCTTCTCCCGTCGCCTTATTAAATTATACGCCAGTCAAAATGTTGATAAGTAGTTTCAGTCTTATCTCCTGAGCGACGCTGGCGTCGATGTGAAATATGATCCGACCTTTAATTAATAGCTAGTACACTTCTGAGCGTTGTTGGAAATGTTACATTTTGTGGCCATGCTTAAACACCGAGTGATGGCCGCTGTTTTAAATCCGTCCCGAGCGTTCTCTAGTCAATCCGTCGCGTCTCGCTCTTCCACCGGATTTGCAAGTACGTCCAGCCCCGCCCACCACATAGGAGCACACACACACACACACACACACACACACACACACACACTGTTAATACTTTACTCCTCGACCACGCAGATCTCAGCACATGTTTTATTCAGTCCTTCAACCCGGCCGCGGGATTCGAACCTACTACTTCTATATAACGATGGTGCCTCGCTTCAGGAACACGTGTACTTCGATGTAGTGACGAACGACACAGGAACCCACCAAACCCACGTCACCACCTTTATACACACTGTTTATACTCTACCCTTCGACCACCTCACAGTCACACATCCCGACCACTACACCCACTACTAACCACCATCTTTACTATATTATGGTTTTCATTTGACGATCTGTAACACTATGATGATAGTTTATAAGCCACCACGGCCCCCTACAGTCAATATGACCGCCATATTTAATAGTCACTTTATTACGGTTTTCATTTGCAAATCTGAAACCGTATGATGTTTATACCGTGTGTTATTACACCACTAAAGGCCACTAAAGACCACTAATAACCGCTATCTTTTATTTTCACTTAAATCAATAGATTTACACTCAGGAAATAAATGACCGAAGACCCCGAGGTAGACAAAGAAGACGGTGGAGAGATAAATATATAAAGACCTACGAAGCACTTGGAATCAACGACTGGCAAGAGAAGGTCAACCAGAGAGACGAATGAAAGACGGATTGTATCTGCAGCAAAGAACCTCAATGGCTCGGAACGCTGAAGAAGAAGAAATCAATAGAGTTACTTCCCTTACAACGTTTGTGACATTATTATCTCCCCCTATGTGGTGCAGATTTCATGTTGTGCTAGACTCTTTATAAAGTAAAATATGAAGTCACATGTGACATATTTCACCTTATTTGAGCCTTATATAAAACATTTGGTGCTACTGGCACTGTGTAAGTACACTTACTACAAAAGCTTCAGGAAACAGAAACATAAAATAACGATGCCATGGACGAATCGGCAACACACTGGAAGAAATTTAGATTCTGTCAAATGGTAAATACGTGTTGAAGCAAATCGTCCATAGTAAAGCGGTGTCGTGCACACTTGTGTCAAAATATCTATGTTAAGCGTAAAGCAGGACAAGCGGTAATCTATTCCCTTACTACGTGTGCTGTGATGTTTTGGCATTGAGTCTCGATAAAATTGCCGTGATCGTAGTACTGAGTTCATTGTAGGTGAGGACTTGTATGTATTTCCTAACTCTTATCTTCGCATGGAGTTAAATGAAATTGATGACGCACTTGACTCACACAGCTTTGAACTATATTCTACAATATTCTACAATATAAACTAAATAAAAACACGTCTATTAAGTAAACATCATAATTATTCTTTCCTGAGGAACATTAAAGAGTTATTTCTCATTCCGAATTTAGTTTAAATTTCTCTGGTGTCGAATTAGTCTCAGAACTGAACATAGGAGACTTCGGCATATTCATCTATCATCGTGACGATGTTTCGTTACGCTCATCAGAGCGATGGCCGCTAAAACTATGTTTTCGAACACATCATTCCACTATACATCCACATCAACTTGTTCTTGAAGGATTAGTTCCATAACTATTCATCATAATAAAAATTAATCAAATTAGTTTTATATCCCTTACACAACGGCGCAATCAACCCCAGAATTTTGGCTGTTTGTGATTTTTTTTTTACATAGTTTACCATTACTTTCTGAACTACCGACGTCATTTTCTTCTTCTTCTTCTTCTTCTTCTTCTTCTTCTTCTTCTTCTTCTTCTTCTTCTTCTTCTTCTTCTTCTTCTTCTTCTTCTTCTTCTTCTTCTTCTTCTTCTTCTTCTTCTTCTTCTTCTCCTTCTTCTTATTCTTCTTCAGCATTCCGAGGCAATACGGTTCTATGCTGCAGATACAATCCGTCTCAATTCGTCTCTCTAGTTGACCTTATCTTGCCTGTCGCTGATTCAAAGTGCTTGTAGGTCTGTATGTATATTATCTCTCCACCGTCTTCTTGGTATACCTCGGGGTCTACGGTCATTTATTTCTTGAGTGTAAGCGAGTTTTGTTTCCCTATTATCTTCCATTCTTTCTATATGCCCCAGCCATTGCAGTCTTCATGAAACCAGTGATTAGCGGGGACTTAAAACAGATCATAAATATCTTTGCTAAAACATCAACGCAAGACCGTCTTCTTCCAAATCGCCTGCAGCTCATTCAGAAATCGATATGCAGGACTGTGAAATGTTGTCGCTACCCTGTAGCCACAGACACCGCCATCAAAATGTATGTCATCGGTCCTGCTGAAGCGTCAAGGGGTTAATTAAAATCGAGAAGAACTTCCGGTCGCCAGCATGGCGGTTAGGCGTCGAGCCGCTAAGACCTGTGGCGTGTTTATGCTTGTGGCTACGGTTTGCAATCGCATTTTCCTCATGTTGGACTGGTAGTGCATGGTTCCGTCGCTTCTGCTACTGAGTGAATGCGTGGGCGACACTAGTGAGCTGTGAAATTCGCGTGGAATGCTTTCACATCTGTCTTGTACAGTGAACTGCATGATCGGAACAATGGCTACCGACGGTTGCTGAATTGACTGTTTTGCCCTTTCAGGTTCACGAGTGCATTTTTCGCCGGAGCTGAAGCTGCGGAGTTCATGCTTTGTGCAACACTTTCGGCCGGTCGCCCTGCATTAAGAAACCGAGCCATGTTAGAAAACCCGGGTCAATGAGGTCTTTCTGGTGACTGCCGAGCACATCGACGATGAACTGTAGTATTCGTGGATGAATTTTGTGTTGACATTCTGACGGCGGCATTATGCAGTGTACCTGTGCGGGTTTGTTGGAGTGCCGAGACATGTTCGTTAATACACCGGACACTTTTTTATTTGACCAATGCTCGTTTTATCAATTATGAGACCTATGGTGTTATTTTAAAGGTCAAATACTAATTCTGTCCATATTCCATAGTTGTGGATTCATTTGGATTATAGCTCTGGCTAATGAAGATACCTTCTTTGCGAGGGTGAACAGTTGTTCATGCGTCGAAGTACACTTGTTCTTGCAGCGAGGGGCTGGCGTCATGTGGAGAATCCCGGTCGGTAACTACAGCTATCAATTTTTATGTTGTCTTGTCGGTGGAACTATAAACCGACCTCAATCGCATATAAGCACTTGGTGTGTTGAAGCTGGGACAATGGTCAAACCAACAAAATCAACAGTGACATGGTTCTCTTTGAATAACCGTATAGTCAACACACGAATGCCAACTGTACATCTGGATTCAGAGACGGTGGAAAGAGCGCAGGCAATGAATTACATGGGTCTGGTCGTTTCTGTGTTGGAGTATGCGATGGGTAGCCTGACTCTCAGCCATAAGCAGATAAAAGGATGAAAAGGATACAGAATAAAGCCATGCACATTATTCTTGGATGTACAACAGATACATGCAGGTTGATGCGCTACTTTCTTGATTTTCCAACCATGAGGGACAGAATACAAATTTGCCAAGCACGTGCCTATCTCGGAGTCAACGCAAACACACAACTACCACTGCATAGCAAGATTAAGAAAGTAGAGGGCAGCAGGTTAAAAAGTGGTAAGTCGTGTATGGATCAAGCCGAAGACATTCTTCGGCAGTTGTGTTCACTTGAGGACTTAGAACCTGGCGAGGAGTGGGTACGAATGCCAACAGATTTCTGCACGTCCTTTTCAGTTTGCATCCAACTAGACAGAAAACGCAGACAAGAATATCCGGCTGCTGTGGAGGCGGAAGTACAGGCTCTGATCTTCGAGAATTCTTTAGAAGATGATGATGTCATTTACACGGATGGGTCGGTCGTCCGAGGAGTGAGTAGTTAAAGGGCCTTTAAGGCTCAGGCCAGAGGGAAAATTGTGAAGGAAGAGTCTGGTGCTCTTGCTTTGACCACCATCAGTCTGACTATGGAAGTCATTGCAGTAAGTAAAGCGATAACATGGCTCGTAACACAGACATTCAATCGGACATGTGTCCTTTGTGATTCAATGAGTATGCTCAGGAGGATAGAGATGGGGTGGGACCGACGAGAGTGGATGCTGTCTCTGGAGCGGTCTCGGCTGGCAAAGATTAGTTTCATCTCCGTGCCAGGGCATGCGGGCGTACAAGGGAATGAGAATGATGACAGGCTTGCAAGTAGAGCTACTGTGGAAGGCGGACTAGCCAAGGACCAGGCAGACATTCTGAATGCTCTACGAGAAGTAAGTCGTTTACGAGAACCAAGCGATGATTGGGAATCTACAACCATGGTCAGGCTGCGAGAACAGAAGTTAAAAGAGGTGTGGCCAAACAAGAACACTACGCAGGAAGCCAAAGAAGAGTAATAAACCAACACATAATTAGTGTCGTGAGCCGCTACACGCTGTGGGATTTGCTGAGGAGGGGATCCGAGCACTTATCGACTGAAGGGTTCGATGTGCAATGAGGATGATCTGTCGACTAACTAATATGTTGTATTGTGCATCCTCTAATCAATACTTCATTCTTCTACTTCTTCTGCTGCTGGAAACAATACGTATGTTTTTATTTATGAAATATCTTAATGGCCACAAAGTTTCGCCAGTTGATATTTCTGTACCAAAATATAAAGGAGCAACACAAATATGCAATTCCCTAGGTGCGTGTCCAATCAAGGAGAAATTAAAACTGAACACTGTACACGGAAATATAGACCAGAGAGGGCTATAATGAACAGCAGGGAGAGGGAGACAAACGAAGATATAAAACAATCAAATAAGGAAAAACCATAAAAATTAAACAATACAAATAAATAAAATAAACAATAGCCATACATACATACATACATACATACATACATACATACATACATACATACATATATACATACATACATACATACATACATACATACATACATACATACATACATACATACATACATACATACATACATACATACATACATACATACATACATACATACATACGTACGTACGTACGTACGTACGTACGTACGTACGTACGTACTTACGTACGTACATACATACATACATACATACATACATACATACATACATACATACATACATACATACATACATACATACATACATACATACATACATACATACATACATACATACATACATACATACATACATACATACATACATACATACATACATACATACATACATACATACATACATACATACATACATACATACATACATACATACATACATACATACATACATACATACATACATACATACATACATACATACATACATACATACATACATACATACATACATACATACATACATACATACATACATACATACATACATACATACATACATACATACATACATACATACATACATACATACATACATACATACATACATACATACATACATACATACATACATACATACATACATACATACATACATACATACATACATACATACATACATACATACATACATACATACATACATACATACATACATACATACATACATACATACATACATACATACATACATACATACATACATACATACATACATACATACATACACACACACACACACACACACACACACACACACACACACACACACACACACACACACACACACACACACACACACACACACACACACACACACACACACACACACACACACACACACACACACACACGTACATACATACGTACGTACATACGTACGTACATACGTACGTACATACATACATACGTACATACATATGTACATACATACATACATACATACGTACGTACTTACGTACGTACAATGTACGTACGTACATACATACATACGTACATACATACATACATACGTACGTACGTACGTACGTACATACATACGTACGTACATACATACATACATACATACATACGTACGTACGTACGTACGTACATACATACATACATACATACATACGTATGTACGTACGTACATACATACATACATACATACATACGTACATACATACGTACATACATACATACATACATACGTACATACATACATACATACGTACATACATACATACATACATACATACATACATACATACATACATACATACATACATACATACATACATACATACATACATACATACATACATACGTACATACATACATACGTACATACATACCTACATACGTACATACGTACGTACATACGTACGTACATACATACGTACGTACATGCGTACATACGTACATACATACGTACATACATACATAAATACATACATACGTACGTACATACATACATACCAACGTACGTACATACATACATACATACATACATACATACATACATACATACATACATACATACATACATACATACATACATACACACATACATACATACATACATACATACATACAGAGACACTCCAGTAGTGTGTATGCGTTACATCCTTGGTCTTCCTACTGTTGCTAGTAGGCACAAGGTGATGCAAGCGAAGGCATACCTCAGAGTAGCTGCAGACACAGATCACCCGTTGCATGAGGCGCTGGACGTAGTTAAGGGTCAGAGACTGATAAGAGGGAAATCATGGATGGCTCAGGCGGAGGATACGATCAGACAGGTGTGCCCCTTGGAGAACATCAGGCGAGGAGAGGAGTGGGTCAGAGTGCCAGCCGTGCAGTCAGACTTGTGCAGAGTTGTAATAACATTGAGCCGGGAGT
>JACEFZ010016857.1:0-7500 GCA_014155875.1 Cepaea nemoralis | reverse complement strand
CAGATATAGAGATTTTATGAGGATAGTTAATAAGTAGACATGTGAATATTGGGTTGTCGTGGGTGGAGGAACTCACTCCAAGGGTTGATGTATTGTTCACCACCAATGATGGCACTGGTCGGACATGCAATGATCAAGTTGCCGCATTCACTGATGTACATATGTGTCGAGCTAAACAAAAAGCGAAGAGGAGGGTAGGGTGGTAATTAAGGGGAGAAATGTGACATCGCAGCCTCACATGCAGTGTCCAAAACGGACAATCACAGACATAAATAAACAGATAAAACATTTCATATTTAGTAAGACAATACACAGCACACAGCATAAACACTCTTACAGGAGAAGAAACAAGAAGGAATAGCACTTCAGGACATACAAACAAAAATACAAGCAACAAGCACTTAGAATCAGCCACATAGGCAATATTATCAGACAACCAGAACAACATAGATTAGCATTATGTTATATAGCACACAAACAATAAAACATCTCACAAAATTAAACAATGCAGCAGCACATTATCAGGGCATACTACCAACTTTCTATCACACTTATATACAGGTAGTATTTTTTTTTAAATTCGCATATCCTTTACAGGACATCGCTGTCAACAGCAGCATCTTTCAGCTGTCTGTTGATTTCTTGGCAAGATTACGCTCAGTAGTTTGCCATTGCTTTCTGAGCGGCTCAGTTATCCCGCAAGTCAACAGCGGGGGACGAACCGCTCCCAGTTTTCGCCCGCTACGAGACTCTGCATGATAAACGGGATTACGGAGAAAGTGTTGTAATCCCTCGGCCAGAGAGACCGGCACAGGTAATATACGGACATGAAATTTAATACATAAAACAACACGAGAAATATACAAACACTTAGTTAGTAAACAAGCACCATCACTTAAACTGAGAGTCAAAAGAGAACAAAATATTTCATGTCAGACTACACATCCACCTTTTCCAAACTACACAACAAACACATCACAGCTATGGCGAAAGAAGTCACTTACATACTGATTTTTAATATGACTCCCATAATAACCAAAATAGCATTCAGATCCAGACAAATAGGAAAATGCCAACTATGCAGGAAAAACACACAAGAGACAGAGAAACACATATTCTACACATGTCAAACAGTCACAGATGCAGTGGAAACTCTACAACAACTAATACAAACACACACAGGCACACAAATGGACATTTACAAGGCAATACTTCTGAACACTCTTCCTAAAACATCCAAACACACACACACAAATCTACTTTAAACACTAGCAGAATACAGAAAATTAGTTTGGACTTGCAGAATCAAGGCAAGGTTCAATTCCCTTACATAGAAAAGAAGCTTATTGTTACTAATGTTTAAATACAAACTACCTACTATTTTTCCTGACTGAAATGTGTAAAAATAAATGTTTGCATATCGTTTACAGGACATTGCTGTCAACATCAGCATCGTTCAGATGATTGTTGATTTCTTGGCAAGATTACGCTCAGTAGTTTGCCATTGCTTTCTGAGCGGCCGGCTCACATACCCCGTAAGTTACCGACGCGATTCGAATCACTGCCGATTCTCACCGTCGTCACGTTTCTTACGAGAGTATACGAGATTACGGAGAATAGTCGCTAACCTCTAGGCCAGGAAGCCGCGAAATGTGTAAACTTTCTTTAATTTCATTTTGTCTTGCAATAAGAATTACTGTTGAGTCTTTTTTTAAAAAACAATGTGTGTCTGTATCGTTGGCAGTAACATATGTATGCATCTGTTTGTGGGTGCAGGTGTGTGTGCATTTATGAGTGTGTGTGTGTGTGTGTGTGTGTGTGTGTGTGTGTGTGTGTGTGTGTGTGTGTGTGTGTGTGTGTGTAATATTCTTGCCGACAATGATAAATGTAATATAGTAAGCTCGTATTACTAGCAACAGCGAAGCTCCGTTATCACGTTACCAGCGAATATTACCATCAACAATAACTTCTGCCAAGACAAGCATGGCTAAACAAAACAAGATTGCCTTTTCTAACGTGGTTGCTTGCAAACGATAAGTGAATTACTGTGTTTCTTGTGTCAGAAAATACTTTAGACAAAACATTATCTCACAGTGTCTTTTGGCAAGAATGTGCATTTACATCGTCTTACATGCATTATTACTTTAGTTTCCAAACTTTTCATTAATCGGTTCACAGCAACGGACAGGAAGAATAATCTGCATAGTATAATGTGTTTGCAAGCTATAAGCACCATTCTTTATTGTTCGTTTCTTCAGCTAATGAGCAGAAAACAAGATAAGAAATGCTGTTACCTGTTTTCAGAATTGTGTTTCTTGCAAACATCTCCTGTTATGCATCCTAACTGGTATTGTAAACAATATAAAATAACACAAAGTAATGCAGCTTTCCATCCATCATGTGCCATGCCGATAAGCTTGGGTGGTCATGATTCGCCATTTTAGTCGATCACCAGAGTCGTGGATCAGCTCAGCGTTCTTGTCTCGAACACGCCATGTGGCCAAGCCATCCGGGTATTTACTTCTCTGTCTTCCCATTGTTCTCTTCCCCTCAATCTTGCCAGTTGTCACTAAGTTCTCTAATATATTCTTCTCATAAAATGTCCAAACATTTCCACTATCTAGGTCTAATCAGTTTACGATTTGCATTTGTTTATTGTAGGCTCGGACTTTGGTTTTTCTGTCTGCCCATGGCATTCTTTGTATTCTCCTCAGAAGCAATATTTCCACAGCCATCAGATGTTTTTTTTTTTCAGTTTGACTGCTCATTGTCCACGCTACACATCCATACAAAAGTACAGCTTTACATAACAGAATTACGAAAAATACAGGACGTTGCGGCGATTAGTCTTCATCAGCAAACAATTACATACACAAAACACAACATATAATCCCGGAGAAAACCATCTTTAAGGTATAAAAACGGAATGAGAGGAATGTAAAGATGGAAACAAATGAGAACAATGAAGAGAAAATGAAAATTTGTAAAACAGATTTTGCTTCCTATCTCAGAATCCCAGGCTTTGATACTAACATGAAGTTCACCTTGATACTCTTATATAGACAACCGTGGGAGTCTGTGGGTTATGGTGGCCGGGGTAGGGGATGGTAACGGTTCAGTGAAAACCCCAGGTAAATGAGTGGAAGTGGTACATGAAAAAAGAAGGAGGAAGGTAAGGCGGAAAACTGGAAGCAATGGAGATGTGATGGTAGTCCAAGAGCGTAATCTAAGAAGGATTAGCTCGGTGGATGTTCATAACAATGCATCAGTAGGTGCCAGTAAAAGGTTGGCTATAATGGACGAATGTTAAAGAACAATGATGTGTGCACCTAAGTATGATGGTAATAAAATCGGAACTCATTTTCTGTGCTCCTTTATGTGTGCCAGCCCATAGCATGTGTATTACCGGTGGTCTAATCTTACAAGGCCCCTATTACACAATGCATCAGGGGATTTGATCCTACAATACGTGGTATAAAAATCAATCCTACTGACTATATTTTACATGGAACAGTATGAGTGAAGCCTAGTGTCTTTTGACCTTCTCATTCCGCATATACCTTGTTGTATATTACAGGTACTATATCAACACCCCTCCCCCCCCCCCCTTTCTGCTTTCTCATATATATATATATATATATATATATATATATATATATATATATATATATATATATATATATATATATATATATATGCAGCCAGCAGGGTTAGGATCGGCTAGCCTCTTACAGGTGGGTATAGAGCGAAAATTAGTAGCCTGTCGATGACCCGCAGACTACACAAGTCAACCCCCACCTCCACGTGGTGCAGACCGGGCAACCATGACCTCGAGTTCAAGGGCTAACGAGGCTATGGCTCGCCATAGGGGATGGACTCCCTGTGGTCAGATTAGTGTCCTAAACCTGCGACTGGCCTAGCCAGCCGGCAGGGGATCTTCATACTGCTTGTAGAAAAACTAAGAAGTATAAACGGACTAACCCAAACGGATATCGACCTGGCAATGTTAATGGACTACGAGATAGATCAGCGATTCAAAAAATAGGCACAATGAACGTCTGTGGTTTTTCAATAGTAAAGAAGAAGAGCTTATAGAAACAATGGAAGAGAGGAAAATTGGACTGATGGGAATAGCGGACACCAGAACAAAGGGGGAAGGATGCAAGGAGCTCCACCGCAGTTACACGTATGTTTACTCTGGAGTAGAACAGCAAGAAAAGGCAAGACACGGTGTGGGAATAGTCATCGAACCACGGCTAGCAAGAGGAATACTAGAAATAAAATATATATCAGAAAGAATCATAACAGTGAGAATAAAAGAACACACAATTACAACATATGTACAAATATACGCACCATGTAATGCAAACAATAATGAGCAAGAATGCGAGAACTTCTACGAAGACTTCCATGACGTGCTAAATAAAATAGATAAGCAGGACAACATCATAGTTATGGGAGACTTCAATGCAAGACTAAGACATAACAGAGTGGGCATAGAAAAACACCTGGGAGCATTTGGAGATCAGCAAAATGAAAGGAATGATAACGGAAGTAGACTGATAGAGCTTTGCAGCCAACACGACCTCTATATCACAAACACATTCTATAAACATAAAGATTCACAAGTATACACCCGGTATAAATGGAACGATCTAGATACTAAAAGCCAAATTGATTTTATAGTAACAAGAAATAACGGAAAGAGAAATATATTAGATGCAATGGTAGTGCCCAATTTCAGTATAACACAAATCATCAAGCAGTCGTTGCCACAATAAGAACCATCAGAAGAAGAAAACAAAGAGCAGGAAAATACATGCCATGCGAATCAGTAAACTTAAAAAACCTTAAAGACGAGGCAGTAAGGGCAAATTATGAGAAAGAACTGAACTCTTTGTGAACATTACCTACAGAAAGTAAAATAGTGGAAGAAGAATGGAAGATGTTCAAATCAAGCATTTTAAATACTTCAAAAATAACATGTGGAACCACGAAAAAACGCAAAACACGGATAAAGAAAATAACAAGTTGGTGGAACGCAGAAGTAAAGAAAGCGGTAAAAGACAAAAAAGGAAAAATATAAAAAGTGGTTGAAGAGCAAGCAGAAATGTGATTATATAGAATATAGAATAGCGAGAAGACATGTGAGTAGAATAGTAAAGATGGAAAAACAAAAGCCTGGAAAGAGTATGGAGAAACCCTAAATAAAAACTACAAGGAGGCAACTAGAAACTTCTACAAAAAGATAGGTGCAATGCGAACCAGAGGAGAACCCTTTGACCCAACTGAAATAATTAACAGCGAAAATGGAGAACCAATAAGTGAACAAAAACAAATCCTAATAAGATGGAAGCAGTATTTCGAACAACTTCTCAACATCCCATCAGATGTCATAGGATTCAAGAGACCTACACAGATGTCACCGAAGAACTAGAACCAGACATACGAAAAGAAGAAATTACAAGAAGCCATCAGATTAGCCCCATTGAGCAAATCACCGGGACAGGATGAAATACCAAATGAACTAATTAAAGCAACAAGAGAAGTAGGAACAGCTTGGCTAAATAGACTATTCAACCATGCTTGGGTAGAACAACAGACACCACGAGACTGGGGAAACGCCATAATTATCCCAATTGAAAAAAAAACACCAAAAAACAAATGCAGCAAAAGAGACTGCACACAATACAGAGGCATTTCACTGTTGAGTCATACTGGGAAAATATTTTGCAAAATTCTTGAAAAAATATTACGAACTACTTTAGAACCCCACCTAAGCGAAACACAACTTGGATTTAGGAAAAACAAAGGATGCACAGATGCCATTATTGCTCTTAGACAACTTATAGAAAAATCAATCAAATTTAATGAAACACTCTAATTAGCCTTTGTCGACCAAGAAAAGGCATTCGATAGAGTAGATAGAAACAAGCTGTGGGAAATCCTTAAACAATATGGAATGAGTACACATCTAACAAACCTATGTAGAAATGTATACAACAACAGTGAATGCATAGTGAGAGAAACTGGAGGACACTCAGAACCCTTCACCATAAGATCTGGAGTACGACAAGGTTGTGTCCTGTCCCCTCTCTTGTTCATAACATATATAGACAACATATGTAAAGAAACCAGCCAAGCAGAGACAGCAAAAATACCGCATGACGAGAACACAGAAGAAGAATCATCTACAAATCTAACCATTAGAGAACTCCTGTTTGCGGACGACCAAGCACCAATAGCAAAATCAGAAGCTGAATTACAAGACCACGTGAATAGTCTAAACGAAATGTGTAGGGAACATAACATGAAAATTAGCACAAGCAAAACAGAGGTAATGACTATAACTAAAGAAGAGCAAATAACAATAATTCACCTAAACGAACATCCCTTGAAACTTGAGTTTTAAGTACCTAGGAAGTATAATATCATCAAATGGCAGATCAGAAGATGAGATCGAAATTAGGTGCAATAAGGCAAATCAACTCATTGGACAAATGGCACCAATGCTAAAGAACAAACATGTATCAATAACTACTAAGAAAGCACTTTACAACACAATCTTCCTACCAACTCTATGCTACCAATGCGAAACCTTGACAATGACAGAAAAAGAGAAAAGAATAATCACAATAACAGAAATGAGGTTCCTGAGAAGAACACTCAACGTATCAAGAAGAGATAAGATCAGAAATGAAGAAATCAGGACTAAAGTTGGGGTTAAAGCAGCACTATATTTTATTAGAGAGCAGCAAGTCAAATGGTTTGACCATGCAAGTAGGTTACCAGTCAACAGCATACCACAACAAGCAATGATGTACAGACCAGATGGAAACAGAGGAAGAGGCCGACCACGTAAACGTTGGACGGAGGGAATAGCAGAGTCCATGGGAATATTGATATATGAAGCTTAAACAATCTTAATTATTTGAATAACGAAGACACAAACAATAGATTGCACGATTTATTGCCTGGCATATTTCGCTGCATCTCGTCAGGTACATACTGCAGAAATCACACAACTTACGTGAAATTAACTAGATAAATCCTTCAAGTTGAAATATACACAATTTCGCACAGTAATGTCGATTGTCTACCACGGTAATTTTAAGCTGACTAACATGTCTTTATGTTTACACAATTCTAGCTTGCGTTGATAGATCATAATTGCTTCTGCAAATTTTAACAAGCGAGTATTTTGTGTTCTAAACAACACGCGAAATGCAGTGTCTCTGGACACAACATGGCGACTGGCGACAATGTGCCCGCCGATTGAAGACGCCGGGAGCTTCCGGTGTGTCGGCTCCTCGTGGCTATCATCTCCTGTGTGTTGTATCTTGTTGACCCATTGAGGTATGTGTTCTGACACCCGTTTGTTAAGCTGTCTCTCCGTTCGACCAATGTAAACGGCCTGGCATCTACATGTGAATTGGTATATACAATTGTTTGTGGCGTACAGAGGAACAGGCTCTTTGACTGCTGGTGTAAAGGAAATTT
>JACEFZ010016856.1:0-95180 GCA_014155875.1 Cepaea nemoralis | reverse complement strand
AAATAAATCATTGTATAATGTGCGCGTCCCTGAGACGAATGTTGCGAATTCCTTGGACTGCCAGAATAACTAACGGCGATTGCCTGAAAGAGGCTAATGAATCTAGAACATTGTATACAATAATAAGAAAGTGACAGGATTCTTTGGTCATGTGATGAGAAGAGAGGCATTGGAAAACATCGTGACGACTGGAAAGATCTAGCGGGAGCAGAGGCAGACCAAGAGAAATGATGCTGGATGGACTGAGACGATGGCATGGAGGAATATCAACTGTAGAGTTGATCCAGAACACCAAAGACCGAGATATACGGAGAGACATAAACGCCTAGGTCAACTGGCATGGTGCTCGATGATGATGATGATGATGATGATGATGATGATGATGATGATGATGATGATGAGAAAATCAATATGGGTTGTTTGCAACGCCTGCATTATTATTGCTAACAAAGCTTGCATTACTCATAAATTTGACAAATACTCTCATTCAGAGAATTTGTCACAATCCGATCTGATCAGTTTGAAAACTAATATTATGGGTTTATTGTGGGGATGCTGGCTGGCAGCCGTACATCAGGCACTGGGCTCATGCATGTATAATGGACTCAAGGATCGTTGTGTTGTGTCTGGAGCTTTGTTTCATATCCATCTGGTGACGCTGGAGAGAGTATAGTTAGGTAACTTGAGTCATTCTCGGCTGTAAATAGGTAGACATTGTTTGAGTGCAGCAAATACTTACCTTGTCATTCATATATGATTCTTTACCATAACGTTGATGTCTTAAATGCTCTCTAGGATCAGGTGAAGAGTACACATGAACAGGTTCTGCACCTGGAGAGACTGGTTCACAGAGGAATGATTAGAGAGCCTTGAAAACACTCGACTCCAGAGGACTGACTGTTAATCAAGCTGCTATAAGAGCTCAGAAACAAGTTAGTGTGCATTGACTGGCGATCATATGAGTAGAAGAAGGAAGTAGAGACAGATCCTTTACATTTTTTTTTATGAATGGTAGTAAAAGAGAATACAGGAGGTGTAGGATCAGCAGGATTTCAAACCCTTCCCTCGCCCCCTTTTGTTATATTATTAAAATAATACTTCTTTGTCTTAATCGTGTGTCCTACTGCTTTTTGCCGGGAAGTGTCGCAGAGAGGAGGCAACTGTAATTTTCTGTTTGGTTTGTCTTGTTGCTAACGCTAGCGTCATACTTGATTTCTTTAATGTCTCCTTTACTCCAGCTAGAGAACTCATTCTAGGTCGACTTTTGGCATGTATTCCGATGTTCTCATGCAGAACGTTCCAGCCCCTTGGTTGACCTTGTTACAGCGGTCTCAACGTGTGGTTTGAGATAAAATTTGCTACAGAAAATGTATTTAATCGTTGAAATTGTGTTTATTTTCTCAACACTGTGCATCTCGGTGCCATGTGTCGCAGGACAAATAATGCGGCAATCGGGAAATAGAAAAGGATAGCGCACATTGAACGCACAAGAGCTGACTTGGTGATGAGAACGTCAGAGAGAGACAGATAGAGACGGGTAAAGATCAAGGAAGGACGGCAAGAAGATAGATCATCACAAGAGAATTCGAAGAGCTTATTTTGAAATGTTAACATCGGGAAGAGACGGTTTGAGTACAAGACGAAGGAATATATGAAGATATTCACAGTAAACCAACAGAGAGAATATGGGCAATGATGCATGACCTAATAAGTGAAGATTTGGACATGAAGGACAAGCAGGGCTGATGCGCCATTGTTGAAGCTAACCAACTACTCAGAAGAAGTATAGAGAATCGTCCGATAAACAGCTGCGGCACAAGTAATATCAATATGTAAGGCCAACATAGGTGGGTGTGAAATAGTAATGGCAAGATTGATGATAATTTGTATTTAGTTGCGAGAGCAGAACGACAGGCACAATGGAAATGCCAGTATGGATGATTATTTGAATCTTCCGGCATATTGTAGCGATCGGTGAAGACTGTGTCTCAATAAAACTGGAACAGATTAGGACTCACTTGTACGGCGCTATTTGATAAACACTTTTACCGTTGACCAGTTGGTCAGTTGATATTCCATTTGAGAGCCAGTCGTGTGAGCTGTTACTAATGTGAGACTGTGGACATTCTATATAACAATCGAAATTAGAGACACGAGACAATACTATCAATGAAGATAGCAAAACACTCCTTGGCACTCGGAACGATGAATATGTCTGACCATATCTTATAGTCTGTTAACTGCAGTCGGACGCAAGGATTAATGCATTATGGTGTTCTCTCTTTATTAATCTAGGTTTAGTACATGGACATTCCAGGAACTATTCATGTAGCAGACATATCTATTTCCCTGGAATAGCCCTGAAAACACCGCCACTGGCTATGCAGACACCTGGAACAAAGGTTGAATACATATAGGACACGAATAGTTACAGAACACTTTATCAAATAAATACAGTGATAGTATACTGTATGTGATATATAGCCTATGCTGATACAAATATAAATATTACGATTACGTTGATGGTAAATTAGTTCGTTCCCAAAATCTAAAGTTGGTAACCGATTGTGTTCACAAGGTACTTGGGTGTAATATGGGTATTTGATAACGTTGTGTGAGTGGTTGGTTGCTTGGTTGGTTGGCTGGCTGGTTGTTTTGTTGGCTGGCTGGTTGTTTTGTTGGTTGGTTGATTAATTGGTTGACTGGCTGATTGGCTGGCGGGATGGTTGGCTGGTTGGTTTGTTGCTTGGTCGATTAGTTGGTTGGCTATATGGTTGGCTGGTTGGTAGGTTGGTTGGTTGGCTGGCTGGCAAGCTGGCTGGCTGGTTGGTTGGTACGTGTTACTGACACTATTTGTACTGCAAGAACTCAAATCTGGCCAAAACACAGAACTAAACTATTTCATGCCCCAATGTGTCATTGACAGAATTATTCTGCAGTCTATCTCACCCTGTAGCGGTACACAAGGACATCAGGGGCCTGACAAATTGGCAATAGTCTGAGACACAACGACAAGATTTCTCCAGTTATATATTATAGAATCAATAGTCACATGTACACGAAGCAAAATATGGGTTATACTTCAATGTGTACATGTGGACAAGCACAGCAGAACACACATTCTACAACACTGTACCAAATACAATCATCTATTCTATGGCCGGAGAAAAATACCCAGATGGCAAACGAAATCTAGTAAGGCGATCCTTCACTCCGCTAGCTAACGGGACACCCTTGGGCAAGGTGGAGTACCCGTTTATCCCCCACACCTGGGTTACATGCAACCACGTGAGCCACTTAGTGGATGAAGTTGGGGGAGCATCCGATAGATAGTTGTTGGGTATGGTCTCGCGACGGTAGGCAGAGGATCTCTTGATATAGACAATGTATGGTCACTGCCAAGAAGGAAAGCAATGGAAAACTACCTTCTTTTTAGATGCCTCGCATGTATAGTCTGTACTCAGGAGTACATAAACATGAAAGGGCTGTGGGTGTAATCTTGGACAGAGAAAGCCAGTTACAGGATATATGCCTATATCATATCGAGTTCTGTTAGTCAGATTATGGGGGGAAATAGTAGATATTGATATCTTATAAGTCTATGCACCGCCAGCAGTCAGTACAGAAGAAGATAATGATAACTTTTATGAACAACTTCACATGGCTATATCACAATGTAAAAACCGTGAAACAGCTATAATACAGTGAGATTTAAACGCAAAAGCTGGAGAAAAACAAGATGAAGATGTTAATGGGGAATATGGCCTTGAGAGAATTTGGTTAAGGCATGGGAATGGGTACTAATTGATTGGTCAAGGGCACATAATATGAGAATTGAAACACATTCTTTCAGTAATACCCTAAATTCCTGTGGACAAGGAAAAGTCCGGGGAAAAATATTAATTATCACATAGATTACTTACTAATAAACAAACTATTTCAATACAGTTTATGTTCTTAAATACCAGACCAGGAGCAGATTGTAAAAGTGATCTTGCACAAGTAAGTGGAAATTAAAGAGGGCTCAAAGATAATCAAGCTAGTTTTGGCAATACTTAGTCTAACAGGAAATGAATGATAAATACACCATTACTGTACAGAATAGGCACAATGCAAAAGAAAGAATAGGTAGTATAATACAACAATGGCAAATGATAAAAGAAACAATGCAACAGACATCGAAGGAAATAATATCAGAAAGAAAGAAGACTGCGAAGAAGAAATTGATGACAGAGGAAGGATGCTGTAAACTAGAGAGAGAAAGAGAGAGAAGGGTGAGAGAGAGAGAGCGTGAGAGAGAGAGAGAGAGAGAGAGAGAGAGAGAGAGAGAGAGAAAGAGAGAGAGAAGAGAGAGAGAGAAAGAAGAGAGAGAGAGAGAGAGAGAGAGAGAGAGAGAGAGAGAGAGAGAGAGAGAGAGAGAGAGAGAGAGAGAGAGAGAGAGAGAGAGAGAGAGAGAGAATCTAATTCAATCGAACTCAAAGACCGAGAACAAACATGATTTTCATGATTTTCTTTATTAAATATTACATGTACATTGCTTTATTAATTATTATTATTGTTATTATTATTATTATTATTGTTGTTGTTGTTGTTGTTGTTGTTGTTGTTATGATTGCAGACACTTTGGCGATGGCCTTATGGACGCAATTCGTAATCCCGCATACTGCGTTCGAAATACAGCTGTGGGTAATTTGACAACAAATCGCCTTGAGATGGTACCATAAAAATGTATGAGTGTTGGTCGTTCAGAAAGCAATGGCAAACTATTTTCATATTTCATTAATCTTTATAAAGAGACCAGGAATTTCACTATAGCTTATGGGGGATGTACTATGTTGAGTATTTATATCTCTCAACGCTATCATTGTCTACCCTGATAATAAAAGGCAGAGAGGTAGGTAGATGGTCAACCGCGTTTGAAAGAAAAAATGTGGATATGGGTTAAGTAACTAAAGTATTTATTTTAGCAGCACCATGTGTATATTCCTTTGGCCCATTCTACATCTCCGAATATTTAATATTCTGAATATTTTGACAAATGCTGATACTTCGATCGGACAATCGTCATTTGCCATTGTGGAGAAGATGATGGTCCTTAAATTCCCTCATTACTTTCTGTGCTGTTTTGCTGATACTTTGATCGGACAATCGTCATTTGCCATTGTGGAGAAGATCTTAGTCCTTAAATTCCCTCATTACTTTCTGTGCTGTTTTGCTTTGCTTTGCTCTGTTTTGTTTTGTTCGTGTTAAGTTTGAATGATGATTGTCATCCGTGCGTGCTGCTCTGTCAATCATTCAACAGCGTACCATTGTGCCTACATCTGCCTTTTATACCATCAATAGCACCTGTTATGATCAAGTTCTTCAACTTTCTTTTCTAATAACGTGAGCAAGCATAACCATGGTCTTGTCTTAATATTGGTAATTATCAAATGGATACAGTGATTAGACAATATGCTCTGTCGTCTATATTAATTTAGTGCAAGATATGAATAATGCTAGGGTGAATTTTCATGCCACAATGCGAGTTATTTTCCTGGAATAGCGAACACGACATCTTTACCGCCCAGACAGACACCTGGAAGAGAGAAGCATTGATTGAAGGGCGTGGTCACAAAATTAAGGAATTTAGAAATAATTATGTATATTGAATCTATGGAGACTGCAGTGACGTAGTGTCTAGGCGTGTGTCAGCGAGGTCGGCGGTCAGAGATTCGAATCCGTAAGGTAGCTGATATTTTAACTTGGACCGTGACTCCCAGGTCCACCCAGCCTAATATAGGTACCCGGATTGTCTTGGAAAGTAAAGGCGGCTGGAGTGGTATTGACCATATCGTCTCTCGAGTACCGTCTTGTCTACAGACATATGGGTCCAGCACCATATGCCAAATGCAACATAAGGTGAGTAAACATGTCCTTTATTAACTTATTTTCCATATATCGCCTCGTTGTTAACGGGGCCTATTTAACAGGTCATTTATTAACTTATATTCCATGTATCGCCTCGTTATTAACGGGGCCTATTTAACAGGTCATTTATTAACTTCTATTCCATATATCGCCTCGTTGTTAACATGTCATTTATTAACTTATATCCCATGTATCGCCTCGTTGTTAACGGGGCCTATCGTTACTGTTTTATTGACATTCAAGGAGTCCTTGCTTTGCACACTCTGTTACTACAATTTTTGCAGGTCTGTTGCATTATCCGTCATCAATACTGGGTCATCTGCAAGTTATATTATAACGTCCGATTAGTATTCCTGGCTTCTCTTTAATCTCTCTCAGTAATACTTCACTATGGAGAGAGAAGACATCCGGTGACAAGACACACCCCTGTCGTAATCCTAGTTTTATCTGTTCGTAATTACCCTCTTTATTTCCCATTTTAATTGTTGCTACTTGGTTCCAGTAAATATTCTTTATTATTCTTAAATCTTTCCCATCAATGTTGATATCTTCAAACAATTTAATCAGTTCATCATGTTTTACTTTATCAAATGTCTCAGTATAATCTATGAAGCAAACGTATATGCCTTTCTCTGTCTCTATTGACCTTTCTATTAGTGGTCGTATTATATATATATATATATATATATATATATATATATATATATATATATATATATATATATATATATATATATATATATATATATATATATATTAGGGCTGCAACGATTAATTTAATTTTAATAGTTAACTTTTGAAAAATTAACGATTAATTAATCGTTAATTTCGATTAATCAATCAATCAATCAATCATGTGCCATGCCGGAAAGCGTGGGCGGTCATGACTCGCCATTTCACTCGATCACCAGAGTCGTGGATCAGCTCAGTGTTCCTGTCTCGTCCATCCAAGCCATCCAGATATTTTCCTTTCGGTCTTCCTCTTGGTCTGTTCCCTTCGATCTTGCCAGTTGTCACTAAGTTCTCCAATCCATTTCTTCTCATACCATGTCCAAAAACATTTGACTGTCTACGTCTAATTTCTCTAATCATTCTATTATTTTCATTTGTCTCCTGTTGTACTTGGTCATTGGTTTTTCTATCTGTCCATGGTATTCTTTGCATTTTCCTCAGAAACCACATTTCTGCAGCCATCAGATGTTTTTCAGCTTCTCTGTACATTGTCCAAGTTTCACATCTATACAAAAGAACAGGCTCTATGTATCCCCTCAACACTCTTTGTCTCGTTTCAGTTGACATCTTTTTATTGGTCAGAAAGTTTTTCATCTTGCTAAAGGCTACTTTCGCCATGGCGATTCTTGTTCTAATCTCTTGAAGGCATCTCCCGTCCATCTTCCGGTGCAATGGCGAAGCAATGATGCGTTATTCTTCGGGGAGACGCTGTTTAGTGTTTTCCTATGGATTCCCTGTGGATTTCCTGTGGATTTCCTGTGGATAGTGTTTTTCTGTGGATTATGTGATGTTATTTTGTGTTCGTTTATTGTAGGTTTTCAAAAGAAGCCACGGAAGGCAGGCGGTGGATGAAATTTTGATGACAGGCGACAGATATTTGTTGGTCATGGTTTCGAGTTTCGAGACGGCAGGCAGAGGATATCTTTCGAGAGACAATGGTTGCGGTCATCCGGCCACTATGGTCACTGTCATAGAGGAAAGCAATGGCAAACTACCTCTTTGAAAGTGCCTAGTACATTATGATTCGCTTAAAGACTGATCATCGCAAGACAAGAACAGAGACATTAAAATTTAGATTAAAGCAAAACAATTATAATCATATAATTCACATTATAGTCGTATTTGTCAAAAATCGAAATAACACTGGATTGTCTTGTTCATATGTCATCAAATAACCAACTATGCAAACAGACGAAGTATGTTGACAGTATTTGGTTCAAGTGACGAGCGCGTCTTATTAACAATATAACCAGCAGCGCTGAACAATCGTTCACATGGAACTGAGGTAGCCGGTATGCACAGAATGGTCTTGGCAACGAATACCAATTTTGGATATCGATGTTCATTAAGTTTCCACCATTATAAAGGGTCAACCGATTCAGCAACTTTCTGATCCATTTCAGACTCAATTAGCTTAATACTCTCTTCATTTGGTTCACATATAGTTTCATTGTCAATGTCAGTATCATTCGTCGCAACAGTCTCAATTTGCTCATAATGAACATTAACTGCTATTTGCTGTTCAATATATGACAAATTTCGTTTTTTTGCATCTTTTGACAAACACCTCAGGTATTTGTAGCGTGGATCAAGTGTTGTTGCAATCTGTAGTATTTAAATACTTGTCATATTAGCTACACGTTCACTGGAGTCATTAATACATACTGCCTTAAATTTAGCGATGTAGCCCGGTTCATCATCGTGTACGGTCATTTGCTTTGTCATCGATGATAGCAGTGGCAATACATAGCTACATGAATCAAAATCTTGACCGCCAAGGAGGACCGTGGTCTGACAGAATAATTCCAAAACTTTGACATATTTCGAAATCTTCTCCCAATCTGAACCTGGCAGTTTTGGACCTTTGTATTGCTTCTTTTCATCTGACATGTAGACAGTTAATGCTTCTCTAACCTGTAGATGGCTCTGTAGCATAATAAACGTACCGTTTCATCTTGTTGGTACATCTTGCTGCAGCTTACACAATAGTGACTCAGTACAATGTTGCAACTATGTTTAAAATGTCCGACAATATTTCGACATCCGGTTCATTTGTATAAGTGATGGGAGAAAAGTTTTCGATTAATCGTAAAAAAATAATATATATTGCATTGTTTGTAGCCTTTCCTTCCAAAAACAAACATACTGTTCTTCACTAATTTCCATTTTTATTTTCTATCTTGTTTTTCTCATTATAACTCTGAGTAGAAGCTTAGTGACATGGTTTATGAGGTTAACTCTACGAAAATCTTCGCATTCAATTGCCCGTGGTCTTTTTCGTTTTGCTATATGTACAGATTTCAGCATCCATCCATCATTTTAGCATATCGACCGGTAAATGCTTGCTTGCTTGCTTGTGTTCGTTGGCTTAAGCTCCAACGCGAAGTCCTGTATGTCGGATGAAGGCATCCTGTTGTCCAACATCAGTGTGATGTCATACAGGACCTGAGTTTTGCGTGAGTATCCGTTGTCCCATGTCTGGCTTATTGGTGTGCAGACTGGTGGTTCCTCGCCGTACAGGCAGACACTCTCCGACTTCGGAGGAATCGGCGATCCTACTGACTTTAGCCAGGACCCCGAAGGGACCTGTTGCCCAGGACGCTCGACGAGGACGCGTCAATAGGTCTTGGCCAGTATATAACCCGGCCCTGGTGCCCTGGAAACACCTCTGCATCCCGACCGGTAAATATCCAGTGCTGTAAATATCATTTAACATTTTGGTTAATATATCTACTCCAAATTATCCCAATACTTCTAATTCTTCTATGTGATTTAATCTGGCCCAGCTGTTTTTCCTTTCTAGATATGTTTCACAGTGTCAGCGACTTCTTCTTTTAGAATAGGTGGGCCTTCTAAGTTACTTTCTTCTGTTAATTCTTCCCTTTTTCCATCATATAATTCTCTTATATTCTCATTCCACCTCTTCATTATAGCACCTTCCGCCAATAATATCTTTCCTTTTTTTTGTGGTTTCAAACACCATGTATTTATTCTTATTTTTTTTTTCCCGAGAGGTCACTGATTTGTTGTGCATATTTTTTGTATCTTAAATGGAATTTAATTCAATTTCTTTGCAGTGCTCGTTTCACTAACTTTCTTTTGCCGTCACACATTAGGATCATTATGACAATTATAACATCATTCACGGGACTTACACGGTTAACTTAAAAATGATCCTGCAATATTTGGTCAATTATGTAATTAACTCACCTAAAATGTGATGGCATTACCGAAAGCGCACCGCCACAAACTAGGCACGTAGGTCTGCATTTGACTTCAATAACACAATTTATTTTTTGTAAATTTATCATTATCATTTGTCCTTTTCTCTTGGAAAGATCGACACTTTGCATCCATTCTTATCTTTTGTAGTGGCCATTTGCAGAATGACACAACACTTCGGTTTTAAAAACTATTTTGCTTTGACCGTTGCTCCTATTGTGTTAACACGCTCTCAACATGTACACTCTAAGCCTACCTGCCACCAATTGTCCTTTGAGTCACCGCAGTACAGACAGACTGGCCGCTGAGAGCCAGCGAGAAGTATATGTGTGTGTCCCGTTATGTGAGTAAAACTTTGATTAACCGTCACTCGTTTAACCGGCAGTTTCAGTTATCCGTAATCTTATTGTTAAAAAGAAGAAAAAATAATAAATGCCTGATTATCAACAAAAGGACGCTATTTTCAATGTCGCCACTTGCTTGGCTGACCTTGCAGTGTCTAACCTAAAAATGTGTGGAATAACCCTTGCCTGAACCTATTGACGAAAGTGAAGGAACTGAGACTGTTAGTATTGACTAACGTGTGCAACTGTGCAACAATGTAGGACAAAGCTGTGAAAACATTACGCCAGAAGAAGTAACAGATTGCATGGAATGTGACAAAATGGATGGATGATTTGAAATTTTGAATGATGATGAAATTGTTTCTAATGTGACTATCATTGAAGAAGAAGAAATTTATGACGATGAAGGATCAGTTCTTAACCAAATACCTACAACTAGCCACTCAGAAGCAGAAACAATGTTATCAAAGTGCATCGACTTGTTTGAGATGCAAGAGGAGGAAAATACAACACAGATCCAACTTCTGCGTAAGATATGGAACATCGTCATGCAGAAAACTATAGCTTCAAAGACACAGAAGGAGATGACAGATTATTTTTAAGTAACGTAGGTTTATAGTATTACAACACATTTATGTACATTACTACTCTTATAATGAAGTTTATATTAATCGTATTGCAAAATTAAATATAATATGTAAGTATTATTCACTATTAAAGGATTTTATTTTTATTTTCGTCCCAAGCCCGCAGTGAAATTACGTTACTGTACATATGTATAAAGAGGTTTCTGTTATCCGTCTATTCGGTTATCCGTCAAAGTACTGAACCCGGCGTTGACGGTTTATCGAAGTTGTGCTGTACTCGATTGTGTCATGTCTATCCCAATATGGACGTTCCTCAAAACTGACGTTAATATTATGATTAACATAATATAGATTTATGTTGCTATGTAAAAATCTCTTAGATTTATTGAATCTCGAGTCCCGCATGCGGTAGCCTTGGAAGAGCCAGACTAAAAGATTTCGCAGACCTGAAGCGGCCCGAGGGTCGGACGCTTCTGTCCCTATGATATGTGTACACAGGCCCACCTATTCATTTCATATTGGTCTGAGAAGGTTAGGCGCCCGATCCATTACCCGAAGATCAGAGGGGATAATATGTGACAAGAGAAATCTATTATAGTGATTATTCATTCATTCATTCATTCATTCATTCAGTAGCATATCCTTTGCAGAACCTCACTCCCATAACAACCTTCCGGAAAACCTCTCGATCATAAGCAAGATGGCCCGCGTCCGATACACCCAACTGGAGATCATTCGCCACATCCTGCACCCATCTTCTCTTTGGCCTTCCTCTTCCTCTCTTCCCAGGCATATACCCCTCCATTATTGTTCTCTCCAAACTTTCATGACGTTTCAAGTGACCAAAATATTTCAATTTTCTTTGTTTTATCGTCTTTAATATCCAATCTTCTTCAATATTCAGCTCTTGAAGTATGGAAGCATTTGTTGTTTTCTTTACCAAAGATATTCTTAGAACTCGTCTATAACATTTATATTCAAAGGCATTTATGCGCTTTTCAGCTTGTTTAGTATATATGTTGGCATATGTTGCAATGGGAAAGAGGCATGCTCTTAAATCTCTAATTTTTGTTGTTCCGTCTGCCCATTCCATAATTTATTCAGTTGTTTTAGTCTTTGAAGAGCAATTAATAGTCGTCGTTTAATTTCTTTCATTGTGTCACAGTTGTTGGTAATCAATGACCCATGATAATCAAAATTGTCCACCTCCTCCAATTTTTCATCATTAACATATATATCTTTCTCCATAGTGCTTTTATCTGTATGCATTATGTTTGTTTTTGCAATGTTAAGATATAAGTTGTGATTTTCACTATTCAATTGGGTTGAGGCTAGTAGGTTTTCTATACCAGTCTGTGTTGTGGATAGCAATACTGTATCATCAGCATACCGAATCTCTGGTATGTCATGACCACCAATATTTAGGGCATCATATAGCTTCCTTTTTATATCATCTCTTACATTCCTCATTATATTTTCGGCGTACAGGTTAAACAAATAGGGGGACAGGACACATTCCTGAGGGACTCCTTGCTTGATGTCAAACCAATCTGATGTCTCACCATCTATTCTAACTGCTGCTTGTTGGTCTAGATAGAACATTCTTAGGAGTTGTATTATGTGTGGTGGTAAGCCAATATTCGTCATGATTTCCCAAAGTTTCTGATGTTGTACACAGTCAAATGCCTTTGAATAATCCATAAAACATGAGAATAGGTTGACATTAAATTCTCTGCACTTCTCTATTATTAAACGCATATTGAGAATGTGATCTCTTGTACCTCTTCCTTGTCTAAATCCAGCTTGAACCACGTTAATTTCTTCTTCCATTTTCTTACGAAGTCTTCCCATTATGCTTTTTTAGTAGAATTTTACTAGTGTGACTGATCAGGGCAACAGGTCTATAGTTGGTGCATAATTTCAGGTTGCCCGTTTTTGATATTGGAATGAAGATAGTATGGTGATTATACAGTAGAATAATTATCATTGAAATACCACAGTACATATTTCAAGTTATGAATACTTACCGCAGTAGCACAGTGGATTGCTCGCCTGCTCGCCTGGTGGTCAAGAATTCGTATTGAGGTGTATTTTTAAAAATTTGACCAGGGCTCCTAGGTGGAGCTAACCTAAAATGCGTACCAGGAAATGTCTGTGACAGTAATGGCTGCCGGTGTGATAGTGACCATACCGCCCACCAAGTGCTGACAGGTTGTAACACAACTTGGCCTAGCACTTGTGGGTATGGGTTCTAATCCGCATGGCGGGAGTGGGGGTTAATTGAGCTGGGCTTCCAAACCGAGCCAGCCTAAAATGGGTACAATGACATGTCTTGGGAAGTAAACGTGGCCAGCGTGAGTCTAACCACATCACCCACCGAGTGATGATTGTTTTTGTTTGTTTCTAGCACCATATGGTGAATGTGATTTAAGGCGTGTAAAGAGTTCTATACTTCACTAACTACTACCTGTCATATCACAATGGAGCATAGGCCATAAACTAAGTTCTTTGTAGAATTGTTCAGGATATTGCAAGTACAAGGTTTTTTAATTTTTAATTTTTTTAAAATTTTTATTATTATTAATGTAAGGTAATTAATCCCACGGCAAACCTCCTAAATCGCTTTTTAAGACATTCAAGGTACTTAATAGTTTCATTATTCTTTGCTTATCTTATGGGACTAGGTAACACCGGCTGAAGTGAAATTTTTATGGGCCGTGAATCTTTATAATATCAAACTGCAATAGAAATGTCAACTTTCGGTATACTGATGCTTTAAGACATCGTCGACAGTTATGATGTTCCTGTACGCAGTTGCGAGCAACAACGACAACTATCTCGTGGAACTGTGGACATGTACACATTTGCTGAGACGCAATACACTTCTAATGTCATACACACATTGGATATTTAATGCCATTCACCTTTTCCACTGGAGGCATCGTTACCCTGACATGTATAGCCATCTTTACATGGACAGCCGTTGTTGAACACGCTGCTGCTGTATTTGCTCAACTTTGCATTGTTAGCCACGTAACATTCTGTAGTAAAGTCATAACAGTATAGTAACACATATTCCTATGGGGACGGTGACAATACAGATTGATTCAAAATGTGGAGATAATT
Organism: Cepaea nemoralis; assembly: GCA_014155875.1. NCBI lineage: Eukaryota > Metazoa > Mollusca > Gastropoda > Stylommatophora > Helicidae > Cepaea > Cepaea nemoralis. Next base: position 81,259 of record JACEFZ010016856.1, on the reverse strand, counting down.
CTGCAGTAAACTCATACAAGTATATTAACACATCCAATGTGGAAGGTGACAATACAGATTGATTCAAAATGTGGAGATAATTCACACACAAGAGCAACATAGGGCGGCTATCGGGCTTGTGATAAAGCAGTGGTTCTAAATTTTTTGGCCCACACGCGTCCTTCACCTTCAGAATGTCATTCCAACCCCTTTCGTGTTTCCTCCAAATAAACTCCCGCCCCAACCCTCCCGCTGTCGCTCCTACACAGTATACATAAAAATGGAAGCTACATTTAATAACACATACTAGAAAAAGGCTAGACATCTACATAACACGTGATTTGCAGGTCTACTTACGTTATAAAACGAATTTCAGAAGGGCGAGAAGTACAGAACCGTAAAGTATGGAAGGAAAAACAATACTAAGTAATTGGTTCTTGTATTAACGCGATCTTAAAATAATCTTAATCCCCCCCTCCCTCCACGCCAACCCCTTTGGAAACCCTAAAATTCCCCCCCCCCCGGCTCTCCTTTTGGGGTGGAGGAAAATTCCCCACCGGTTGAGAACCACTGTAATAGAGAGACATTTAGAAAATCTTTTGATATCAGCAAGGCCACATGGATAAGCTCGCTCTTAAACTTCCGGTGTGCTGATGCAGTAGTATCGGGTTCAACCAGTACACCGATCAGTTGGACTTAAATGTTGACTTCTCGCCCTGGACTTGGGACGTAAATTACAAGTACCTCAGAAGTCGAAGTGGGCCTGATGAGATGCTGGTGGTAGGGAAAGCTAATCCACACGAAAAATCAGTCTCTTGCACTAAAATTTATAGCACCTGTATGGACTACACTTGAGCGAACGTAACAACAACAAAATGTGCATGGGGACAGTTCTGCAAGGAAATGCCATTTGATGATGATATTAAAAAATACTGGTTTCATCGGTGTGTAGAAGGTCACCTTTATTGCTCATTGGGATGACTCAATACAGATTTTAGTGTCCTCCAAGAGATCCAGCAAGAAGTGTATCAATACTGTAGAAGAGTTCCGCAACAAAGCAGGGATCCAAGTGTTTTTGTATTTGAGATACGACTGCAAAATGTTGTCTCTAAGTTTGTTTGTTGCGTATGTGTTTCTAGAACAACTCTATATAAAACGGATGCTGCTGAAAGGAGTTTTTAAAAAGTTAGTCTTCTATCCTTTACAAAACGTAGCAATCAATACCAGTGTTTTTGGCTGTTTGTAATTTCTTGGTGAGTTTACGTTCAGTAGTTTGCCATTGCTTTCTGAACGGCCGGTACTTATACTATTGTATGAAAAAGTGCAAGACGGTTTCCTTCCAAATCGTCAGCAGTTGTGTTTCGAATGTGGTTTGCGGGGTTGCGATTTGCGTTCATGACCCCTTCGCCACATGGCCGGCTGCTGAATGGCGTAATATTTTTAAACAACAGCGTTATTTGATCAGATCAAAAGATATATAAATTTACTGAAACCATAATCGAGCTAAAGTTGAGAACGACAGCGTCAGATCTCTCCTCCTCCTCCTCTTCCTCATCCTCCTTCTCCCCTCACCCTCCCCTCCTCCTCCTCCTCCTCCTCCTCCTCCTCCTCCTCCTCACAAGAATTCACGTACCTCCATACAAGAACTCGTGTACTTCCATATAAGAACTGGTACTTGATGCTGTTGCATTATAATGAGATTGCCAAACCATTCGGTCTTCTGCCTTTCAATATATTTGGCACAAGGTGTTGATCCCAGCCGCTGTCTGATAACATCATTTCTTACTCGGCCTCGGATAGTTAAATTGTCAGCTCTCTTCTCACCTCGCAGGTGTCGATTGTGCGAAAGTGTGATTTGCATATTGTTGGTGTAAATATGATACGTATTATCCGTCGTTTGGCGGAGCAGAGGGAACTACATTTCAAATAATCTATGTCAGGCCTACTGATCTCCCTCTGAAAATCAAATACTGAAACAAATTTATTCAATGAACTTACCGCTGCCTACATCTCCACGCGCAGCACAGTTCGTTGATTTACCATTTTTCAAGCAACACTGGCCAGAAGGACAGCTACCACTGGACGAGCAGGTCGGGGACACTCTGGCTTGCTCTACTGCCTGTACATGATTGATCAAGAAATCATTAATCAAGAAATCATTAATCAAGAGACTTAAACACATAACATTGCTTGTATCACTGAGATATACCTCTCAAATCAGAGTGGGTTCGCTTGATGGCGAGAGACACAGGAAATAAGGAAAGCTAACCCACACGTAAAAATAAGTCCAGTGCACTAGAAATAGCAACTTCGGTGGAACTACGCTTGAAATAACGCGAGCGAATGTACACACAAAAAATCACTGAAATAAACTTTTTATATGTTTTTATTCTGTACTAATGGAGAACCAATAAGTGAACAAATCCTAATAAGATGGAAACAGTACTTCGAACAACTTCTCAACATCCCATCATATGTCACAGGTTCAAGAAACCGACACAGATGCCACCGAAGAACTAGAACCAGACATACTGAAAGAAGAAATTTTAGAAGCCATCCGATTAGCCTCACTGAACAAATCACCAGGACAAGATGACATTCCAAATGAACTAATTAAGTCAGTAGTAGGAGTAGAAGTAGGAGCAACATGGCTACATAGACTATTCAACCATGTTTGGGTAGAACAACAGACACAACGAGACTGGGGAAACGCCATAATTATCCCAGTTTGGAAAAACAAAGGCAGCAAAAGAGACTGCACACAATACAGAGGCATTTCATTGTTGAGTCATACTGGGAAAATATTTTGCAAAATTCTTGAAAAAAGACTACGAACTATTATAGAATCCCAGCTAAGCGAAACACAACTTGGATTTACAAAGAACAAAGGATGCACAGATGCCATTTTTGCTTTTAGACAACTTATTGAAAAATCAATCGAATTCAATGAAACACTCTACTTAGCCTTTGTCGACCAAGAAAAGGCATTTGATAGAGTAGATAGAAACAAGCTGTGTGAAATCCTTAAACAATATGGAGTGAGTACACATCTAACAAACCTATGTAGAAGCTTATACAACAACAGTGAATGCATAGTGAGAATAACTGGAGGACACTCAGAACCCTTCACCATAAGATCCGGAGTACGAAAAGGTTGTGTCCTGTCCCCTCTCTTGTTCTTAACATATATAGACATGTCGTGTGTAAAGAATGAATGCCGTAGTAGTTATTTGTTCTTCTTTACCACTTTAGTGTCGTCCCTGGAGTAAGGGGAATCAACGCCCACATTTGTTTTAATTCAATATCACTATCCTGGAGATATCCAGCAGACTCCGTCTACAACACTCCCTCAATCTGAAGACACCTTCTTCTCACTCTTACTCACTCCTGGATCATGCCCCCTCTCATTCTTCCCCAACATAACATACGTGACAACTCTAGCTTCAACAAATAAAAACAAGAAATTTATTAAGGCAAAGAGTATATGTAGGAGAAGTGTGTGTCTGTGTGTGTGTGTGTATATAATGTGTAGAATGTGTGACGTATATTCTAAAGTGTATATTGACTCAGATCAGTGTTCAGGAGTATAGTCATTCTCATCACTGTGCTGAGAACACACCAGCACCATGTATTCCAGACAAGCAACCTCACCCAGGTGATGCTTCTCCGGTCACGTGAAGATTTCATCCGTTGTCTCTTGAACCACTAGGATGCTTGGACAGCCATGACAAACACTGTCTAATGAGAGTTTTCAATCTTCTTCACACTATGAATTTCCTCTGTTATTTAACTGATTGTTAATCAGAAAATTCTAGCACTATTGTCACTGTTACTGGGGAAATCTTAATGTATCTAGTGTCACTGGATTTAAAGATTCCCCATATTAGCACCACACTCTGAATGTTCTAGGTATTTCTATATATTTGTATGAATGTTCCTGGTATCAGTAGTGTATTTATACAATGTTCTGACTGTTCAGTGATACACCTATCACTTGCTAAACATAAATCTCATCAGCATGTCCTGCTCAGCAGAAGCCAGGTTCCCGCAAACCAACTTGGGTATAAGTCCAATGTAGCGGCCTCTCAGCAACTTCTGTCTTCAAATTCTGAGCCATCATCTTCTAAATTGTGTTCGAGATTTACTGTTGAACATCATAGCACACATACATGGACCTGTAAATGGAACCTGTAGAATAGAGAATACTATGGTGAGGGCAACTCAATCCTGGCCGGAATTAGGTGAGTGTAGGCCAATAGCAGCACTCAGATCTATAACAGAGATCCAATCTCTGTCATACCGCCAAATAACTCATCACATGATTTGAGACATGGCAACACCAGGAAAGAATAAAGGAACGGGTAGAAACCCAGCAGATGCCCTACTGGAATATCCTACCATTTCACATTCCTCTCCTCCCTCCCAACCATCCTCAATCTCTCTAATTATTATCCCACTACATTGTCCTCAACTCCCTGAGTAAAATGATATATCACTCAAGCTAGTTGAAGCCACACAATAGGATACTAGTGCCGACGCTCCTATGATACTTTCTAGCACCGCACTAATAGAACATTTTATCACTAATCATAATACATTATATCACCACACCTATAATACATTATATCAGCGCACAGTACTGTACTCTATTCCTAATCATATGATTAATAGCCTACCATATGCCTATTCCGGTTGCTAATTGAAACTAGGCAATCACAGACTGGATCTATGTCCGCCGATAAATATCAACAATTTGACACCCTAGTTTCTTTCGTTGAACACAACTCGGAAAACTGCACCGATCTTTCCAAACTTCCGAATTCTTGATCGACTAAATCCACTTGTTTACCGCAACGCTTTTTATATTGGGCTGGAGTGACGCCACCAAAAAGTCTAGACGTTGATCCGTCCAGAATCTAGTTTCCTCCTCCTGTTCTAGACTAACTGGTGTCAATCCGCCGTCAAATTTACTTTCATTTGGGGAAATTCTTTGTCCCGTACATCAATAGTTCAGTCTGTCTGTGAACCATAGAATTCCCCACATCACAGAATCCATCCCGCGTCTGTCCAGACTTTCCGTCTAGCACTTCAAAGGCTACTACCGCCTTGGCAGACATTTGGCGATGTTATTCGTTTCTCGAACACCCCACATCATAAAGATTCGCCGACCAGGTGTAGACATTTTGACGCGACGTATTTTGTTTCCCAGTTAGAAACTGCCGATCGTGTGTAGACAGTTTTAACGACGTATTTTTCTCAGTCTGTACAACATCAAAGGGTTGGTTGTTTTTGCAAACTAATGTCGGGTCTTGTTTGTCATCGATCGCAACTAACAAGTTTCTTTTCCGTGACAAGACAACATATGTAAAGAAACCAGCCAAACAGAGACCGCATGAACACCGCATGACGAGAACACAGAAGAAGAACCATCAGCAAATCTAACTATTAGAGAACTCCTGTTTGCGGACGACCAAGCACTAATAGCAAAATCAGAAGCTGAATTACAAGACCACATGAATAGTCTAAACGAAATGTGTAGGGAACATAACATGAAAATTAGCACAAGTAAAAACAGAGGTATTGACTATAGCTAAAGAAGATAAAACAACAACGATTCACCTAAACGAACATCCCATGAAACAAGGAAAGAGTTTCAAGTACCTAGGAAGTATAATATCATCAAATGGCAAATCAGAAGACGAGATTGAAAATAGATGCAATAATGCAAACCAACTCATTGGACAAATGGCACCAATACTAAAGTAACAAACATGTATTAATAACTACTAAGAAAGCACTTTACAATACAATCTTCCTACCAACTCTATGTTGCAAATGCAAATGCTGGACAATGACAGAAAAAGAGAAAAGAAAAATCACAACAACAGAAATGAGACTCAAGGTATTAATAAGAGATAAGATCAGAAATGAAGAAATCAGGACTAAAGTGGGGGTTATAGCTGCACTAGATGTTACTAGAAGGCAGCAAGTCAAATTGTTTGGCCATGCAGGTAGGTTACCAACTAACAGTATACCACAACAAGCAATGATGTACAGACCAGAAGGAAGCAGAGGAAGAGGCCGACCACGTAAACGATGGACGCAGGGAATAACACAGTCCATGGGAATATCGATACATGAAGCCCATAAGCGGGCACTCTCCCACTGTTTATACTTCACCTCGACACCGCAAGGTACAAGAGGAACATGACGAGATGAGATGATGAGATAGTCACTGATATGGTCTAAAGCTGTTTTGGGAAAGCTGGGAAGTACCATTGAAGTATTCATTATAACAGGTGTTGGAAATGTGCACCACGGGCTTCAAGACGTCTCTTCATATTGTCAAATACCCTCTGCAACGTGTTTGTTGTTATTTTCATGTATATAGACCGCCATTTCGAAACACTTGTTCAACACACACACAAAATGTCTTTCATCCGTTGATGACACAATGAGATTCTGTACCAGCGTCCATGTCTTTTCAAGTAAGTAAAGTAACAAATAACAAGAGGTAAACACCGATACAAGTGGGAAGATAACACACAAGAGATGGACAAACAGCAGTCTGACAGTATGTCCATTCAAGGCGAGAGATAGACAGTGTTGGAGATTCACTGCAGCCAACCTTCTTGGTGGAGACGGCACCTGATTGTTTGAAAGTAAGCAGTAAATGTCATTTATGCCTTAAGGTGTGTTGGATATTCTCTGTATATTTGTATGGACCAATCAGAACTCAACAGGTGACGTGATCGGATTCGTATACTGACGATGACTTTGCCGCCTGTCCCACACACGACATCGGATGCAAGATAAACTAAAGACACTGGATGGGAGGCAGTTCAATTAGGTTTAAAATGTATAAGGGAAAGACAAAGAAAGTAAAGTAAACAATGCAAAATTATAAGCCGGAATCTTTTTATGAAATTTCACTTCATATACCTATTTAGATAGAAATGTAGCCAATGATGAAAGAACATGTATAGATATTAACATTAAAATACAAAATACACAGAGCTTTTATAGCATTTGAAAATCTGAGGAAGTCAAAATAATTTCAAGCTAGCTAAAACAGACTATTTAACGCTAGCATGTAATCAGTATTGCTGTATAGATCAGACATGAGGAGTACGACTACAACAATTACTAATAAATTATAAACATTAATTCTCTGGAACCTGCAGAATGGAAAGACTAAAATGAAATGACAGTCTCTACTCCCGAGCTTAGAAAGAGAGCCAGACAAATTTCAGCTAATCAAAAGTTAAGGAAAAACACACTGGCACTGATTAGAACATATATTGAGAAACCCCGAGAATAAAATAATTAGAAAGTCGTTTCTCTTGAATCGATTGGGAAAATGGAATAGAGGAAGACCTAGACATGAACAGAGAATAGAATTAGATTAAATATATGTGCGTGTATGTGGGTGTGTCAGAGTAAGTGAGTGTTTACGTGCTTGTATGTGTGTAAATGTCAGGTAGGAATCTGTGTAGGTCGGTAGGTAGGTAGCTATGTAGGTAAGTAGACAGACAGGCAGGAGGTAGGTAGGAAGACAGACAGGTAGGAAAGTAGGCAGGTAGGTGGGTGGGTGGGTAGGTAGGTAGGTAGGTAGTTAGTTAGGTAGGTAGGCAGGCAGGTAGGTAGGTAGGTAAGTAGGCAGGCAGATAGACTGATAGGCAGTCATGTAAATAAAACACAATTTTCACAGACGCATAAAACAGTATCAACGAAACACATATACATAATATAAATGAAGTCTTACCAACACTCCAATCAAGAGTATTTGCACTAGTGTTGTAACTGCTGTCATTTTGTTTCGTGGTCTCGTCTAAATATGAAAAAAATATAGAGGCAGACGACATATGTATTTCGATAAAATTATCCACTTTCAGAATATATTTTGGATTATGATTATAAAATCAATGTTGATGCATACAGTTTGTTAGACCTATCAACTATGACGTAAACATTTCACTAACAACATCTAATTTGATGTTCAGAGAAAAATAAAAAGAAACACAGAGCTCGACATACAGATTCGAAGTCAATTATTTTAATACTGAAGAACAGAAACAATGCAGAACTAGCAGGCCTAGGGAAGCATTACATTAACTGCGACAGAAATCCCGAAGTGTTTTACTACAATGGATTCCATCACATTGTTACATACCTGGAAATTAAGAAGCCGACAGATTGACACAGGAAGGTAGAAGATTGTCTTGTTGTGATAAAGACATAAACTATGATGATGTCAAGAGATTGATAAGAAACCGTTATAGAAATAAATTAACTTTCCCAGCCATTTGTGTACTTGTATGTGCTCAAAATATGTCATTTTTCTAATCTAACTTGGGAAGAAGGTTCGCTATTAAAGATGATAAAACAAAGAAAATTGAAATATTTTGGTCACTTGAAACGTCACGAAAGTTTGAAGAGAACAATAATGGAGGGGTATATGCCTGAGAAGAAAGGAAGAGAAAAGCCAAAGAGTCGATGGGTGCAGGATGTGGCGGATGATCTCCAGATGAGTGTATAGGATGCGGGACATCTTGCTTATGATCGAGAGGTTTTCAGACAGGTTGTTATGAGAGCGAGGTTCTGCAAAGGACATGCTACTGAATGAATTAATACTTGGGATTATTCTGGGAGAAGGCTTTTTCTCTGTTAAGTTCGATGCATTGGTGTTCAGGTGGTTGGATTCCCTAGAACAGTGTTTCTCAACCTTTTTTGGCCCGTGACCCCCTTCACCATATTTTTAGGACGTCATTCCCCCCTCACCATATTTTTAGAACTTCATTCCCCCCTTTCGTATTTCCTCCCTAAAAATTCCCCCCTGCCCCTACACAGTGTATGTAATAATTGAAGCTAAATTTAATAGCACATACTAAAACAAGTCGAGACATCTACATAAAACGTGATTTGCGGATCGACTTACGTTATAAAATGAATTTCAGAAGGGTGAAACGTACAGAACCGTAAAGTATGAAGGGAAACACAATATCAAGTAATCGGTTCCTGTATTAACGCAATCTAGAAATAATCTTAATTCCCCCCCCCCCCCCCTGGAAACCCTAAAATTCCCCCGGGGGGGGGGGGAATTCCCCACCTGTTGAGAACCACTGCCCTAGAAAGTCTTTCATTTATCGATGTGAGATTAGTGTAAACACTTTTCACCCGAACCGGCATTAAAAAACTATCCACGAGGACTTTGTTACAGAAATCTTCTTTCCTTATTCATCATCATCAAGTGCCATGCCGACTGGCGTAGGCGTTCATGACCCCCTCAGATCTCGGTCTTTGGTTTTCTGGATCAGCTCTGCCGTTGAAATTCCTCAATGTCACCGTCGCAATCCATCCAGCATCATTTCTCTTATCTGCCTCTGCCTTTCTTCCCGTCGATCCTTCCAGTTGTCACGATGTTCTCCAATACCTCTCTTCTCGTCTCTTGACCAAAAAAAGTTGTTTGCCTCTTTCTTATTGTTGTATATAATGTTCTAGTTGTTTTTTTTTTTTTTGGTCTAGTTGCCGGCTCCCTGGTCTGGTGGTTTCACGACTTTCTCCGTAATCCCGTATATTCTCGTAAGTAACGTGATGTGTGTGAAAATCGGTAGCTGTTCGCTCCGCGTCCGTAACTTATGGGGTATGTGAACCGGTCGCTAAGAAAGCAATGGCAAACTACTGAGCGTAATCTTGCCTAGTACATCAACAGCAGCTGAAAAATGCTGATGTTGACTGCAACTTCCTGTAAGGGATATGCAACATTTTTTTAAAAAATGTTTTTTTTAGCCTCTTTCAGGCCATCGTTGTTAGTTACTTTGGCAGTCCTAAGAATTCGCAACATTTCACTACTCAAGCTAAACAAAATAGAGCAGTATGCAACCCGATCATGATTCACCACAGCAAGTGCGCACTGGCTGGAAATGTTTCCTCCGTGGGTTTTAGGTGTTTAATTATCATCATACTCCTCTCAGTGGCCGGAGGAAATCTGTTATATCCTAACTCATAATTTAAACACACTCAGATGCACACACATATATGTACAGACGTACAACACACACACACACACACACACACACACACACACACACACACACAAACAGAGAGATAGAGAGAGAGAGAGAGAGAGAGAGAGAGAGAGAGAGAGAGAGAGAGAGAGAGAGAGAGAGAGAGATGTGTACCTAATTGATCTCAACACATTCTCCACTGAATCATTAATGACTCTGATAGCAACTATTCTCCATCTCCCACAAATGATACACACATGATTTGATTGTCCTTGTCAGTTTCATATGATTCTAAATAACACACGGAGATGTTCTAAATTGTATCTTTATCATCATCAAGTACCATGCCAGCTGGCGCTGGCGTTCATGACTCTCCACAAATCTCGGTCTTTTGTTATTCTGGATCAACTCTGCTGATGTTATTCCGTTATGCCACCGCCTCAATTCATCCAGCATCATTTTTCTTGGTCTGCCTCTGCCTCTCTTTCCCTCGATCTTTCCATGTGTCACGATGTTCTCCAATGTCTCTCTTCTCATCATATGACCTAAGAAAAGCTGTTTGCCTCTTTCTTATTGTTGTACGTAATGTTCTAGTTTCATTAGCCTCTTTCAGGCTAATCATCCGTTAGTTACTCTGGCAGTCCAAGGAATTCGCAACATTCGTCTCAGGAACCACATCTCTATTGGTACCAAGTTCTTCCTAATTTGTTCATAAAATTTGATAGATGGAATGTTTGTTTAACGCTCGCTTTCTTTGACCTCAAGCGTATTCCATTCACACTACTTCTAGTAATGCTGGACTGAATTTTGCGTGTGCATTAGGATTCCCTCTTAACAATGTCCCTCGTCATCAGACGAACCCACTCCGACTTCAGAGGTGCTTGTAATTTACGTCCCAAAGTCAAAGACGAAAGGTCTACATTTTAGTCCAACTGTCCATTGTAGGGGTTGAACCCCTTACATCGGCATCAGCACACAGGATGTTTAAGAACACGCGTTCATATCTATTCTGCCACGCTGAGCTACTGTAGATGCAATAAATGAATCAACAAAAGCGAGAGGAAGAATCCGTAAGCCTTACTATGACACGATCACAAGTGACAAAATGGATGTTGGTTCTACAGCCATCGTGAGCACTCAAACAGTAATCATACACTGATACAAACAACTACACGAAGACTACATGGATGTTGGTTCTACAGCCATCGTGAGCACACAAACAGCAATCATACACTGATACAAACAACTACACGAAGACTACATGGATGTTGGTTCTACAGCCATCGTGAGCACTCAAACAGCAATCATACACTGATACAAACAACTACACGAAGACTAAATGGATGTTGCTTCTACAGGCACCGTAAGCACTCAAACAGCAATAATACACTGATACAAACAACTACACGAAGACTACATGGATGTTGGTTCTACAGCCATCGTGAGCACTCTAACATCAATCATACACTGATACAAACAACTACACGAAGACTACATGGATGTTGCTTCTACAGGCACCGTGAGCACACAAACATCAATCATACACTGATACAAACAACTACACGAAGACTACATGGATTTTGGTTCTACAGCCATCGTGAGCACTCAAACAGCAATCATACACTGATACAAACAACTACACGAAGACTACATGGATGTTGGTTCTACAGCCATTGTGAGCACACAAACATCAATCATACACTGATACAAACAACTACACGAAGACTACATGGATGTTGGTTCTACAGCCATCGTGAGCACTCAAACAGCAATCATACACTGATACAAATTTCCCAAAAAAAAAATTTTTAAATTTTTTTTCCCCCGGGGGTTCCCCCCTTTAACCCCAAAAAAAATTTTTTGGGGTTTAAAATTTTTCCCCCCAAAATTTAAAAACCAAAAAAAAAAAAAGGAAAAAATTTTTAAAAAAAAACCCCCCCAAAGGAAAAAAAAAAAACCCCCCCCCAAAAAAAAAAATTTTCCCCAAAAAACCCCCCAAAAAATTTTTTCCCCCAAAAAAGGAAAAAAAGGGGGCCCAAACCAAAAAAAACCATAAAAAAAAGGGGGCCCAAAAAATTTTTAAAATTTTAAAAACTAAAAAATTTTTTTTTCCCCCCCCGGGAAAAAAGGGTTTCCCCCAAAACAAAAAAAAACCCTTTGTTCCAAAAACCCCCAAAAACCCCAAAATTTTTACAAAAAAACCCCAAACCCCCCCCCAAAAAAAAACCGGGCCAAAACCTTCCCCCAAAACAAAAAACCAAAAAAATTTTTTAAAAAACCCGGGAAAAAATTTTTAAAAACCAAAAAAAAAAACCCCCAAAACCCCCTTTTTTTTTAACCCCGGTTTTTCCCCAAAACCCTTCCCCCCAAAAAAAGCCCCCCCCAAAAAAAAACCGGGCCAAAAACCCAAAACCCCCCAAACAAAATTACAAAAAAACCCTCCCGGGCCCAAAAAAAAAAATTTGAAAAAAAAAAAAGGGGCCCTACAAAAAAATTTTTTAAAAAATTAAAAAAAAAAAATTACAGGTTTTCCCTCCCGGCCCCGGGAAAAAAACCCCCAAAACCAGGAAAAAAAAACCCAAAAAAAAAAAAAAGGGGCCCAAATTTCCCAAAAAAAACCCCCAAAAAACCAAAAAAAAAGGGGGCCCTGGCCCAAATTTTTAAAAAAATTAAACCCAAAAATTCCAAATTTAAAAAAAAAAAAGGGGGGGAAAAAAAAATTAAAACCCAAAACCAAATTTAAAAAATTTTTCCAAAGGTTGGGCCCCTTTAACTTTGGGCCCAAAAAACAAAAAAAAAAAAAAGGGGGGGGGCCCCCAATTTCCCAAAAAAATTTTAAAAATTAAAAAATTTTTTTTGGGGGGGGGGCCCAAACACCCAATCTCCCAAAAAAATTAAAAATTAAAAAATTTTTTTTCCCCATTTTTTTTTTTTTAAAAAAAAACAAAAAAAAAAAAAAAATTTTTCCAAAAAGGGAAAAAAAAAAACCAAAAAACAAAAAAAAAAAAAAAACCCAAGGAAAAAAAAAAGGGAAAAAACCCAAAAAAAAAAAAAAAAAAAGGGGGCCGGGGGGCCCCAAAAAAGGGAAAAAAAACAAAAAAAAAAAAAAAGGGGGCCCGGGGGGCCCCAAAAAACCAAAAAACCAAAAAAAAAAATTTTTTTCCCCCGGGGGGGTTTTTAAACACCAATCTCCCAAAAAAAAACCCCGGAAAAAAAAACCCCCCCGGGGGGAAAAAAACCCCAATCTTTAAAAAAAAAAAAAAAAATTTTTTAAAAAAGGGGGGGAAAAAAAAAACAAAAAACCAAAAAAAAAATTTTTTTTTTGGCCTAAACCCCAAAAAAAAAAAAAAAAACAACCCCCCCTTTTTTTTAAAAAAACCAAAAAACCCAAACAAAACAAAAAAAAAAAATTTTTAAATTTTTCCAAAAAAATTTAAAAAAAAAAAAAACAACCCCCCCTTTTTTTTAAAAAAACCAAAATTCCCCAACAAAAAAAAAAAAAAAGGGGGGGGGGAAAAAAAAAAAAAAAAAAAAAAAAATTAAAAAAAAAATTTTTTTTTTGGGGGGGGGCCCCCCAAACAAAACAAATTTTAAAAAAACAAAAAAACGGAAAAAAGCTTCCCCCCCCCCCAAAAAAAAAAAATTTTAAAAAAAAAAACTCCCAAAAAAAAGGGGGGAAACCCCAAAAAACCAAAAAAATTTTAAAAAAAAAAAAAAAGGGGGGAAAAAAAAAAAACCCCCAAAAAAATTTAAAAACTACAAAAAATTTTTTTAAATTTTTCCCCAAAAAACCAACATTAACAAACAAAACAAAAAAAAAATTTTTTCCCCCAAAAAAAAAAAAAAAAACCCCTTACAAAAAAAAAATTTTTTAAACCCCCCGGGGGCCCCCAAAAAAAAACCCCAAAAAAAAAAAACCCAAAAATTTTTTCCCCCGGGCCCCAAACAAAAAAAAATATACAAAAAAACAAAAAGGTTTGGGGTTTTTTGGGCCCAAACAAAAAAAAAAAAAAAAAAAACCCCAAAAAATTTTGGTTTTCCAAGGACCAAAAAAAAAAAATTTAAAAAAAACCCCAAAACCAAAAATTTTTTTGGGGGAAAAAAAAAAAATTTAAAAAAAAACAAAAAAAATTTTTTTTGGGGGAAAAAAAAAAAATTTAAAAAAAAACCCAAAAAAAATTTTTTTTGGGGGAAAAAAAAAAAATTTAAAAAAAAACAAAAAAATTTTTTTTTTTTGGGGGCCCAAACAAAATAAACAAAAAACAACCCCAAAAAAAACCCCGGGTTGTTTTTCCCCCAAAAAACAAAATAAACAAAAAACAAAAAAAAAATTTTTTTTTTTTTGGGGGAAAAAAAAAAAATTTAAAAAAAAAAAAAAACCCCGGGTTGTTTTTCCCCCAAAAAAAAAAAACCCCAAAAAAACCCCCAAAAAACCCCGGGTTGTTTTTCCCCTTAAAAAAACAAATTTTAAAAAACCCCAAAAAAACCCCGGGTTGTTTTTAAAGGGGGCCACAAAAAAAAACCCCAAAAAAAAACCCCAAAAAAATTTTTTTAAACCCGGGCCCCCAAAAAAAAACCCCAAAAAAAAACCCCCAAAAAATTTTTTTAAACCCCGGGCCACAAAAAAAAACCCCAAAAAAAAACCCCCAAAAAAATTTTTTTAAAAAAAAAAAAAAAAAAAAAAAAAAAAAGGGGTTTTTTCCCCCCCCCCCAAAAAAAATAAAACTTTCCAAAAAAAAAAACCCCAAAAAAAAAAGGGGGTTTTTCCCCGGGCCCAAAAACCCAAAAACCAAAAAAAAAAACCCCAAAAAAAAAATTTTTTTTGGGGGAAAAAAAAAAAATTTAAAAAAAAACCCAAAAAAAATTTTTTTTGGGGGAAAAAAAAAAAATTTAAAAAAAAAAAAAACCCCCGGGTTGTTTTTCCCCCAAAAAAACAAATTTTAAAAAACCCCCAAAAAAAACCCCGGGTTTTTTTTTGGGGGCCCAAACAAAAAAATTTAAAAAAAAACAAAAAAAATTTTTTTTGGGGGGCCCAAAAAACAAATTTTAAAAAACCCCAAAAAAACCCCGGGGGGTTTTTCCCCCAAAAAACAAAAAAACAAAAAACAAAAAAAAAATTTTTTTTTTTAAAAAAAAAAAACCCAAAAAACAAAAAAAAAATTAAGGGGTTTTTTTTGGGGGGAAAACAAAAAAACCAAACAAAAAACAAAACAAAAATTTGGTTTCCAAGGCCCCCCAAAACAAAAAAAACCAAACAAAAAACAAAACCAAAAATTTGGTTTCCCCCGGCCCCCCCCAAAAAAAAACATAAAAAAAAAAAAAAAACCCCCAAATTTTTTTTTCCCCCCGGGCCCCAAAACCAAAAAAAAAAAAAAAAAACCCAAAAAATTTTTTCCCCCGGGCCCCAAAACCAAAAAAAAAAAAAAAAAAACAAAAAATTTTTTGGCCCGGGCCCCAAAACCAAAAAAAAAAAAAAAAACTACAAAAAATTTTTTTAAATTTTCCCCCAAAAAACCAAAAAAATTTTAAAAAAAAAAACTCCCAAAAATTTTTTTAAATTTTCCCCCAAAAAACCAAAAAAATTTTAAAAAACCAAAAAAAAAAGGGGGCCCAAAAAAAAAAAATAACAAACAAAAAAAAAAAAGGGGGGGGCCCCCGGGGCCCCCCCCAAAAAAACCCCAAAAAAAAAAGGGGGGGGCCCCCCCCCCCCCAAAAAAAAAAAAAAAAAAACCCCCAAAAAAAATAAGGGTTTGGGGGGCCCCCCCCCCCAAAAAAACCCCAAAAAAAAAATTTTTAAGGGGGGGAAAAACCCCCAAACAACAAAATTTTCCCCAAAAAAAAAAAAAAGGGGGGGGGCCCCCCCCCAAAAACAAAAAAAAAAACCCCAAAAAAAATAAGGTTTAAGGGGGAAAAAAACCCCAAACAACAAAAAAAAAAAACCCCCAAAAAAAATTGGGGTTTTGGGGGGGCCCCCGGGGCCCCCCCCAAAAAAACCCCAAAAAAAAAGGGGTTTAAGGGGTTTACCCCCGGAACAAAAAAATTTTAAAAAAAAAAAAAAAATTTTTTTTCCCCCCGGGGGCCCCCAAAAAAAAACCCAAAAACCCCCCAAAAACAAAACCAAAAATTTGGTTTCCAAGGACCCACACAAAATAAACAAAATACAAAAAAAAAATTTAAGGGGTTTTTTAAAAAGGGGGCCCAAAAAAAATTTTAACAAAAAACAAAAAAAAAATAATTTTTTTAAAAAGGGGGCCCAAACAAAATAAACAAAAAACAAAAAAAAAATTAAGGGGTTTTTTCCCCCCCCGGGAAAAAACCAAAATAAACAAAAAACAAAAAAAAAATTAAGGGTTTTTTTCCCCTTAAAAAAAAATAAACAAAAAAAAAAAAAAAACCCCCCGGGTTGTTTTTCCCCCAAAAAAACAAAAAACCCCAAAAAAAAAAAAAAGGGGTTTTTTCCCCCCCCCCCAAAAAAAAAAAAAAAAAAAAAAAAAAGGGGTTTTTTTCCCCCGGGCCAAAAAAAAAAACCCCAAAAAAAAACCCCAAAAAAAATTTTTTTAAACCCCCGGGCCCCCAAAAAAAACCCCAAAAAAAAACCCCCAAAAAAATTTTTTTAAACCCTTAAAAAAAAAAACAAAAAAAATTCCAAAAAAATTTTTTTGGGGGAAAAAAAAAAAAAAAAAAAAAAAAAAAAGGGTTTTTTCCCCCCCCCCCAAAAAAAAAAAAAAAAAAAAAAAAAAATTTTTTTAAACCCCGGGCCACAAAAAAAAACCCCAAAAAAAAAGGGGAAAAAAAATTTTTTAAACCCCAAAAAAAATAAACAAAATAAAAAAACCCAAAACCGGGTTGTTTTTCCCCCAAAAAAACTTTAACAAAAAACAAAAAAAAAATTAATTTTTTTAAAAAGGGGGCCCAAACAAAATAAACAAAAAACAAAAAAAAAATAAGGGGTTTTTTAAAAAGGGGGCCCAAACAAAATAAACAAAAAACAAAAAAAAAATTTTTTTTTTTTTTAAAAAGGGGGCCCAAAAACAAATTTTAAAAAACCCCCAAAAACCCCGGGTTGTTTTTCCCCCAAAAAAACAAATTTTAAAAACCCCAAAAAAACCCCTTTTTTTTTTTAAAAAGGGGGAAAAAAACAAAAACCCCAAAAAAAAAGGGGAAAAAAATTTTTTTAAACCGTGAGCACACAAACATCAATCATACACTGATACAAACAACTACCGAAAACTACATGGATGTTGCTTCTACCCCCCCCCCAAAAAACATCAATCATACACGTTTAAAAAAATTGGGGAAAAAATTTTTTTAAACCCCGGGCCACAAAAAAAAACCCCAAAAAAAAAGGGGAAAAAAATTTTTTTAAAAAAGGGGGCCACAAAAAAAAACCCCAAAAAAAAAAAAAAAAAGGGTTTTTTCCCCCCCCCCCAAAAAAAAAAAAAAAAAAAAAAAAAAGGGTTTTTTCCCCCCCCCCCAAAAAAAAAAAAAAAAAAAAAAAAAAGGGTTTTTTCCCCCCCCCCCAAAAAAAAAAAAAAAAAAAAAAAAAAGGGGTTTTTTCCCCCCCCCCCAAAAAAAAAAAAAAAAAAAAAAAAAAGGGGTTTTTTCCCCCCCCCCCAAAAAAAAAAAAAAAAAAAAAAAAAGGGGTTTTTTTGGCACCGTGAGCACAAAAAAAAAAAAAAAAAAAAAAAAAGGGTTTTTTCCCCCCCCCCCAAAAAAAAAAAAAAAAAAAAAAAAAAGGGGTTTTTTTTTAAACCCGGGGGCCCAAAAAAAAACCCCAAAAAAAAAGGGAAAAAATTTTTTTAAAGGGGGCCAAACAAAATAAACAAAAAACAAAAAAAAAATAAGGGGTTTTTTAAAAAGGGGGCCCAAAAAACAAATTTTAAAAAACCCCAAAAAAACCCCGGGTTGTTTTTCCCCCAAAAAAACAAATTTTAAAAAACCCCCCCAAAAAAGGGGTTTTTTAAAAAGGGGGCCCAAACAAAATAAACAAATTAAACAAAAAAAAAACCCCGGGTTGTTTTTCCCCCAAAAAAAACAAATTTTAAAAAACCCCAAAACCCCGGGTTGTTTTCCCCCAAAAAAACAAATTTTAAAAAACCCCAAAACCCCAATTTTTTTTTTGGGGGGGCCCAAACAAAAAAAAATATACAAAAAACAAAAAAAAAAGGGGGCCCAAAAATTAAAAAAATAACAAACAAACCAAAACTCCCAAAAATTTTTTTAAATTTTCCCCCAAAAAACCAAAAAAATTTTAAAAAAAAAAACTCCCGGAAAATTTTTTTAAAAAAACCCCCAAAAAACCAAAAAAATTTTAAAAAAAAAAACTACAAAAAATTTTTTTAAATTTTCCCCCCAAAAAACCAAAAAAATTTTAAAAAAAAAAAAAAAATTTTTTAAGGTTTTTTAAAACCAAAAAAAAAATAACAAACAAATCAAAAACTACAAAAAATTTTTTTAAATTTTCCCCCAAAAAACCAAAAAAATTTTAAACCCCTTCCCAAAAAAAAAATTTTTTGGCCCGGGCCCCAAAACCAAAAAAAAAAAAAAAAAACCCAAAAAATTTTTTCCCCCGGGCCCCAAAACCAAAAAAAAAAAAAAAAAACCCAAAAAATTTTTTTTTTTTTGGGCCCCAAAACCAAAAAAAAAAAAAAAAAACCCCTTTTTTTTTTTCCCGGGCCCTAAAAAAAACATAAAAAAAAAAAAAAACCCCAAAATTTTGGGGTTTTTTGGGCCCAAACAAAAAAAAATATACAAAAAAAAAAACCCCAAAATTTTGGGGGTTTTTTGGGCCCAAACAAAAAAAAATATACAAAAAAAAAAACCCCAAGGTTTGGGGGTTTTTTGGGCCCAAACAAAACAAAAAAAAAAAAAAAACAAAAAATTTTTTCCCCCGGGCCCCAAAAAAAAAAAAAAAAAAAAAAAAAAAAAAAATTTTTTTTGGGCCCAAACAAAAAAAAAAAAAAAAAAATTCGGAAAATTTTTTCCCCCGGGCCCTAAAAAAAACATAAAAAAAAACAAAAAAAAAAAATTTTTTTTGGGGGGAAAAAAAAAAATTTAAAAAAAAACAAGGAAATTTTTTTTTTAAAAAAAAAAAAAATTTTTTTTAAAAAAAACCCAAAAAAAATTTTTTTTTTAAAAAAAAAAAAAATTTAAAAAAAAAAAAAAATTAATTTTTTTAAAAAAGGGGGCCCAAAACAAATTTTAAAAAACCCCAAAACCCCGGGTTGTTTTTAAACCCCGGGCCACAAAAAAAAACCCCAAAAAAAAAGGGAAAAAATTTTTTTCCCCCCCCCCAAAAAAAAAAAAAAAAAAAAAAAAAAGGGGTTTTTTTTGGACCGTGAGCACACAAACATCAATCATACACTGATACAAAAAAAACCCCCAAAAAAATTTTTTTAAAGGGGGCCCCCAAAAAAAAACCCCAAAAAAAAAGGGAAAAAAATTTTTTTAAAGGGGGCCACAAAAAAAAACCCCAAAAAAAAACCCCCAAAAAAATTTTTTTAAACCCCCGGGCCACAAAAAAAAAAAAAAAAAAAAAAAAGGGGTTTTTTAAACCCCGGGCCACAAAAAAAAACCCCAAAAAAAAAGGGAAAAAAATTTTTTTAAAGGGGGCCACAAAAAAAAACCCCAAAAAACAAAAAAACTACATGGATGTTGCTTCTACGGGCCACCGGGGCCACAAAAAAAAAAAAAAAAAAAAAAAATTTTTTTAAAGGGGGCCCAAAAAAAAACCCCAAAAAAAAAAAAAAAAAGGGTTTTTTCCCCCCCCCCCAAAAAAAAAAAAAAAAAAAAAAAAAAGGGGTTTTTTCCCCCCCCCCCAAAAAAAAAAAAAAAAAAAAAAAAAAGGGGTTTTTCTACAGGCACCGTGAGCACACAAACATCAATCATACACTGATAGAAACAACTACACGAAGACTACATGGATGTTGCTTCTACAGGCACCGTGAGCACACAAACATCAATCATACACTGATACAAACAACTACGCGAAAACTACACGGATGTTGCTTCTACAGGCACCGTGAGCACACAAACATCAATCATACACTGATTCAAACAACTATGCGAAGACTACATGGATGTTGCTTCTACAGGCACCGAGAGCACACAAACATCAATCATACACTGATACAAACAACTACGCGAAAACTACATGGATGTTGCTTTTACAGGCACCGTGAGCACACAAACATCAATCATACACTTATACAAACAACTACGCGAAAACTACATGGATGTTGCTTCTACAGGCACCGTGAGCACACAAACATCAATCATACACTGATACAAACAACTACACGAAGACTACATGGATGTTGCTTCTACAGGCACCGTGAGCACACAAATATCAATCATACACTGATACAAACAACTACGCGAAAACTACATGGATGTTGCTTCTACAGGCACCGTGAGCACACAAACATCAATCATACACTGATACAAACAACTACACGAAGACTACATGGATATTGCTTCTACAGGCACCTTAAGCACACAAACATCAATCATACACTGATACAAACAACTACACGAAGACTACATGGATGTTGCTTCTACAGGCACCATGAGAAAACACACATCAATCATACACTGATACAAACAACTACGCGAAAACTACATGATGTTGCTTCTACAGGCACCGTGACCACACAAACATCAATCATACACTGATACAAACAACTATGCGAAGACTACATGGATGTTGCTTCTACAGGCACCGTGAGCACACAAACATCAATCATACACTGATACAAACAACTACGCGAAAACTACATGGATGTTGCTTCTACAGGCACCGTGAGCACACAAACATCAATCATACACTGATACAAACAACTACGCGACAACTACATGGATGTTGCTTCTACAGCCATCGTGAGCACTCAAACAGCAATCATTCACTGATACAAACAACTACACGAAGACTACATGGATGTTGGTTCTACAGCGATCGTGAGCACTCAAACAGCAATCATACACTGATACAAACAACTACACGAAGACTACATGGATGTTGGTTCTACAGGCATCGTGAGCACTCAAACAGCAATCATACACTGATATAAACAACTACACGAAGACTACATTGATGTTGGTTCTACAGCCATCGTGAGCACTCAAACATCAATCATACACTGATACAAACAACTACACGAAGACTACATTGATGTTGGTTCTACAGGCATCGTGAGCACTCAAACAGCAATCATACACTGATACAAACAACTACACGAAGACTACATGGATGTTGGTTCTACAGCGATCGTGAGCACTCAAACATCAATCATACACTGATACAAACAACTACACGAAGACTACATGGATGTTGGTTCTACAGCCATCGTGAGCACTCAAACAGCATCATACACTGATACAAACAACTACACGAAGACTACATGGATGTTGGTTCTACAGCCATCGTGAGCACTCAAACATCAATTATACACTGATACAAACAACTACACGAAGACTACATGGATGATGGTTCTACAGCCATCGTGAGCACTCAAACAGCAATCATACACTGATACAAACAACTACACGAAGACTACATGGATGTTGGTTCTACAGCCATCGTGAGCACTCAAACAGCAATCATACACTGATACAAACAACTACACGAAGACTACATTGATATTGCTTCTACAGGCATCGTGAGCACACAAACATCAATCATACACTGATACATACAACTACGCGAAAACTTCATGGATGTTGCTTCTACAGGCACCGTGAGCACACAAACATCAATCATACACTGATACAAACATCTACACGAAGACTACATGGATATTGCTTCTACAGGCACAGTGAGCACACAAACATCAATCATACACTGATACAAACAACTACGCGAAAACTACATGGATGTTGCTTCTACAGGCACCGTGAGCACACAAACATCAATCATACACTGATACAAACAACTACACGAAGACTACATGGATGTTGCTTCTACAGGCACCGTGAGCACACAAACATCAATCATACACTGATACAAACAACTACGCGAAGACTACATGGATGTTGTTTCTACAGGCACCGTGAGCACACAAACATCAATCATACACTGATACAAACAACTACACGAAGACTACATGGATGTTGCTTCTACAGGCACCGTGAGCACACAAACATCAATCATACACTGATACAAACAACTACGCGAAAACTACATGGATGTTGCTTCTACAGGCACCGTGAGCACACAAACATCAATCATACACTGATACAAACAACTACACGAAGACTACATGGATGTTGCTTCTACAGGCACCGTGAGCACACAAACATCAATCATACACTGATTCAAACAACTATGCGAAGACTACATGGATGTTGCTTCTACAGGCACCGTGAGCACACAAACATCAATCATACACTGATACAAACAACTACGCGAAGACTACATGGATGTTGCTTCTACAGGCACCGTGAGCACACAAACATCAATCATACACTGATACAAACAACTACGCGAAAACTACATGGATGTTGCTTCTACAGGCACCGTGAGCACACAAACATCAATCATACACTGATACAAACAACTACACGAAGACTACATGGATGTTGCTTCTACAGGCACCGTGAGCACACAAACATCAATCATACACTGATACAAACAACTACACGAAGACTACATGGATATTGCTTCTACAGGCACCGTGAGCACACAAACATCAATCATACACTGATACAAACAACTACGCGAAGACTACATGGATGTTGCTTCTACAGGCACCGTGAGCACACAAACATCAATCATACACTGATACAAACAACTACGCGAAGACTACATGGATGTTGCTTCTACAGGCACCGTGAGCACACAAACATCAATCATACACTGATACAAACAACTACGCGAAAACTACATGGATGTTGCTTCTACAGGCACCGTGAGCACACAAACATCAATCATACACTGATACAAACAACTACACGAAGACTACATGGATGTTGCTTCTACAGGCACCGTGAGCACACAAACATCAATCATACACTGATACAAACAACTACACGAAGACTACATGGATGTTGCTTCTACAGGCACCGTGAGCACACAAACATCAATCATACACTGATACAAACAACTACGCGAAGACTACATGGATGTTGCTTCTACAGGCACCGTGAGCACACAAACATCAATCATACACTGATACAAACAACTACGCGAAAACTACATGGATGTTGCTTCTACAGGCACCGTGAGCACACAAACATCAATCATACACTGATACAAACAACTACACGAAGACTACATGGATGTTGCTTCTACAGGCACCGTGAGCACACAAACATCAATCATACACTGATACAAACAACTACGCGAAGACTACATGGATGTTGCTTCTACAGGCACCGTGAGCACACAAACATCAATCATACACTGATACAAACAACTACGCGAAAACTACATGGATGTTGCTTCTACAGGCACCGTGAGCACACAAACATCAATCATACACTGATACAAACAACTACACGAAGACTACATGGATGTTGCTTCTACAGGCACCGTGAGCACACAAACATCAATCATACACTGATACAAACAACTACGCGAAGACTACATGGATGTTGCTTCTACAGGCACCGTGAGCACACAAACATCAATCATACACTGATACAAACAACTACGCGAAGACTACATGGATGTTGCTTCTACAGGCACCGTGAGCACACAAACATCAATCATACACTGATACAAACAACTACGCGAAAACTACATGGATGTTGCTTCTACAGGCACCGTGAGCACACAAACATCAATCATACACTGATACAAACAACTACGCGAAAACTACATGGATGTTGCTTCTACAGGCACCGTGAGCACACAAACATCAATCATACACTGATACAAACAACTACACGAAGACTACATGGATGTTGCTTCTACAGGCACCGTGAGCACACAAACATCAATCATACACTGATACAAACAACTACGCGAAAGACTACATGGATGTTGCTTCTACAGGCACCGTGAGCACACAAACATCAATCATACACTGATACAAACAACTACACGAAGACTACATGGATGTTGCTTCTACAGGCACCGTGAGCACTACAAACATCAATCATACACTGATACAAACAACTACACGAAGACTACATGGATGTTGCTTCTACAGGCACCGTGAGCACACAAACATCAATCATACACTGATACAAACAACTACACGAAGACTACATGGATGTTGCTTCTACAGGCACCGTGAGCACACAAACATCAATCATACACTGATACAAACAACTACACGAAGACTACATGGATGTTGCTTCTACAGGCACCGTGAGCACACAAACATCAATCATACACTGATACAAACAACTACGCGAAAACTACATGGATGTTGCTTCTACAGGCACCGTGAGCACACAAACATCAATCATACACTGATACAAACAACTACACGAAGACTACATGGATGTTGCTTCTACAGGCACCGTGAGCACACAAACATCAATCATACACTGATACAAACAACTACGCGAAAACTACATGGATGTTGCTTCTACAGGCACCGTGAGCACACAAACATCAATCATACACTGATACAAACAACTACACGAAGACTACATGGATGTTGCTTCTACAGGCACCGTGAGCACACAAACATCAATCATACACTGATACAAACAACTACAGCGAAAGACTACATGGATGTTGCTTCTACAGGCACCGTGAGCACACAAACATCAATCATACACTGATACAAACAACTACACGAAGACTACATGGATGTTGCTTCTACAGGCACCGTGAGCACACAAACATCAATCATACACTGATTACAAACAACTACGCGAAGACTACATGGATGTTGCTTCTACAGGCACCGTGAGCACACAAACATCAATCATACACTGATACAAACAACTACGCGAAACTACATGGATGTTGCTTCTACAGGCACCGTGAGCACACAAACATCAATCATACACTGATACAAACAACTACGCGAAAACTACATGGATGTTGCTTCTACAGGCACCGTGAGCACACAAACATCAATCATACACTGATACAAACAACTACACGAAGACTACATGGATGTTGCTTCTACAGGCACCGTGAGCACACAAACATCAATCATGCACTGATACAAACAACTACACGAAGACTACATGGATATTGCTTCTACAGGCACCGTGAGCACACAAACATCAATTATACACTGATACAAACAACTAAGCGAAAACTACATGGATGTTGCTTCTACAGGCACCGTGAGCACACAAACATCAATCATACACTGATACAAACAACTACACGAAGACTACATGGATGTTGCTTCTACAGCCATCGTGAGCACACAAACATCAATCATACACTGATACAAACAACTACACGAAGACTACATGGATGTTGCTTCTACAGGCACCGTGACCACACAAACATCAATCATACACTGATACAAAGAACTATGCGAAGACTACATGGATGTTGCTTCTACAGGCACCGTGAGCACACAAACATCAATCATACACTGATACAAACAACTACGCGAAAACTACATGGATGTTGCTTCTACAGGCACCGTGAGCACACAAACATCAATCATACACTGATACAAACAACTACGCGAAAACTACATGGATGTTGCTTCTACAGGCACCGTGAGCACACAAACATCAATCATACACTGATACAAACAACTACACGAAGACTACATGGATGTTGCTTCTACAGGCACCGTGAGCACACAAACATCAATCATACACTGATACAAACAACTACGCGAAAACTACATGGATGTTGCTTCTACAGGCACCGTGAGCACACAAACATCAATCATACACTGATACAAACAACTACACGAAGACTACATGGATATTGCTTCTACAGGTACCGTGAGTACACAAACATCAATCATACACTGATAAAAACAACTACACGAAGACTACATGGATATTGCTTCTACAGGCACCTTGAGCACACAAACATCAATCATACACTGATACAAACAACTACGCGAAAACTACATGGATGTTGCTTCTACAGGCACCGTGAGCACACAAACATCAATCATACACTGATACAAACAACTACGCGAAAACTTCATGACAATATATATTAAAGAGTTACTCATCTGTTTACTTGTTATGTACTGGACAATTGTGGTGTTCAAAGACGCCTGGTATTTTTATGATTATATTTCCATAAATTTTATACGCTACAGTCATACAGATTGATACATTTTTTAAGAGTTTATATCAATTGAATATATTATACGTCTTTAAAACACTGATTCATAAAACATAGATTACTTTCATGGATTACTAATATATATATATATATATATATATATATATATATATATATATATATATATATATATATATATATATATATATATATATATATATATTTATATATATATATATTATTATTATAGTATGTATAGTGTATAAATTAGTATTATTCACTTATGTGTCCTTCACTTACTTGTATGATAAACCAATATGCAGTTACAGATGGATGTACTGCCCTTTATTCAGACAGCGATATGGCAAGTGCTCACTTAAGCTCGCGTCTGGTAAGGTTTACTTTCGTTGTACAAATATATGCAGCAGGGTCGGCAGGGTACTCTACAAACTGCACGCACATTTCAATGGAGCGACCAGTTCTACTAGACACATTTTCCTAGAACAATCAGTCTTGACGCACGTATCTTAGTAAATAGTTTACTCAATAAAATAATCCACTCGGGTGAATACATTTCTATAAAACGATATACTCTGGAATAACAGTTAAGAAAGATCTTGACTGTAACAGTATATTACATTATATGATGAAACAATAAAGGTATTAAATCCTATGAGAAAACAATGAAAGCAAACTCACGTATATGCCTGGCTAGATCACAACCCGACTAAACAGAATAATGAAAGTGGGGGAATGGCTGAAAATAATAATAATAATAATAATAATAATAATAATAATAATAATAATTATAATAATAATAATGATAATAACTAAGACAAGTATGAATAAAACTTTTGTAAATAATACACACTTGTCCGACGATATTTAATCATTGTCAAGAAAAACACAAACATAACTACTGGTAAATTAATATGAAATTAAATACACAATAATGTACATAAGAATCAATAGTAAGGTTTTACATTCCGCCTTTGTAAACTTTGCTACCTCCACATTCCCCTTTTGTAAACATTGCTACCTCCACAGCCCCCCTTTGTCAACATAGCTAATTCCACATTCCCCCTTTTTTTATCACCAGAGCTACCTCTACATTCCCCCTTTGTCAACAGAGCTACCTCCATATTCCCCCTTTGTAAGCATTGCTGCATCCATATTCCCCCTTTGTAAACATTGCTACACTGAAGTCATGCACCATCCTGGTTTTACAAAAGGATTTACTGTGTCCTGTTTGTTTCATCACATACTGGAATTCTTTATCCTTTTTTAAAGTTAGTGTGTCCTTTGCGGGACGTTGCACGTACCTCCAACCCCTATTGGCTGTTTGTGATTTACGAAGAAATTTAAGGTTCAGCAGTTTGCCCGGTGTGTTGAACGAATACACTACTCCGCATTCAGAAGAGAAAGTGTTTAATTCTCCCAGTCACGCCGACCTCCTGTTGATATACACGCTTCAATGAAGCTATAACGCTTATGTAGACGTTCGATGAAATTATCTACTTGAATATACACGTTTCGACAAAGCGATCACACTCATGTAGACATGTTGTTAAAACGATCAACTCTGATGTATTTATGTATTCTATCTACTTTATATACGTTCCTTTAGCAGATCCTTTGTACAGAGTTGCTCTCATCGTGGCCAGCCGGAAAGACGTTCGGTATATTGCTAATTCCCGTGCCCTATATATTGTCATGCCCAGGATATCCTTAATATCATGCGTTCATCTCCTTGCAATGGGTCGAAATGCTTATTGTATGATGTTCATCTATGTAGTTATGTAGCAATGTCTGTGTAGTGGTAATTTTTTTTAAAGGTTATGTATAGGGAAATATTCATGGAATGCTGTTTTTGATCTGCTAGTACTACAGTATTTTTGTTCTTCAGTATTGAGACAATCAACTTCCCAGCTATATGTTTCTCTATACCTTTCCCTGCCAACAACATTTCTGTTGCAGATTGTAAGGCCTCTATATCTGCTTTGAATCACATTAGAATTTCCGATTTGCTCTAGGTTTCTATTTTAAAACAATTTTTTTTTAAAAATGTGCCTCATCTTGTATCTTCAGGAGAATTCCTCTATTGCCATGTGCTATTAAGGCTTCTTTGTTTCCTTCTGCATTTGTATATGCATAGGTCCAGTGTTTCTTGAGTTCTTTTGCATAATTTGGGGATGTTCTTCG
Organism: Cepaea nemoralis; assembly: GCA_014155875.1. Taxonomy (NCBI): domain Eukaryota; kingdom Metazoa; phylum Mollusca; class Gastropoda; order Stylommatophora; family Helicidae; genus Cepaea; species Cepaea nemoralis. Next base: position 52,903 of record JACEFZ010016856.1, on the reverse strand, counting down.
TTTTCTTACGTGTTTTTCCGTTGCTGTCCTTTTTCTCAATACCAGGAATCATCTCAGACAGTTACAGCTGTGTCCAAGCTGGGGGTCCTGTGTGTATATTACGTGGGCTTGTTTCTTTCTAGGTCAGTGGTTCTCAACCGGTGGGGGTTTCCGCCCCCCCCCCCCACACCCCAGGGGGAATTATAGGGTTTCCAAGATTATTTCAAGATCGCATTAATACAAGAACCAGTTACTTGATATTGTTTTTCCCTCTAAATTTTACGGTTCTGTACTTCTCGCCCTAATGAAATTCGTTTTATAACGTAAGTAGACCCGCAAATCACGTTTTATGTAGATGTCTAGACTTGTTCTAGTATGTGTTATTAAATTTAGCTTCCATTTTTATGTATACTGTGTAAGGGTGGGGGATATAGGGAGGAAATTCGAAAAGGGGGGAGGGGGAATGACGTTCTGAACATATGGTAAAGGGGGGCATGGGCCAAAAAAGGTTGAGAACCACTGTTCTAGGTTATGTATAGGCAACAGGTATAGGTCGTATATGTATAGGCATATATATATATATATACGTATATGTATACGTATATGTATAGGTCGTTATATATAGGCAATAGGTATAGGTCGTTATTAAAGCTGATGTTACAGACATCTGTGTTAGCACATCAGCTTATCACCCAAAATATTAACATACCTGTAAGTAGTGTAAGGTCAAAAATAGTGGCCCCGGTATGCATGGCTGTGACCACCCTATAGAAGCGTTTATGGATCCATTGTTCAAGACATGCGGGCGTCTGTCTTACACGGGGATCAGATTGACTGGGTTCCAGGGCGTCTATATTGTGACATTTTCTAATTGACAATTTTTTGTTAAGTTATCATCATCATGTGCCATGTCAATGCCGCAGGGTTCATGTCCCTCCACAGATCTCGGTCGTTTGTGTTCTAGATCAGTTCTATTGTTCGAATTATTTCACACATCGTCTTAGCTCATCCTGCAATATTTAACTCGTTCTGCCTATTCAACGTTTGTTCTTTCCAGCTGTCACGGTTTTCTTCAGTACCCCTCTTCTCAACGTATCAGCAAAGAAAGCTATTGTTTCTTTCTTAAAGCTATGTATAATTGTCTACTTTCATTAGCCTCTTCAATGCCCTAGCTGTTCCCTTCTGCCTACAAGTTTTTCCATGTGTTCACGTTGTATCATAGTTTTTACATTGTGCATGCGATAAAGGACAAACGTGTGTAAGTACAACTAGACGACAATGTGTAGACGAACGAAGTGTAGCCGAGGGAGAAAAAGGCAATAGGAAAAGCCTTGTGTTTCCTTTGCTACGGCGCTAAGAGGTAGAGAGTAACTCTGACTTCGTTACGGCCAAAGAAGAGAATTAGTAAAAGAGAGAGAACCTCACACCGCCCTCAACTGACAAAAAAGATATAGTAATTAGATAAGAAGGTACGAGATCTTGGACAGAGGTAAAAACTATTTTATAGATGTTCAAGCCGGAAACACCATGATAGAGCCCAAGCAGTGAATTAAGGTGTTAGACTGTGGTAGAAATAGTGGTTGTAAAAACTCTAAACAAACAAATCAAGGACAAATAAACAAGCTCTTTATTTATTTCTTCTAACAAAACATGCTGGATAACACATTGCAACAACAGATACAACAGACAACTGTATATATCAAACAACAACAGTGGGTAACCCCTAACCAATCAACAGCACTCAAGACAACAGGGTACACCCGGTACCACATGTTCCCTAACCGTTCTCTTCTGCCTACAAGTTTTTCCATGTGTTCACTTTGTATCATAGTTTTTACATTGTGCATGCGATAAAGGACAAACGTGTGTAAGTACAACTAGACGACAATGTGTAGACATACGAAGCATCAAATACAAACTGGAAGTAATGCTTAAGTCGATTGCGTGCTCACACAGCGTTGTGTCCAGATTGCAACTGGACAATTAACAGACTTCGATTTCTGATGAAGAAGACCGATCACTTATAAACGTATCCGGTGCGCGACCACGTTGCCTCTTTATGTATGGAGGTAAATAGGTAGGTAGGTAGCTTGGTGGTTGGTAGATAGGTAGGTATGTGTGTATGCATGTATCATATATATATGTGTGTGCGCGTGCGCGCGCGCGCGTGTTTGTGTTTGTATGTGTTATAATGTACCCTCAGTTGACATGTCACCATCTCACAATTATCGATCCCTATTGTACACATGCCACTTTCTTTCATTCGCACTTGGGAACTACGCCATCTGGATTTGTTGATCGCACATTGTGCACGAATCCGCAAATATTTGTTCTCATTCCCTTGTACACAATTAACGAACGACACAGCTCAGGAAAGATGGTGTTAATAAAAGCTACAAGGATGTATATGTGTATGTGTGTGTGTGTGTGTGTGTGTGTGTGTGTGTGTGTGTGTGTGTGTGTGTGTGTGTGTGGTGTGTGTATTTTAGCGAGATTCACATACAAAGGTCTAGTCCATAAGTGTCTTCTTACTTGGACTTTGAAAGGCACCCTAGTGAAAGCGAACAGAACACCACACTGATAGCGAGCCAAAAACAACGCACTCCTAACACGGACGTTAAGAGGCACAACAGAGAAAGCAAAAGAATCTATTGCGGACGGAAGTAATGTGGGGTAGGTTGGTCAATGTCCTTACTCCCTAGCTTTCGCTCCCAGGCAAGTCCCTTATAATCATTTGAGACTGATTTTATTAAGCTGGGATTACTTCTGAGCTGTACCAGGTGGAGAAAAATTATCTGACACTACGGTGGATTTAACCCGCTCCATTGTCTTAGATAACAAGGCTTATCATCATCATCATCATCACCATTATCATGTGCCATGTCGTTAAGCGTATATTTTTCGCCATCTTACACGATCACCGGGGTCGTAGATCAGCGCTGTGTTCTTGTCTCGACCATGCCATCCATATATTTACTTCTCGATCGTCCCCTTGTTCTTTCCCCCTCAATTTTGCCAGTTTTCACCCAGTTCTCTAGTTTATGTCTTCTCATACGTGCCCAAAAATCCCCAAAAAATGTCTCTAATAAGTTTACGGTTTTCATTTGCTTCTTGTAGGATTTTCTCATTGGTATTTCTGTCAGTCCATGATATTCTCTGCATTTGTCTCAGAAACCACATTTCCACTGCCATTAGATGTTTCTTTTTAGCTTGCATGCTCAGTATCTACACTTCATATCCATACAAAAGTACAGGTTCTATAATTGCAAGTGCTTATATTGACACGAAAAAGTTAATTAACAGTGATAGGATATGTTAAAGCAACAAGTAACGGGGACACAGAAAATCAAAACGACATGCATAATTTAATCAATGAATATTCTAATAACGTGTTGAATTACTTGATTATTAAGTTTATTAAACACAGACAGACGCGCACGAGCGGTTTCTGACACGCGCACTACAAATAATTTCAATATTTAATTATTTATATAATTAATATACACACTCTCTCCAACACTCACATGCACACATAATTACTACGTTTCTAAGACCACAGTTAATTATTTGATAATTTACTTTTTTTTAAATTGTTAAACACACACACAAGCACAGTTATAGAAGCACACTACCCGTTGTTGCAATGCTTATTAAAATGATTCTGTACTTGAACACACATAAACGAGTGCGTATGTCTGTACTACATCTTCTATGAACTATAATGAATGAGTTGATTTTTTATTTATTCGATAAAACACACACACACACACACACACACACACACACACACACACACACACACACACACACACACACACACACACACACAGACGAGCGCACACTCGCATGAGAGCACTACTTGGGGCCCAAAACTGAATCGATTGTCACCATCGTGCAGAAGGTGTTTTGCAGAACATGGCTCTCATTACGGCCCACCTAAAGGGATCTCGATCCTGTTGCAGATCTCCTGTCTGATACACCTGTCTGCCCATGGTTTCTGCAATGACTTGTTTCCATCTTCCCGCTGGTCGCCCCAGCCTCTTATTCCGGGAACCGTACCTTCCATCACTGTACTTACCAAACCATTCATCATCATCATGTGCCATGCCGATAAGCGTGGGTAGTCATGTTTTGCCATCTCACTCAATCACCAGAGTCGTGGATCAGCTCCGTGTTTGTGTCTCGACCATGTCACGTGGCCAAACCATCCAGGTATTTACTTCTCGGTCTTCCCCTTGGTCTGTTCCCTTCGATCTTGCCAGTTGTCACCAAGTTCTCCTATTAATTTCTTCTTATAACATGCCCAAAATTTTGACTGTCTACGTCTGACTCTAATCAGTTTGCGATTTTCATTTGTTTCTTGAGGGACTTGTTCATTGGTTTTTCTGTCTGTCCATGGTATTCTTCGCATTGTCCTCAGAAACCACATTTCCACAGCCATCATATATTTTTCAGCTTGTCTGCTAATTGTCCACGCTTCACATCCATACAAAAGTACAGGTTCTATGTAGCACTTCAACACTCATTTTCTCGTTTCAATTGACATATTTTTATAGGTCAGTATGTTTGTCATCTTGCAAAAGCCACTGTGACGTTTAATATGGTCAAATTAGTTCAGTTTCCGTGACATGGCGCTGTTAATGAGAGGTTTCTTCTACTGTCAGATCTTGTAGAATTTCTGTATATTTCTTCCTCTTTGTCTACGATATTCTTAGAAATTGTGTGTAACTCTTTGTCCATGATATTCATATAAATTGTGTAACATTCGGGATCACTAGCTCCAGCTGTCCTCTTTAGTGACTGCGAAATGGTTCATCCCTTTGTTTCCACAAAAAACGTGCAAGTTCTCAACAACTTTATGTATTTGCTTGTGTCTCGTGGGACAGGTTCTTAATACTATTTAACATCTGCGTTGTAATGGTCAGTATATATCTGGCTTCGTTTGAATAGTTCCCTTTACTGTTGATTATTGAGTTAAGATATTTTAAGTTAGTGATATTTTCAATGTCTTCATTGATAAATGTGGTATGTTTTTTTTTTTTCGATGGCATGTAATTTTCTAATGGGATAATTGAGATAACATCACAACAGAAATGATTAAAGCTTTAGAAGAATATGGACTAGATCAAGTCACCAGACTGCTGAACACATTATATGATACTGGAGATTTACCTTCTGAATTATGTATCTCTGTACTAATTGCAATCCCACAGAAATCAGGAGCCTTGGAATGGGATCAACATAGAACAATTAGTATAATGAGTCACATCAAAAAGATTTTGCTAAGAATTATCATGCAAGGAGTGAGGAAGAAATTACAACCTGAAATAGGGGATGAACAATGTGGGTTTGTAGAAGAAAGGGTACAGTAAATGTTGTGTATATGCTGCGAACAGTTATAGTTATAACCTGCTATAGAAGTAAACAAGGATCTTTGCTCTACACAAAGGCTTTTGATAGAGTTAGGCATGTCAACATGGTGGATATGCTTGCAGATCTACAAATTGATGGGAAAGACATTAGACGTATAAAAAACATATATTGGAAACAACAAGCTGCCATTAGGATTGAAAATGAAGTGGGACAATATCAGTCTATTAAGAGAGGTTTTAGTCAGGGATGTGTAATGTCTCCAGATCTTTTTTCCCTGTACAGTGAAAATATTTTCAGAAATGTCCAAGAAATAAATAGAATCAGCATTGGAGGACGAAACATCAATAACTTTAGATATGCAGATGATAAGTATTGATTGCAAACAATGCGCAGGATCTGCAACAATTAGTAGATGCGGTTGTTGTACACAGTGAGCAACTGGGGTTATAATTAAATTGTAAAAAGACACAGATTATGGTCGTCACTAGGAAGAACGAAGTACCACAATGTAATATACAAGTAAATGGGAATATTCTTCAACAAGTGAATCGGTACAATTATCTCGGAACAGTCATAACATCTGATGGGAAATGCCTTAAAGAGATTAGAACAAGAATCGCCATGGCGAAAGTAGCCTTTAGCAAGATGAAAAACATTCTGACCAATAAAAAGATGTCAATTGAAACGAGGAAAAGAGTGTTGAGGTGCTGTATAGAGCCTGTTCCTTTTGTATGGATGTGAAACTTGGACAATGTGCAGTCAAGCTGAAAAACATCTGATGGCTGCAGAAATGTGGTTTCTGAGGAAAATGCAAAGAATACCATGGACAAATAGAAAAACCAATGACCAAGAACTACAGGAGACAAATGAAAATCGTAAATTGATTAGAGAAATTAGACGTAGACAGTCAAAATTTTTTGAACATGTTATGAGAAGAAATGGATTTGAAACCTTAGTGACAACTGGCAAGATCGAAGGGAACAGACTAAGTAGGAAGGCGGAGAAGAAAATACCTGAATGGCTTGGCCACATGACATGGACGAGACAAATCAAATCAAATCAAATCAACTTTATTTTAAAAGGGTCACAAATTGGGCACGCAGGCCCGTCTTACATTCGGCCCTTCCAATCACTCATCTTTCGTTCATCAATGTGCATTATACATTTACACAGGAAGAAAAAAACATTGTAAAATGAATGTTGTAAACATAAACAATGCAAATTACCATGTTATGAGGCACATCTCCCACCCACCCACCCACACATCACCACACACACACACACACACACACACACACACACACACACACACACACACACACACACACACACACACACACACACACACACACCAGAGACACATAATACCCCATCAACCGACCCATCCCCCTCCCACAATCCCTCCACACACACTGGCCCTACCCTTTCCCCCAACCCACACACACTCGCCACCCACACAAACATCCCCCACCAACCCACACATCCCGCACCCACCGACATACACATCCTAACCCACACACCCATCCCCCACTCACACATCCTCTACCCACCCACCCACAACCCCAACCACCCATCCCCCAACCATACCTCCATCGACCACACATTCCCCACCCACACACACATCCCCCACCAACCCACACATCACGCACCCACTCCCATATCCCCAACCCATACACACACAACCCCATCAACAGACATCTCCCTACCCACAAACACACATCTCCCTACCCACCTGTATATCCCCAATTCACTCACACACACACCCCACCACCCACACATACATCCACACCCACCCACACATGCACTAACTCACATCCCCCACCACACACATATTCCCCACCCGTACCACACACATCCCCCACCCACCCAATATTCTACACCCATCTGATTTCTAGGTCTGGATTTTCATCTGTTATGAATTGATCAAAACTGTCTCTGGTCAAATCATTGTTGATGTGTTTTATTATATTTTATGCATATATGTTTGAATAGGTATGGGGAAAGAATGCAATCCTGTTTAAATCCCATTTTCACCCTAAACCAGTATGATATTTCACCGGCTACTCTGACATCCGCTCTCATGGTAATCCAGAATTTCTTATGCTGAGCATTACACTCTTTGGACAACAATTCAAATTAATATCATATTTAGTGGCTGCCCTGGCCTAGGGGTTAAACGACTTTCTCCGTAATCCCGTTTATCCACACAGGGTAACGCAGCGAAAGAGAATTGGTAGTGGTTCTCGCCGCGTTGGTAACTTACTGGATAAGTGAGCCGTCTGCTCAGAAAGCAATGGCAAACTACTGAGCGTGATCTTGCTAAGAAATTAACAACAGCGGTAAAATGCTGGTGTTGACAGCGATGTCCTATAAAGGATATGAGGGAAAAAAATTGTGGCTGACTCGGTCACCGGATTATTAATTAAGCCAGGGATGGGCCCTAATACAACTTCTCTTGTGGGGTTGAAATTGGTAGTCGTAAAGGTATAATAGAATCGAACACAGCCGATTGTGTTACTGTAACCTATGAAACAAGTAAATATTAGTAAAAGTCTTTGAAATACATTTACAAATATATTTAGAGATGCAAATAACAAGAGCATACATTTACTATCACATGCGTTACTAAATCGGTTCCCACATTGTAACATATCTTTTCATTGACTTACGGGGTATATGATTATGTTCATTTGTCAAGATGTCCACCGGACACATAACTGGTTGTGTTCTAATCTTCAGTATTGTTACTGTTACTGGCACCTTGAAGTCCTGAGAGCCAGTAGTTTGTTACATTGTGCTTCAAAATAGGCATAATAACTGTAATGCGTTCACAAAGGTTTGCCATCATTCACGTTCAATTTTATTTTTGGAAAGAATCTATTGCATCGTTATGAAATTTTTCCTGCCAAGAAGACGGTGGAGAGATAATATATATACAGACCTACAAGCACTTGGAATCAGCGACTGGCAAGAGAAGGTCAACCAGAGAGACGAATGGAGACATATTGTATCTGCAGCAAAGAACCTCAATGGCTCGGAACGCTGTAGAAGAAGAAGAAGAAGCAGAAGAAGAAGAAGAAGAAGAAGAAGAAGAAGAAGAAGAAGAAGAAGAAGAAGAAGAAGAAGAAGAAGAAGAAGAAGAAGTCTTAAATTTACTCCCACCCAAGGAATATATCTTAATAGTCTCTGTACGCCACAAACAATTGTATTTACCAATTCACATGTAGATGCCAGGCCGTTTACATTGGTAGAACAGAGAGACAGCTTAACAAACGGGTATCAGAACACATACCTCAATGGGTCAACAAGATACAACACACAGGAGATGCTAGCCTCGTGGGGCTGACACACCGGAAGCTCCCGGCGTCTTCAATCGGTAGGCACATTGTCGAAAGTGGCCATGTGGTGGACAGAGACACTGCATTTCGCGTGTTGTTTAACACACAAAATACTCGCTTGTTAAAATTTGCAGAAGCAATTATGATCTATCAACGCAAGCCATAATTGTGTAAACAGAAAGACATGTTAGTCAGCTTAAAATTACCGTGGTAGATAAGTGACATTACTGTGCGAATTTGTGTATATTTCAACTTGAAGGATTTATCTAGTTAATTCACGTAAGTTGTGTGATTTCTGCAGTATGTACCTGACGAGATGCAGCGAAATATGCCAGGCAATAAATCGTGCAATCTATTGTTTGTGTCTTCGTTATTCAAATATCTTAATAGGTCAAAAGGCAAATGGAATCACGGAAAGCGGCGAAATTTATTTAATGTTTTGGCGAAAATGTATAGAATTCACGTTAACAATCTTGTTTTACAGTAATGCACGTCATTTCGGGCAACGACCTCTGAACACTTCCGTTCTACTATTTGACGTACTTCGCAACACGGAGACTATTCTTTATTGAACACGGATGTTTCCATATGAAGATGTAATACATTTCTGTAAATGTTTACCGCATATTAAAAAAAAAAACATTGATATATCCTGTACAATCTCCAGAACAAAACATTTTTTGTTGGGTGTGCATAATGATACGATTATATGCTAAATCTCATCATATTTCCTCAGCTGGTTACTGAGTTGTTGATTTTTATACGGGGGGAAACATTTGTGAACGCACTTTACAGTGCATGGCGGAGACCAGGGATGGCGCTATACCTCTCTATAGCACAATGCCTGAGCTGAATGGAAGAGAACGTGTGTTGTGCATGCAGCATGATCCCTCTCTCGACGAGCCTATTTTACTCTAGAGGAAAGTTAACACCACTACATCTGGAACAAAACAAGCTGCAGAAGCTGTCGGATTATCAAAGCAATGCTCTAACTGTCCGCATGTGGGAGCTTCGATCTCAAGTCATTTGAAGACTTGGGCCTGGCCTGCCCTGCCATGATATTTAGTCTTTAGGTTGTATTTCCTTGGACTAGGAAAGGGCTAATATATATATATATTAGTAACACAGACATAACATGTCAACTGAAAGAAATTACAATACGAGAATAGAGGACGAGCTGGTGGTAAAGATTCAACAGAGAAATAGCGTGAATCGGCCTTATCAGCCACATTCGCCACCGCCATGGGTTGCAGTTATTAAGTCTCTTTGAAGCACAATGTACCAAACTATTGTCTGTCAAGACGGCAAAAAAAAAGGAACAGTGGAAGCGGCGGCGACATTTTCTGCTGAAGTTAACATCCATGTATAATGTGCGCGTCCCTGAGACGAATGTTGCGAATTCCTTGGACTGCCAGAGTAACGAACAACGACCGCCTGAAAGAGGCTAATGAAACTAGAACATTATACACAACAAAAAGAAAGAGACAAACTTCTTTCTTCGGTCATGTGGTGAGAAGAGAGGCATTGGAGAACATCGTGACAAGATTGAGGGGAAGAGTGGCAGAAGCAGACCAAGAGAAATGATGCTGGATGGATTGAGATAGTAGCATGCTGGAATTTCAGCAGCAGAGTTGATCAAGAAAACCAAAGACAGAGATCTGTGCAGAGCCATGAACGCCTACGTCAGCAGGCATGGTACTTGACGATGATTATGATGATGATAATGTGCGAAATGATGTTTTTCAAGATGTTATGTTATCAAACATTAGTTATACAACTGAACGTACAATAACAAACGAAATCGTTAGTTAGTTAGTTAGTTAGTTGGTTAGTTAGTTAGTTAGTTAGTTAGTTAGTTAGTCGGTCGGTCGGTTGGTTGGTTGGTTGGTTGGTTGGTTGGTTTGTCGCGGTTCCAACTTCACGGCAAAGGGTCGCCTCATTATGATCCGTTCCTGTATCAGTGAATATCACACAAAATGCTCACCACTGCCCTATGTGAAAGGTGGACCAGACAGGAGTCTCGACAAACAACAAAGCCTGCCTCGGAAAATACAGTTAATTGTCGATGGAAGCGGCAGTCACTAGAAAACCAGCACCACACATTTCTGCAATAGCAACCCAGTTGTTTCAGCTACCGGCCAGCCGCCATATTTCTGAACATGCAGTTCACGTTACAAACAACCGAGGACAGTTGTACAATCATTCCACACGAAATTCACAGCTCACAGTGTCTCTCCACTCACTAAAATAAATAACAGGGCGACGAAACAGTGCACTTCCATTTCAAACATATACATTCCAGAGGCCTTAACAGCTCAACTGCCTATCCTTCAATTTGGGGATTGAATTAATTTATAGAATTATAAATAGTATGCAGTGATTACACAAACACTTAAGAATCGTGCAGCATTTTACGTCTATTGGGGGCGGGGGGGCGGGTGGGGGTTGTATTTTGCAAATGTAAAGGAAAACAGGCAATGCACTTTCTCCAAAAAAAAAAAAAACAGTATTGTGAGAAACAAAGCAACATTAATCAGGAAGACATGTAATTAAAACAGTGAAAAGTGGCATAACAACAAAAGTTATTTCAAGGGACATTACAAACAGCAGCATTACAGTATTATGTGATTTAAACAATTGTAGTATTTATAAAATCTTTTATAAGATGTTAAAAAAAAAAAATAATGACAGATATATGGAGTGTAGATAATGGGATAATATTTGTAAGGCATCGTTCAAGTTTGTGTAAAAATGATGGCTGTATTTTAGATGGGTGATAATTTTATAACATATTTTTCTAGAAGTTTATTACTCATTTTGCTATTTCTAATGGATATTACATTCACTTACAGCTGTCTGGGATAATAAAATTTTTGTCTGGCCCGTAAAAGGCCACAATCTTGCTACGAAAACCGCGGTTTTTGAAAAATATGTTCATTCACCATGTGCCATGCCGATAAGCGTGGGCGGGCATGTTTTGCCATCTCACTCGATGACCAGAGCCATGGATCAGCTCAGTGTTTTTGTCTCGACCATACCACGTGGCCAAGTCATCCAGGTATTTACTTCTCTGCCTCCCCCCTTGTTCTCTTCCACTCGATCTTGCCAGCTGTCACCAAGTTATCCAATTTATTTCTTCTCATAACGTGACAAAAACATTTTGATTGTCTACATCTATTTTCTCTAATCAGTTTACGATTTTAATTCGTTTCTTGTAGGACTTGGTCATTGGTTGTTCTGTCTGTACATGGTATTCTTTGCATTTTCCTCAGAAACCACATTTCCATTTCCATAGCCATCAGATGTTTCTCAGCTTGTCTACACATTGTCCACGCTTTACATTCATACAATAGTATAGGTTCCATGTAGTACCTCGACATTCTTTTTCTCGTTGCTAATGACATCTTTTTATTGGTCACTATGTGTTCCACCTTGCACAAGGCTACCTTCGCCATGGCGATTCTTGTTCCAATCTCTTCAAGGCACCTCTCATCATATGGTATGACTGTTCCGAGATAATTTTACCGATTCACTTGTTTAAGAATATTCCCATTCTCTTATATATTACATTGTGGTATTTCCTTCTACCTAGTGACGACCATAATCTGTGTCTTCAAACAATTTAACTCTAACCCTAGTTGTTGACTGTGTGCAACAACCGTATTTACTAAATGTTGCAGATCCTGCTCACTGTCTGCAATCAAATGCTGTATCATCTGCATATCTAATGTTACTGATGTTATGTCCCCCAATGATGATTCCTTTCAAATCTTCTACATTTCTGAAAATATTTTCACTGTACAGGGAAAACAGATCTGGAGACATTACACATCCCTGTCTCACACCTCTCTTAATATGCCGATATAGACCTACGATCATTATGACAGACTGTTGTTTCCAATATATGCTTTTTACAAGTCTAATGTCTATCCCATCAATTTGTAGATCTGTAAGCATCTTTATTATGTTGACATGTCTTACGTTATTGGAAGCCTTTGTGTAGTCAATAAAGCAAAGGTGTAGGTCTTTGTTCACTTTTATAGAACATTCATATAATGTTCTCAGCATATACACAGCATTTACTGTACCTTTGCCTTCTACAAACCCACATGGTTCCTCTCCTATTTCGGGTTGCATTTTCTTCCTAGTTAGTTAGTTAGTCGAGGTTCCAATTTCACGGCAACAGGTCGTCCCCACTATGCTCCATTCCTGTGCCAGTGAATATCACACAAAATGCTCCCCACTGTCCAATGCGAAAAGTGGAATAGACACGAGTCTCGGCAATCCAACAGCCCGCACAGGTACACTGCATAATGCCACCGCCAGAATGCCACTACAAAATTCATCCACGAAAACCACAGTTCATCGTCGATGGACTCGGCAGTTACCAGAAAGACCTCATTGTCCCGGGTTTTCTCACATGGCTGGGTCTTTTACTGCAGGGCGACCCGCCGAAAGTGTCGCATAAAGCACGAACTCCGTAGATTCAGTGCCGACTCCCAGGAGTCTCCTGAAAAATGCACTCGTGAACCGAAAAGGCAAATCAGTCAATTCAGCAACAGCCGGTAGCTGTTGTTCCGAACATGCAAGTCACTGTACAGGAGAGATGTAAAAGCATTCCACGCGAATTTCACAGCTCACAGTTTCGCCCACGCACTCACTCAGTAGCAGGGCGACGGACTACCAGTCCAACATGAGGAAAATGCGATTGCAAACCGTTCTTTTCTTCCTATATCTTTGCATTATAATTCTAAGGAAAATCATCGTGATGTGGCTCATTATGCTAATTGTTCGATGTTAATCATATTCCAAGGCTTCTGCTTTCTTTGGGATTGCAATAAATATAAAATTAAATAATTCAGGGGGCATATCTACAGTACCATATATTGTTTTCAGTAGTCTGATGACTTGGTCTATTCCATATTATTCTAAGGCATTGATAATTTCTGTTTTGATGTTATCTGGACCCGGGGTCTTGCCAGTTTTCATATGATTAATAGCATTCTTAACTTACATCAACTGATGATTCTTCATTATTATTTCGAATATCACACTGTTACTCTCTTACATCGTCATAGAAGATTTTCAGATAATCTGACCATACATGTAAAATCATATCTTTTTCTATTATGATTTTTGCATCTTTTGTTTTTAGGCAGACTGTAGATGTGCATGTTCTTTTATAAGTAAGCTCTTGAATTATGTTGTGTATTAATTTGGTATTTTAATTATTGTGTTGTTTTTAAATGTCTGTACAATTTTTCAAGAGTCATGCTTCTTTTGAGCCCTTACGTAATGTTTCGACTTTTCTGTGAATCTCTTCATATTTGTCATGGTTATTTTAGTTGTGTCTTCTTGTTTCCATTAGTTATAACATTTCTTCAGTCATCCATTTCTTACGACTTACTTTCTTTAATTTTGGAAATGTTGTTTCTGCAGCCAAACTGATTGAATACTTCAACATTTCCCATTGATCATCCACATCTTGAAATAGGATCTCTAGAACAGACAATATATCATATCTGTTCTTTACTTCAGTGAATGTTCTTTATTTCAAGCAGTGCCTACAACATTTTTTATACAATTTGTGCCACTATTCTCACTGCCTGTTTTTCAAGATTATTAATAAGTAATGAGCATTTGTCATACAGTTATATTACTATTATTACAGAAGCATGGACTCTCATACCAAGATATCACATGTAAAAAAGACAAGTTCTGTTTAAAATAATATTGACAAATCTTGAAAATATGAAGAATAGCAGTGTTCAAAGAAAAGAATGGTAATCAACATTCAAAGTGTATATATATGTCGTGTGTGTAAAGAATGAATGTCGTAGTAGTTATTTGTTCTTCTTTACCACTTTAGTGTCGTCCCTGGAGTGAGGGGAATCAACACCCACATTTGTTTTAATTCAATATCTCTATCCTGGAGATATCCAGCAGACTCCGTCCACAACACTCCCTCAATCTGAAGACACCTTCTTCTCACTCTTACTCACTCCTGGATCATGCCCCCTCTCATTCTTCCCCAACATAACATACTTGACAACTCTAGCTTCAACAAATAAAAACAAGAAATTTATTAAAGCAAAGAGTATATGTAGACGTGTGTGTGTGTGTGTGTGTGTGTGTGTGTGTGTGTGTGTGTGTGTATAAGGTATAGAATGTGTGACGTGTACTCTAAAGTGTCTATAGACTCAGATCAGTGTTCAGGAGTATAGTCATTCTCATCACTGTGCTGAGAACACACTCGCACCATTTAGTCCAGACAAGCAACCTCACCAAGGTGATGCTCCTCCGGTCACGTGAAGACTTCCTCCGTTGTCTCTTGAACCACTAGGATGCTTGGACACCCATGACAAACACTGTCTAATGAGAGTCTTCGATCTGTTTAACACTATGAATTTCCTCTGTTATTTAAATGATTGTTATCAGAGAATTCTAAGACTATTGTCACTGTTACTGGGGAAATCTTAATGTATCTAGTGTCACTGGTTTTAAAGATTCCCCATAATAACACCACACTCTGACTATTCTAGGTATCAGTATAAAGTTGTATGCCTGTTCCTGGTATCAGTAGTGTATACCTACAATGTTCTGACTGTTCAGTGATACAACTATCACTTGCTAAAACATAAATCTCATCAGCATGTCCTGCTCAGTAGAAGCTAGGTTCCCGCAAACCAACTTGGGTATAAGCCCAATGTAGCGACCTCTCAGCAACTTCTGTCTTCAAATTCTGAGCCATCATCTTCTAAAATGTGTTAGCTTCACTGCTGAAAATCATAGCACACATACGTGGACCTGTAAATGGAACCTGTAGAATAGAGAATACTATGGTGAGGGCAACTCAATCCTGGCCGGAATTAGGTGAGTGTAGGCCAATAGCAGCACTCAGATCTATAACAGAGATCCGATCTCTGTCATACGGCCAAATAACTCATCATATGATCTGAGACATGGCAACACCAGGAAAGAATAAAGGAACGGGTAGAAACCCAGCAGATGCCCTACTGGAAGATCCTACCATTTCACATTCCTCTCCTCCCTCTCAACCATCCTTAATCTCTCTAATTATTATTCCACTACATTGTCCTCAACTCCCTGAGTAAAATGATATATCACACAAGCTTGTTGAAGCCACACAATAGAATACTAGTGCCGACGCTCCTATGATACTTTCTAGCACCGCACTTATAGAACATTCTATCACTAATCATAATACATTATATCACCACACCTATAATACATTATATCACCGCACCTACTGTACTCTATTCCTAATCATACTCTAAGTTAGATTTGATTAATAGCCTACCATATGCCTATTCCAGTTGCTAATCGAAACTAGGCGATCACAGACTGGATCTATGTCCGCCGATAACTATCAACAATTTGACACCCCTAGTTTCTTTCATGGAACACAACTCGGAATAATGCACCGATCTTAACACTTCAGAATTTTTGGCCGACTGCCCTCCACTTGTTTACCGCAACGGGGTTTTATATCAGTGCTTGAGTGACGTCACCAAAAAGTCTAGACGCCAATCAGTCCAGAGTCTGGTTTTCTCCTCCTATTCTAGACTAACTGGAGTCAATCTGCGGTCAAATTTGCTTTCATTTGGGGAAATTCTTTGTCCCGTACATCAATAGTTCAACCTGAGAATTCCCCACATCACAGAATCCATCCCACGTCTTGTCCAGACTTTCCGTCTAGCACTTCAAATGCCGTCTCCCGCCTTGCAGACAAATGACGCCGTTGTTCGTCTCGATCAACAATTTTGTTAACAAAATGCCGACCAGTGTAGACATTGTAACGCGATGTATTTGTTCCCCACACAATCCACATCATACAGAAATGCCGACCAGGTGTAGACATTTTGACGCCATGTATTTTGTTTCCCAGTTAGAAATGCCGACTGTGTAGACAGTTTTAACGATGTATTTTTCTCAGTCTGTACAACATCAAAGGATTACTTGTTTTTTGCAGACTAATGTCGGGTCTAGTTGTCATCGATCGCAACTCCAAGTTTATTTCGCGACAATATATATATTAATTATAAGTCTGATTAGCATGTGATTTCCTGTGTATGGCAGGAGAGGAATGTTGCCAGCAGAGTGCAGATCCGAGAATTGTCACACCCTGCACATAGTAGCTGCTTAGCCTCACTTTCACATATTGATCCTCCAGTTCACCACAGTCCGTGTCATTAAAAATCTATAGAAATTAAACAGTATAGCCTATGCCATCTACACACATTTAACAATAAAACAAAATACTCAAATAGCTAATAAGACTATAACAATGTTATGAATTTTGTTTCTGTCTAAAATAACAAGATGACTGAATTAAGAAACTGGCCATACTGATCTTAATATGTCTGTTTCTCTCTGGACAGCAGAGAAATCTCCCAGGTCATCGTTTGAATCTGCACAAGCAGGTACGCTGAGTAGTGGAAGTTTCATTTCACCATTTGTGGCACTATAACATAGCAAGGAGGAAGAAATAAGTTACCATAGTACTATGTAAATGAGAACATAGGTTTTTAGATAATACTGAACATAGTTTTTAGATAACACTGCTGCTGAAATATAGTATATTTTCACTGAAGACTGACCACCTATTCCTCTGTGCACTCAGGCCTACAATATGCGATGGTCCTGACCCTTCACATACCACAGCAAGCTACTGCTACTGGACATGTGATATGTTAACTATGTAGGCCATGGTATGGCAGATTGATTCATGAATGTCTTAATTAAGGATAATTTTCTTTGCACACAGTTATCTCCATAAGTGCTCCAACTCCTCCCATAGATTACATAAAGAGGTTTCTAGCACAGTGCTAAAACTCAGTAGCACCTAGGATCCAGTAAATGGGTATGAATGGGAAAGGTCTCTGGGGTTACCTTTCAAGGCTACTACTTCTGAACATCACAGAAAACTGGGTTATGAGAGGCCGAATGGATAACAGCGCTTGTTCTTAAACTTCCAGTGAGCTGATGAAGAGGTAGCGGGTTAGTAGTATTCAATACTCGAAGGAAAAACCAGGAGGACACATAATCAGACTGCAACCGGTATGGAACTCTTTGCTGGCTGTTGAAGATGGGAATGGAGAGCATATGGCGATATTACATATAGGAATGTCCTTAGAGCTGTGATGTTGGTTCTTGACTCAATTCACTTACCTATATTGGGAACAATACCATTATGAAAATAACTGTTTATTACACATACATGCAAACACAGAAGTACGGCAGGGATACATGTCATGTTGTTCTCAAGCATTTCAGCTTATGCTTATTATACTCTTATACACAGAAATGTGTCTCCTGTCTTGGCGGTGTGGATTATAGATCACGGCAGAAGTTTAAACAGAGACCAAGAAGAGAATAGGAATAGAAAAAAATATTTTCAACAACATTAAAATATGTGAAATTTTTAAACAGATAAATAACACATTCATTAAAATGAGAATTGTCAAATGCTATATAGTATAGCAGAGTCCACTGGAATCTGGATTCGATACATGAAGCCCATAAACGGGCACTCCCCCGCTGTTTATACTTCATCTAGACACCGCAAGGTTCAAGAGGAAACAACTAAGATGATATATATATATATAACACTACTGTATGGATGGCACATAAACCTGGAGAATGAACAAGCAAATGGAAAGTGGAGATGCGGATATGCAAACTGATGTTATAATAAATAATATAATCAATTATAATCATGCAAACAAAAACAATCAAATACAGCAGAGCTTCTAGGGAAGCTTAAAGAGAAAAAAAATGTGGACATCAGAGGACAGGCTAAACACCAACCTTAAAAAGATTTCGTGAACAGAATGGTTTATTAGTACGAATATTTTTTTTTCTTGCTTCGAGGCGAAGGAGTTACGGGACGCAGTTCCCACATACACGCTTTCGAAACACAGCTGCAGACAATTTGGCAGCAAACCGCCTTGCGTTGTTATTTACGAAATGGCATGGATGCCGGTCGTTCAGAAAGCAATGGAAAACTACTGAAAGTAAACTTGCCAAGTGATCAAAACAGCAAACAATATTGATGTTGACGCGACGCCCTGTAAAGGATATGCAACTATGTTTTTATTCTTTTTTTAATACAAGGGAAATAATTTCATCTAGGTTGAAATCATATTTCTTTCTGCTTTAGCAATCAAGGGGAACAATTATAGATTTCACTATACTTGTACCGATAGCTATTTTGCAAGACAAGTATATGTTTATTCCTGTAACAATTGTATTTATATTTTCGACGGTATCAAGTGAATGTTACCATTATAAAAGCTTTACACACTTTTGATTATTATTTGAAATTTCAGACACTAAATTGTTGTGTAATATACATTATTTAGTAAATTATTTATTTCTTTATCTGCTAGGCCGCGTCTGTCTAAACAGAAATTAGGTTTACTTTGGTTTCTCTTCACAACGTATGAATCTAATAGGAGATCTTCACACATTTTGAATAGGAAGTAAATAAAAATGTTATACTCGCCTCATAAGGCCACAAACAGGAAACAAAAGTTATTCAGCAATATTGTTGACACACAAGTGCGAATGAGCCTTAAGTGTGAAAGGTTTTTCTATTAAATGGTGTGGTATGCATGGGAGCGAATGGTTATTTAACCACCATCGTTAACAGGTTATATGCATGTAGTTACACCATGCCGAGAATATCATGTTGTCACACGTGTATGAATGTATATGCTGTATTTGCTAATGTAAAAAAAGACACTGTTTATGTACATAATAAACTTTTTACAAAATAAAAAAAGGAGATCTTCACACTTGCGGAGAACTCCTGGCTGCTATGTGTCTTAAATTTACTATTTCAATTATACATTATGGTATCCAGATTTTTTTGTTTATTGTAATGTTTGCTTACATCGCGTCATGCCAAGTCCTTCCCGGCTCGTGGTAGCGCCGCCTGCGCTCTGACGTTACCATGGCTTCCATAGCAAATCACACACACGCGCGCGCGCGCGCATACACACACACACACACACACACACACACACACACGAATCCTTCCCTTCCCCAGATGCGTCCGGCTGTCAACACAGGTCCGATGCTCCAGAAATATTTACTTCTTTCTGCTAGTCATCAATTGTATAGGTATGTAACAAGGATTTCTTTGTTTGACAGTGATAGGTAAGTGAACTACAAGTGTGAATAGAGGCAATAAAGTAGCAAACATAGCATAAAAATGCCACTGAAGCTTCGTGTTACTACGAAAATATTATCACCAGCTCAGAAGAATTCCCCGGTCAAGGCGTTAATCGAGCTGGTCTCTAGGCCACTGTTTTCAACCTTTCTGCTGGTGCAGATTCTTACGCAAATGTTTACGTTGCTCAAGAAACTCTGTGCATGGTCGAATGGATAAGAACGCGTGTTTGTTAGAGTGTGGATAGAGGACACAAGAGAGGACAAAGGACAGAATAGAGTTAGAACGACTGAGATAACGACATATAGGACATAGATAAGGACATCTACAGTATAGCCGATAAGGTAGAGACAGGACATAAGTCAGGACACAGGATGGTCATAAGACAGGACATCTACAGGACAGTAGATAAAGTGGAGACAGGACTTAGGAGGGGACACCATCGTGTCTTAGACAGGGCAACGGTAGGACCAGACCGGGTGATAGAAGGGGACGTCAGTTCACGGGACACTGCCCTTAACGGACTAGACGTCAGTACACTGAATAATCTATCCTCGCACGGATGGACTACAGTACTACGAGACTGTTAGGACAGCACGGGGTTCACGGACGGCACGGGGTCCAGTACGACAAGCCCAGCCGACCAGCCTGAAAACGCCAGACGGGACTCAGGACGGTTTCAGAGGAGGACGCTTGTGTTTTTGAGAGCAAATGCTCAGTTTTGCGAGAGTGCTAGTTTGAGGATAGCGAGTATAGGATTGTGAGATTGATTGTATGCTATCAGAGTATGAAAGGCGGCATTTGTATATTTATGTGAAGTCACCGCCTGTGTATACCTTGTAATTATATCATCTGCGCCTGAAATAAATAATAGAAGTACCATATGCACAACTGATTTTTCTCTGAGTGCGTATGAAGGAGCGGGAGTGCCTGTGTGCGATGTGAGACGCTGACAGTGTTCTTAAACAGCCAGTGTGCTGATGCCGAGGTAAGGAGTTCAACCTCTACACCGGACAGTTGGACTAAACTGCTGACCTATCGTCGTTGACATGGGACGTAAATTACAAGTACCTCTGAAGTTGGAGTGCGTTCGCCTGATGGCGAGAGACACTGTTAATAGGGAAAGCTAACCCACAAGCTTAATTCAGTCCAGCACTACTAGAAGTAGTGTGTATGGACTAAGCTTGAGTTCAAAGCGAGCGAGCACCCAAAAACATCTAATGGCAGTTAAAGTCTGGTATCTGAGGAAAAGTCATGGGCGGATAGAAAACCTAATGAGTCAGGTCTTCAAGAAATAAATTAAATAACGTAAACTGTTTCGAGAAAATGCAGTAGATATTATATCATAATTAATCACCATATTATATAAAAACTCCATTAGAAATTATTGTCTAGTTAATCATCATATTATAACTATTTTAACTAGAAATGGTTACTTAGTTAATCGCCGTATCATACCAAATCAAATCAAATCAAATCAACTTTATTAGGGTCACAAATTGGGCGCGCAGGCCCGTCTTACATTCGGCCCTACAACTGAGAGACACAATACACCTGAGATACCACTACAACTGAGATACCTACTATAACTGAGAGACACACTACAACTGAGATACACACTACAACTGAGATACCTACTATAACTGAGAGACACACTACAACTGAGATACACACTACAACTGAGATACCCACTAAAACTGAGAGACACACTACAACTGAAATACACACTACAATTGAGATACCCACTATAACTGAGAGACACACTACAACTGAGATACACACTACAATTGAGATACCCACTAAAACTGAGAGACACACTACAACTGAGATACACACTACAATTGAGATACCCACTACAACTGAGAGACACAATACACCTGAGATACCACTACAACTGAGATACCCACTACAACTGAGATACCTACTATAACTGAGATTCCCACTACAACTGAGAGACACACTACAACTGAGAGACACACTACAACCGAGATACCCAATACAACTGAGATACCCACTACAGCTGATAGACACACTACAACTGAAGTTCCCACTATAACTGAAAGACACATTACAACTAAGATACACACTACACCCGAGAGACACACTACAACTGAGAAAGAGACTACAACTGAAGTTCCCATTACAACCGAGAGACACATTACAACTGAGAGACCCACTACAACAGAAGTTCACACTACAACTAAGATGCACACTACAACCGAGAGACACATTACAACTGAGAGACCTACAACTGAGAGACACACTAGAACTGAAAGACACACTGCACCAGAGAGACACGACAACTAAGACACACTACAACAGCGAAACCTACTACAACTGAAAGACCTACTGCAACTGAAGATCCTACTACCCCGCCATCAGAGCACCGGAAGTTTAATCGCCAGCTATTAAGCTCCATTTTTAGAGCATTTAGGTATGTGTTTATTTCTTGGAAACGTAACATTTTACTGAAATGTTTGTACCATTTACAAACCACGGTATTCCACATTCACATTGTAAGATTAAGCGATGACAATTGTTTTCAACTTTGAAACTACAGAAAACAAACCACATGGTAATAATTAAAAGTAAACACATTTTGTTCTTATACATTTTACATTAAAATAATAAATCATTATGTTGTTGGACTTTCTGTCTCCTAGTTATCTGTCACTTAAATCTATGCAATCATAATTAATTAAATGGTACCCTAGTCCACATAAGCGCTTTCTTACCAAGGCAGCGGGCCGTGTTCAATCCTCATCATTGAAGAATGTTTTGCTCCGGCCGACACGGCTCATGGGTCAACAAAACCTCATAAAAAGGGTCCCAGAAAAGTTTAAGGAAATTGTCTGGAAAAGAAAGGCGTGGAAGAATGGAACTGATCACTTCATCTTATAATTATGTGCTCTATAATATGCCATGTTCTAGCACCCCAAAGGTAGTGGTTGTCATGGAAAAAATTTTCCCTATTCTCCAGAAAAAACGAAACACATAGGGTAGACTGTCAGACTGGTTATAATCACCATAAGTGGGAGTCACCGTGGGGAAGTGGTTACGCCAACTGAAGGTTGTGGCCTATGTCATTTGGTTCATGAATGCACTTTTTAGGAGACTCATCGGCGTCATTGCTGGAGCTACGGAGTTCCTGCTTTGTGCGACGCTTTCGACAGGCATTCTTGTGGATAGTGACTGAGCCATATGGGTAAAACCAATGCTATCAAGTCGACCCTCTTTCCTTTAAAACCCTTTAACCTCCATAAGATACTTCGGGCTCCCTGGCCGGTCTCCCTGCCCAAGGATTTTAACGACGTTGTTCGTCAGCGGATCGCGCCTCGCTGGTAACTCACGGGTGTATGTGAGTCGGTCGTTCAGAAAGCAATGGCAAACTACTGGACGTAAAATGTGCCTAGTACATCAATAGCAGCTGAAAAATGCTGATGTTGACTACACCGTCCTGTAAGGGATATGCAATATAGAAAAAGATACTTCGCATTCGCTACAGTTTCTTTTTATTTATGTCCGGTTTTCCGGTTCAGAAAGAATTTGCAAACTACTGAACGTAAACAGGTCATATAAATCACAAACAGAAACAAATTGCTTGGGTTTATTGCGATGTTCTGTAAAGGACATGCAACTAACTTTGTTCCTGTTATGCACTTCAGCGTCAGGTAAGAAAGAGCTTTCAAACACGTGTTTGTCTTGTGGTGACTTCGGTAACATACCCAGGGGAAGTTACGGCCGTTGTGTAGCGTATACTGAGATACCATGTGCCTCACTTTGGGAAAAAGCGGGCTCTGTGCTAATTTTACGGAACCTCCCGCCATACCTTCTCGTCATACACCATGGATCAATTGTCATCTTAGGCCTTAACTAAAATGGAAAGGAATCTCAGAGCTGATGATCCTTAGAGATGCTGTGACAAGACACCACGAAGTGAAAAAGTCTCTGGTACTTATACTCACACTCCCATATTAATAGTAAGCGGTGTCCATGGATGCTGTTCTAATGTCCACCAAGTTTGATTCCTACTAAATGATAATGAGATTCAAATGTCCATCGAACGAGAATTATACTGAATGACAACTGAGTTTAGATGCCCACAGCATGTCATCTACTAAACATATTTATTGCGTAGACGTTTAGATGGCAAACAGCGTCTTAGTGGTCATCAAATGGATAATTGCTGGGCTAGCAGTTCCAATAGGTGGAAGATAGAACCCGATCACAT
Source organism: Cepaea nemoralis (assembly GCA_014155875.1). Taxonomy (NCBI): domain Eukaryota; kingdom Metazoa; phylum Mollusca; class Gastropoda; order Stylommatophora; family Helicidae; genus Cepaea; species Cepaea nemoralis. The sequence goes on along the minus strand of JACEFZ010016856.1, from coordinate 28,785 downwards.
CGTACAGGTTTGAAGGATACAAAGCTCATTGTGTGGAAGTCAACAAATTCACACATCAAAGGACTGTGCTCTTCTGTTCTGGAAATGGTGCAGCCTGTGATGAAATGGAGGTTCATTAAACGGAAGTGAAGCTAAGCAGTCATGTGCAGGACGTGACTATTCCTTAGGTGAACCCAGTATCAGTGCATCATATCAGCTCAGCATTTATGAAATCCTACTTGGATAGTGGCGAGTGCCCACCTTCTACTCCGTCTTCCATCCAAGGCGGACAGTCATGCATTTGGCTATTGATGTCAGGCCTAGTTGGAGGGCGTCATATGTAGATGGATGGGCGAAGATGACATGACCACTCAGAGGTCGTGAAATGTCCTATCAAATTTTCCGTGAAGGCTAACACGAGTACAAATACCGGAACGAAGTCGCACAAAGTAGGTCCGTCCAAAACAAGACACACACACAAATATCAGACGAACGAAGAAAAGCAGGAATACCTCTGTGTAAGCTTTCCCTGCTACACTTTCAATATTTGGCTATGAATAGCTTTCCGTAAATGGGTTGTGTATGGCCTCAATTAAGTTTGTGTTCCTTACGTCTGTCATTAAGCTAGTCCATTGCTTGTGTGGCTTTCTCTTGCTCTGTTTTATCTTATCTTACAAAGCTGTTGTGGAATCTGTCTGTGGGAAGCCTATTACATTACCAAGCCATCTGACTCGTTGCATTTCGATAAAATCATTTCATTAACGCTGGTAATATAATGGTAAGTGGGCTTGCATTTCAAAACTGTGGCCCTAGTTCAATATGCAGAATGGTAGTGGGTTAATTTTTCGACCAGTAAGCTCTTCTGTACATCCTGTCTCATAATTAGATGCCGGATCATGTTCATAAATTTCTGGGAACTGTCTGTGTATTGAAGGGTGCTATGAAGAGCAAGACCATCTCACTGCACGATGTCATGACCTAGGATTCGTGAAGGCATAACAATCTCACATTACAATGACTCTAACTTCAACTGGATAATATGCCCACTTGGTAGTTGGTGTCATTACTTCTGTTTTTGTCTCTTGTCACATCAAATATTCTTCTCTGGCTCTCATCTCTGTTGTTGCATTTGTCTGTTATGTCGTTTTGTTGTTGTCCAGTTCTGACACTGGTGACATAGTGTTGATAGAAAGGTGATATTGAACTTTGCATTTGATGTATCGTACCATCATCATCATCTTGAAAAGTGTACTTTCTAAATTAGCTTGTAATATGCTAAGAATTAATCAATAAAATTTGTGTTAGCAACATATGTTGTATCGCTCAGCTGTTTCTCAAAGCAATCGAGCTCGTCTTAGTTGTCTGTTTAAACAAGTCGTCATTTTCTCCAGACTGTATTCAAACCGCACTTATGGAAGATCTGCTATCCAACGCCTTGTATCACATAAGCCATTTTAAAAGCGATTACGATATCTTTAGGTATTGATTAACACTCACAGAGGACAAAGTGGAAATGAGGGCATTTTATGATGCATTCGACATCAAGAACATTATCATCTAATCATATAAGGAACGATAATGCCACGTTTAAATCACACACAATTAAAAGGAACAAGTGTACTTTGACGTTCGGCCAGCTAGATATTTGAATACACACACGACTTGTTGAGAAATGGTGTGGTGTTTTTACACATACATATGACATACATACACTTGCAGGTATGCTAGTTTTCTACACACAGCTTAGATTTATGCAACACGGTCTTGTTCTTTACTTGTTTGTTGGTGTTTAATATGGTGTTTAACTTGGCGTTGCTTGTCTTGTTTTGCTCTTGTCTTCCTATATTATGTTTCGTATTGTCTTGTCCTGTGCCTTGATTTTTCATGTCTTATCTTGTCTTTGGTCTTGCCTTTTTGTGTCCTGTTTGCCTTCTTTTATCTTGTCTAGTATTGTCTTATCTTGCTTTGTTTGGTTTTGCCTTGTTGTGATTCGTCGTGCTCTGTTTAGTCTTGTTTTGTCCTGTCTGTTCCTGTGTCGTGTCTTCTCTCCAGTTGTTTTATCTCATAGCGTCTTGTCGTCTGTTATTTTCTGTTTTACGTTGCTTGCTTGTCGTCCCTTCCCCACCCCCACATACCTTAACTTTATTTGTCTAAGACCCTAGCCACGGCGACCGGCAATAAAAACGTAAGAGGGTAAGTTAATAAGTAAGTCACAAATGGCTGTAGAAAAATAACAACACATGATAACAACTTGAAACAAGTTTATGTTTATATGTACATTGTCCTTTTATTTCACAACATGATTTCCACCAACATTGATGCACTTATCCCATCGTTTTGTCAGTCCTCCCAAATCGGCTGCATAGAACTGAATGCTTAGTATTCATTTACCGGCCATCCCACAAAATTGTGTGACTTACTTATTGACCCGACCTAGTAAATTTTTCTACCCAGCTATGCACCGCTTTACGGAACAAACATTTGTCAGCTTAAACGCTGACAACCCACCTTGGCGGGAGACATTTCGCACGCCGAAGTTAAATGTGAAGTGAAAACGTCGTTTAGAAAGCAGAGCACGCAGTTTTATGCAGCCGGTTTTGGGGGGGGGGGGGGGGGGGGGGGGGGGGGGGCTGATGAAACAATGGGATAAGTGCATCAGTGTTGGTGGAAATTATGTTGAGAAATTAAGGGACAATGTATGTATAAAATTAAACTGTTTTCAAGTTGTTATCATATTTAGTTATTTTTCTAGAGCCATTTGTGACTTATGTGAGATGTGGATTTTAATCTAAGAGAATATTTTGTTAAAAGTGTCTAGGGGATATAGTTGATTCTCTGGTCACTGTTAGAATGCAAGGTGATCAGGGATATTTATCACAAACACCAGGAGAAAACACTTCAATCCTTGAAACAATGGTATATGTGTGTAGGTTTCCCTTCCCACTTCATCACCCTCTAAAGTTTTTATAGTGCTAGAAGACAATGATTGTTTACAACATATAAAACAACCACTGTTGAACATACATCACACTGGACTTGACGTAAACATCAACAATTTTGGACAAACAGTTCAGGAATTACATCAAGATCTGTAGTAACAAATATACATATAATTTGTAATGACCGCACTGAATTTCCAGAACAGGCATGGGAATGATTTTCAATATGACAAAAACACATCACCCACATTGTCCTAAGAAGAAAAAACAATTTTATTACAAACACACAACAACCACTCATTGGTTCTACATCTTTGACTCACTGTATATCAGTAAAGTAAACAATGGTCTAAGTTCATAAAACCCAAACATATAAACAATTGTTTCCGACACCAGTTACAATTCTCATATTTAAAAATAATGAGATGGTGTCAGAGTACTCAACCAAAACCACAACCTTCATTGAAAAAAAGCTACTGACCTTTTACATCCATGGCATGGGAAAAAGCACGTATTGAAGCCACTAATTCTAATAATTAAACTAATTATTCAATTACAGTCTATTTCCTTAGGTGTTGCTGTCGGTTATTCTTCTCCAGTGCGAAGCAGATAATGCCTGGGTTGGTCATACCTTCAGGAGATGCATCTTGAGTCTTGGACCAAGGTTCTTCCCTATATCACCATATTCGATGAAAAGTTGACGTCCTTTCAGCTTCTAGGCTTATAATCCGAATCTCAATTATGTTCACAAAGATTTTTCACACACCTAGTCACCCGTCTATAACCTACTCCACAGTTGATGGCATTTAGGCTGACATGGGACCAGCAAAGAATTCTGATTCAGTATTTTCATTTCAGTGTAGACATACAATGCTGCGAGTCATCATTTGTTTCATCTGGAAATATTTCCAGGATTGATCTGCTGGAGGCATGGAACTGAAGGATATTAACTTCAACACACATCTGGGAGTTGCTAACAATCAGATGATTCTTTTTGTTGCATGCATAGAGGCATTTACTCCACTAGCTTCTTTCATATGGTCTTCTTGATGGTGTTCCGGTCTGAGATCTGGAATTGATCTGGCTTATTTATGTTGTTTCAGTGTCTCTTCTCATTTGTTTGAGTTGGTGTTCGTATATAGAACTTGGTGTTGAGTCTGCCACTGTATGACTGATTGAAGGATTATTTCAGGCTGAATAAGAAACTGGGACTGTCCCATAGTTTCGTTGACCTTGCGGACTGATGGCGTATCAGGCGGTATCTCCCAGACGTAAAAGTAGACGATACTCTGTTGTCGGTGTATTTTGAATATCCATTTATCTTGATGGACAATTAAATACAGAGATCCATCCTAGATATCCTGACAGAAGTAGGGCTATCAATCGCTGAGTGTTTCTCTTCAACAGGTCTTTCGCTGGCTAGGCAGCGGATAAGCGTAGCAGTCAACATTGATGTTTTTCTAGATCCAGACAATGTTTAGATATGGTTGCCATTTATCACTTTCTGGCTGTTGACCCAGGATCCAGTTTTAGTGATATAGTCCAACAAAATCCAAACCACCACTTGTTATTATCTATAGAAATGGATGACAAAGAATACAACCCAGGCATTAATCTACTGTGTTATGTTAACATGGTTATAACACAATTACAAACACAAAAGGGGAAGGTGAAAGGAGTGTCGGTCCAATGTGTCCATTGTCCCTCGTCGCTTGTTGTAGAGCCATTCTGACTTTAAATGTGAGTAATGTATTTTCTTACTCTATATTATATTCTCATGTTGTTACTGGGACTTTTAGATGAGTGAAGCCATTCTTTCCAGCCAGACATGTAGATATTATATCTCATTCTTGAAGAGAATAACCCATACATAACCTCTGTTGTTTCTAATGCCTCGTCGTCTTTCCTTAGCTATAATCAGAATTAGGCCAAGGCTATTCAACATTATTTTCTTGTGTACTGACATGCACAAGGATTCTTACATCAACATCATCATGTCCCCATGGGTAACATTAAAATGTATATTCCCCCCAGTAATAGTAACAATCAGGACAGAATATAAATCTCATAAGCATTTCCCTAGCAATATTTTATGAAATGATTACATGTTCATCACCCATATTGAGTGGTTACTAATATGTTAACAAGAATATTGTACCAAAATTTAGCACGATAGTTCAAGTTACAGATTATAATTTAGCAAACAATTTATCCAAAACGAACTGAGTCCATGATATGCGTGATCAATAGTATGCATCCGCATGGATAACAGTTTCCTGAAATGTCCTTAACAGTGAATTAACACTACATAGGATATTTAGAGATCAAAGGCGTTGATAGTGATATATAGTTTCATAATGCCTAGAAGAGGTTTTAACATAGGAATATAGAAATTGTAAGTATGGGAAATTTTGACAGCGTGGTACAAACATGGCGCTCAGTAGTACAAATCAATCAGCCTCAATCAGGCCCGTGTTTACAAGAATAATTGATTTATCATCTTAACCAATTCTGAATTAACACAATGGTATATGTACCTTATCAAAATACATGAATACGTATTAATAATGTAGATTTAACATACCAATTGCTGCAGAGAATGATGTTTTTAGGGCTAAAATCGCCCATACCCGAAGGGAAAGACTGACGTTTTCTCTTTGTGCCGCACAGACAAAAAATGGACACTATAATCCCTTTGTCTTTAAATTAGTCCCGGTCTTGCCAGGTACGTGAACCAAACTAAGGCCAAAATTTAAACTAATGCCAATTAAATTGGCTGTGCCACGGTCAGTCTATCGCTGTTTTTATTCCCCCAAAATAAGGTATATAAACAGTAATCCCTAGGGCCTGTGATATTTTTAAGGGCGTCAATAGAAGGCTGTTGTTAGAGACGTTTTAGTATATCACAACTTACTTATTAACTTACCCTCGTAAATCACAAACAGACAAAACAAGCTGGCGTTTATTGTAACGTTTTGTCAGGACAAGCGACTAAGTAACTTTAATATAGTTTGTACGTGATATTGTTTCGGTGGATCTGCTAAGAATCAATGATACGACATAAGCAACCAAATGAAAGTACAATTGTTGAGGACATGTATCTTTCACACGATAACACACGGAAGTGAGTTACGGATCATTTCGCAATCACTAAAGAAAAAACACCACAGCTTTTGATTTTAAATGTTACCGATACATTTCCTAAAGAAGAAGAATAACAGCACGAAATCTGAACATCGCAGAAAACGGACACGTAAACAGCACTATGTCTCAGAAGCTAAAATACCTTAGCCTTTATCAAATACCAAAGTGGTATGGTTAGAACAGAAGCTAAAATACGTTAGACTTTATCAAATACCAAAGTGGTGTGGATAGAACAGAAGCTAAAATACGTTAGCCTTTATCAAATACCAAAGTGGTGTGGATAGAACAGAAGCTAAAATACGTTAGCCTTTATCAAATACCAAAGTGGTGTGGATAGAACAGAAGCTAACATACGTTAGCCTTTATCAAATACCAAAGTGGTGTGGATAGAACAGAAGCTAACATACGTTAGCCTTTATCAAATACCAAAGTGGTGTGGATAGAACAGAAGCTAAAATACGTTAGCCTTTATCAAATACCAAAGTGGTGTGGATAGAACAGTAGCTAAAATACGTTAGAATTTATCAAATACCAAAGTGGTGTGGATAGAACAGAAGCTAAAATACGTTAGCCTTTATCAATTACCAAAGTGGTATGGTTAAAACAGAAGCTAAAATACGTTAGCCTTTATCAAATACCAAAGTGGTATGGTTAAAACAGAAGCTAAAATACGTTAGCCTTTATCAAATACCAAAGTGGTATGGATAGAACAGAAGCTAAAATACGTTAGCCTTTATAAAATACCAAAGTGGTATGGATAGAACAGAAGCTGAAATACGTTAGCCTTTATCAAATACCAAAGTGGTATGGATAGAACAGAAGCTAAAATACGTTAGCTTTTATCAAATACCAAAGTGGTATGGTTAGAACAGAAGCTAAAATACGTTAGCCTTTATCAAATACCAAAGTGGTATGGTTAGAACAGAAGCTAAAATACGTTAGACTTTATCAAATACCAAAGTGGTATGGATAGAACAGAGGCTAAACTATGTTAGCCTTTATCAAATACCAAAGTGGTATGGATAGAACATAAGCTAAAATATGTTAGCCTTTATCAAATACCAAAGTGGTATGGATAGAACATAAGCTAAAATATGTGAGCCGTTATCAAATACCAAAGTGGTATGGTTAGAACAGAAGCTAAAATACGTTAGCCTTTATCAAATACCAAAGTGGTATGGTTAGAACAGAAGCTAAAATACGTTAGCCTTTATCAACTACCAAAGTGGTATGGTTAAAACAGAAGCTAATATACGTTAGCCTTTATCAAATACCAAAGTGGTATGGATAGAACAGAAGCTAAAATACGTTAGCTTTTATCAAATACCAAAGTGGTATGGTTAGAACAGAAGCTAAAATACGTTAGCCTTTATCAAATACCAAAGTGGTATGGTTAGAACAGAAGCTAAAATACGTTAGCCTTTATCAAATACCAAAGTGGTATGGTTAAAACAGAAGCTAAAATACGTTAGCCTTTATCAAATACCAAAGTGGTATGGTTAGAACAGAAGCTAAAATACGTTAGCCTTTATCATATACCAACCAAAGTGGTATGGATAGAACAGAGCTAAAATATGTTAGCCTTTATCAAAATACCAAAGTGGTATGGATCGAACAGAAGCTAAAAAATGTTAGCCTTTATCAAATACCAAAGTGGTATGGATAGAACAGAAGCTAAAATATGTTAGCCTTTATCAAATACCAAAGTGGTATGGGATAGAACAGAAGCTAAAATATGTTAGCCTTTATCAAATACCAAAGTGGTATGGTTAGAACAGAAGCTAAAATACGTTAGACTTTATCAAATACCAAAGTGGTGTGGATAGAACAGAAGCTAAAATACGTTAGCCTTTATCAAATACCAAAGTGGTGTGGATAGAACAGAAGCTAAAATACGTTAGCCTTTATCAAATACCAAAGTGGTGTGGATAGAACAGAAGCTGAAATACGTTAGCCTTTATCAAATACCAAAGTGGTATGGATAGAACAGAAGCTAAAATACGTTAGCTTTTATCAAATACCAAAGTGGTATGGTTAGAACAGAAGCTAAAATACGTTAGCCTTTATCAAATACCAAAGTGGTATGTTTAGAAACAGAAGCTAAAATACGTTAGACTTTATCAAATACCAAAGTGGTATGGATAGAAACAGAGGCTAAAATATGTTAGCCTTTATCAAATACCAAAGTGGTATGGATAGAACATAAGCTAAAATATGTTAGCCCTTTATCAAATACCAAAGTGGTATGGATAGAACATAAGCTAAAATATGTGAGCCTTTATCAAATACCAAAGTGGTATGGTTAGAACAGAAGCTAAAATACGTTCAGCCTTTATCAAATACCAAGTGGTATGGTTAGAACAGAAGCTAAACTACGTTAGCCTTTATCAACTACCAAAGTGGTATGGTTAAAACAGAAGCTAAAATACGTTAGCCTTTATCAAATACCAAAGTGGTATGGATAGAACAGAAGCTAAAATACGTTAGCTTTTATCAAATACCAAAGTGGTATGGTTAGAACAGAAGCTAAAATACGTTAGCCTTTATCAAATACCAAAGTGGTATGGTTAGAACAGAAGCTAAAATACGTTAGCCTTTATCAAATACCAAAGTGGTATGGTTAAAACAGAAGCTAAAATACGTTAGCCTTTATCAAATACCAAAGTAGTATGGTTAGAACAGAAGCTAAAATACGTTAGCCTTTATCATATACCAACCAAAGTGGTATGGATAGAACAGAAGCTAAAATATGTTAGCCTTTATCAAATACCAAAGTGGTATGGATAGAACAGAAGCTAAAATATGTTAGCCTTTATCAAATACCAAAGTGGTATGGATAGAACAGAAGCTAAAATATGTTAGCCTTTATCAAATACCAAAGTGGTATGAGATAGAACAGAAGCTAAAATATGTTAGCCTTTATCAAATACCAAAGTGGTATGGTTAGAACAGAAGCTAAAATACGTTAGCCTTTATCAAATATCAAAGTGGTATGGATAGAACAGAAGCTGAAATACGTTAGCCTTTATCAAATACCAAAGTGGTATGGATAGAACAGAAGCTAAAATACGTTAGCTTTTATCAAATACCAAAGTGGTATGGTTAGAACAGAAGCTAAAATATGTTAGCCTTTATCAAATACCAAAGTGGTATGGGATAGAACAGAAGCTAAAATATGTTAGCCTTTATCAAATACCAAAGTGGTATGGTTAGAACAGAAGCTAAAATACGTTAGACTTTATCAAATACCAAAGTGGTGTGGATAGAACAGAAGCTAAAATACGTTAGCCTTTATCAAATACCAAAGTGGTGTGGAGAGAACAGAAGCTAAAATACGTTAGCCTTTATCAAATACCAAAGTGGTGTGGATAGAACAGAAGCTAACATACGTTAGCCTTTATCAAATACCAAAGTGGTATGTTTAGAACAGAAGCTAAAATACGTTACACTTTATCAAATACCAAAGTGGTATGGATAGAACAGAGGCTAAAATATGTTAGCCTTTATCAAATACCAAAGTGGTATGGATAGAACATAAGCTAAAATATGTTAGCCTTTATCAAATACCAAAGTGGTATGGATAGAACATAAGCTAAAATATGTGAGCCTTTATCAAATACCAAAGTGGTATGGTTAGAACAGAAGCTAAAATACGTTAGCCTTTATCAAATACCAAAGTGGTATGGTTAGAACAGAAGCTAAACTACGTTAGCCTTTATCAACTACCAAAGTGGTATGGTTAAAACAGAAGCTAAAATACGTTAGCCTTTATCAAATACCAAAGTGGTATGGATAGAACAGAAGCTAAAATACGTTAGCTTTTAATCAAATACCAAAGTGGTATGGTTAGAACAGAAGCTAAAATACGTTAGCCTTTATCAAATACCAAAGTGGTATGGTTAGAACAGAAGCTAAAATACGTTAGCCTTTATCAAATACCAAAGTGGTATGGTTAAAACAGAAGCTAAAATACGTTAGCCTTTATCAAATACCAAAGTAGTATGGTTAGAACAGAAGCTAAAATACGTTAGCCTTTATCATATACCAACCAAAGTGGTATGAGATAGAACAGAAGCTAAAATATGTTAGCCTTTATCAAATACCAAAGTGGTATGGTTAGAACAGAAGCTAAAATACGTTAGCCTTTATCAAATATCAAAGTGGTATGGATAGAACAGAAGCTGAAATACGTTAGCCTTTATCAAATACCAAAGTGGTATGGATAGAACAGAAGCTAAAATATGTTAGCCTTTATCAAATACCAAAGTGGTATGGTTAGAACAGAAGCTAAAATACGTTAGCCTTTATCAAATACCAAAGTGGTACAGATAGAACAGAAGCTAAAATACTTTAGCCTTTATCAACTACCAAAGTGGTATGGTTAAAACAGAAGCTAAAATACGTTAGCCTTTATCAAATATCAAAGTGGTATTGATAGAACAGAAGCTAAAATACGTTAGCCTTTATCAAATACCAAAGTGGTATGGTTAAAACAGAAGCTAAAATACGTTAGCCTTTATCAAATACCAAAGTGGTACAGATAGAACAGAAGCTAAAATACTTTAGCCTTTATCAAATACCAAAGTGGTATGGTTAAAACAGAAGCTAAAATACGTTAGCCTTTATCAAATACCAAAGTGGTACAGATAGAACAGAAGCTAAAATACTTTAGCCTTTATCAAATACCAAAGTGGTATGGATAGAACAGAAGCTAAAATACTTTAGCCTTTATCAAATACCAAAGTGGTACATATAGAACAGAAGCTAAAATACTTTAGCCTTTATCAAATACCAAAGTGGTACAGATAGAACAGAAGCTAAAATACGTTAGCCTTTATCAAATACCAAAGTGGTACAGATAGAACAGAAGCTAAAATACTTTAGCCTTTATCAAATACCAAAGTGGTATGGATAGAACAGAAGCTAAAATACGATAGCCTTTATCAAATACCTAAGTGGTACAGATAGAACAGAAGCTAAAATACTTTAGCCTTTATCAAATACCAAAGTGGCATGGATAGAACAGAAGCTAAAATACTTTAGCCTTTATCAAATACCAAAGTGGTATTGATAGAACAGAAGCTAAAATATGTTAGCCTTTATCAAATACCAAAGTTGTATGGTTAGAACAGAAGCTAAAATACGTTAGCCTTTATCAAATACCAAAGTGGTATGGTTAGAACAGAAGCTAAAATACGTTAGCCTTTATCAAATATCAAAGTGGTATTGATAGAACGAAGCTAAAATACGTTAAGCCGTTATCAATACCAAAAGTGGTATGGTTAAAACAGAAGCTAAAATACGTTAGCCTTTATCAAATACCAAAGTGGTACAGATAGAACAGAAGCTAAAAACTTTAGCCTTTCAAAAAAACCAAAGTGGTATGGTTAAAACAGAAGCTAAATACGTTAGCCTTTACAAATACCAAAGTGGTACAGATAGAACAGAAGCTAAAATACTTTAGCCTTTTCAAATACAATGGTATGATAGAACAGAAGCTAAAAAAATTAGCCTTATCAAATACCAATGTGTACATAAGAACAGAAGCAAAAATACTTTGGGCCTTTATAAAATCCAAAGGGGTATGGATAGAACAGACGCTAAAATACGATACCCTTTTATCAAATACCTAAGTGGTACAGATAGAACAGAAGCTAAAATACTTTAGCCTTTATCAAATACCAAAGTGGCATGGATAGAACAGAAGCTAAAATACTTTAGCCTTTATCAAATACCAAAGTGGCATGGATAGAACAGAAGCTAAAATACGTTAGCCTTTATCAAATACCAAAGTGGTACAGATAGAACAGGGATGAAATGCGTGGTTTCTGGGAGAAGAAGCAGCGGTCGGTCAGTACGAAGATGGATACTAGGACTCCCTGGGCATGAACAAGCATAAGGCTGAAGAACTGACAGAGGATTGAGACACTTCTCGTCGAGCCTTGATGAGAGCGAAGTTCTGGAAAGGACCTACTCATGATGATGACTGACCATAGGTATTCTAATTTCCCTGTTTCTCGTGCTACATTTTAATGATGATGACGATGATGATAATGATGATGATGATGATGATGATGATGATGATGATGATGATGATGATAATGGGCATTCTAATTTCCCTGTTTCTAGTGCTGTTTCTTTTAGTGATACCACAGCATTTCTCAATCATCTAACTGATCAATCATCTAACAATCATCTATCTTCTATTACTAACATGTATAACCAAATATTGTTAAGATAATAAAGATAAGCAAATGTTAGGTCAGTAAATACAGGTCCTTTTTACACGCCGTGTGCGCTTTTGGACACACGGTACTAGAGCCATATTTGCATAGACCTATCGGATCTCTAGAGGAAGGGGAGGGGTCATTATTAAACCGGCCTCCTTTACTTCCCAGGCATGTTCTGGTTTCCATTTTAGCCTGAGACCTGGTAACTTCTAACAATCCGCCGAGATGCAGATTCAACACATAAACACCGGGCCGGCAGACGAGCGTCTTGCGACTACGTTACCGCGGCCACCTTTGTTGTTCCCCATCAATTGCTGTCGTCTCGTCCTTACGTAATTGAAGAGTAACAAACTTTGATTTATTAGAAATACACTGTTTAATAAAATATATGGAAGTTTTATTATCCAAGTGAAAGAAGAGACGCGTAGAACATGTCGTGGTATCTGAGTGCTGGAACTGTAGACGTTTAGTCCAAGCACTTCTGATAACGCGAAAAGCGTGTGCATTAGCTATCTCTATTACTAGTGTAGACCATGTCACCCTGGTTTTAACGTGTTGGTAAGGGAACCTGTCGTTTAGAAAGCAATGGCAAACTACTGAACGTAAAGGCATGCCAAGACATCAACAACAGCAGTAGAATGCTGGTGTTGACTGCAACGTCCTGTAAAGTATATGCAACTTTTAAAAAAAAATTAAATTAAATTAAAAAAAAAAAAATTTCTTTTTTTTTAAAATTATTAGTGTCCCTCGCCCATCAGGCGAACATACTCCTGCTTCTGAAGTACTTATAATAATTTATATGTTTTGAAGTCAAATATGAGAAGTCAACATGTTAGTCCCACTTACCGATGTAAGGGTTGAAACCGCTACCTCGGCATGAGCACACCAGAAGTTTAAGATCGAGCGCCCTTATCTATTCGGTCATGCACATCTCAGACGAATCATTTAAAAATGGTGTTCGAATGCATTATTTTATATTGCTCTCTCAACTAGTTGACCTATGCAAAGTCTTGAGCTATAAACCTTATTTTTGACTGATCCCCATTTTTAAAACAGTCCAGAGGAGTGCGATCTGGTGAATGTGACGGGGGTGGGATTAAATGCTCTCCTGTCAGCCATGCCGGTCTCCATGTCGAAGATGTTACGAACGCGGTTCGTGATCCCATATACCCGCATTTGAAACACATCTGCGCGCGATTTGACAGCAGATCGCGTTGCGCTGGTTTTTTTTTTACATAAATGGTATGGGTGCCGGTCGTTCAGAAAGCAATAGCAAACTACTGAACGTAAACTTGCCAAGACATCAACAACAGCAAAAAAATACTGGTGTTGGCTGCAAACGTCCTGAAAAGGATATGCAACTAACTAACTTTCACTCATCCCATGTGTTGCACAGATCTTCGTTAAGATACAATAATTGTATAATTTGTCTTGAAGCAGTTTTTTTTTTGGTGTGGTCACATATCAGATTTCGTTGGCCTGAGAGCCAGGAGGCATTGGTGGTCAATCTTTCCCTCACTTTAGCAGGCCATGAGCTGAGTCCTACCCGCATCCGAGTGTACTCATGATATTACAGGAGTTCGCTAGCATCGTTAAGCTATGCTATAAAATTGTCATGGAAACGGAATGTTCTCCCAGTAAGTTTAGATAATCAATTCCGGTGACAGTGTTTTCGAAAGAAGAATGGTCCAGATATCTCAAAAGCTGGTGGTTGATACCACATTGCAACCACTGGTGAATGTACGTGATGTTCACATGAAAACATGTGGCTTTTGAAGTGCCATGTAGGTGCTAAAGTGACGATTACATGAGCCATTTAATTTAAATGTAGCCTCATCGATTAAGACAATCTTGTTTGGACAATGTGCATGCTCTGCATATCTTGCAGGGTTCCATTCACAAATTAAATTTTCCAGTCAGGATTATCTTCATTGAGGGCTAGAACAAATGCAGTCATTATTAAAAACATTTTCCAATGAGCAAGCTTCAAGATGCGATGCATGTCTGATTTTGGGTTTCCTGTCTCAACTTCCAATTGGCGAACAGGTGCCTTTAGGAGATTGGTGGAGCTCTCTTTCTGTTGTGGGGTTGTTGGACAACGGCGAACTTCCAGCAAGACTTCTATGGATATTTTGAACAGTTTCATCTGCTTCTAACTTATCTATACTCGAGTAATGGCGAGACACATTGGTGGATCTGTTTTAAACTCCCTTCCAAACTTTCTTTGCATTTCAAGTACCACATTAAGACACATTTCCTTTTCTCAGTGCCTAGTCAAGCTTCTGGGTTTACTTCGGTTCAGATGCATAAGTAGAAACAAATGTTTGAGTGAGGTATAATAATTCAAAGTGCGTATACATTGTTGGGACACCCTCTATGTACACAATGAAGATAAACTTATGCAAAGACCTATATAATTAAGATAAAAATGTACTAAATGAAAATTAAGAAGTGAAGCACTTTCACTGAAAGGACTTTTTAATCTGTATAGGCCGTTGTTAATTATATATTCATGAGTTTATTTTTTAAATGACTATTGATTTTACTATAATTAGGACACTACAATCTTAGCACGAACTTTTCTATCTTATCAGTTGAGACAATGCTGTAAATACATTTTCAATTTCACTACAACCATGGACAGTTTCTATTCTGGAGCAATTGTCTTTACATTGACTATTTTAGTAAGTATTTATTCGTGTATTACTTTGCGCAACACCTTCTCTGGATCATCACCATCATCATCATCGAGTGTCCTGCAAAGACACATTCGTTTCCATGTCTCTCCACAGATCTCGATGCTTGGATCAATTCAACAGAAGATATTCCTTAATGCTGTTGTCTCCAACTATGAAGCAACGTTTCTCTCGGTCTGCTTCTGCCTCTTTTATCGCTAATCTTTCCCGTCTCCTCGATGTTCTTCGATGCTTCTTTTCCTATTATATGATCCAAGAACCCGTTTGTCTGTTTCTTATAGTTGTGTAAAAGGTGTTACGTGCATGATACTCTCCTGGCCAACTGTTCTTCGTGGTTTAATACTGTGGCCGTCCAAGGCATTCGCAACATTCGTATCAGGAACCACATCTCTGCTGCCTCCAAACTCTTCCTAATTGTTTCTTTCATTTTCAAAGATTCACTGCCATTCCGCAGAACAGGGATTGAAAGTTAACTCTGTGTGTTGGAAATAGTTAATCGTCGCCGAAATAGGGCCCATGCACCTTCCAGACGAAGAATGAATAGGTTCCAGACATGTATTGTAATCAACAACAAAATTTGTCGGACGTCCTTTACTGGAAGTGGCAATCAACCCCAGCATTCTTAGTTGTTTATGATTGTCTAGACTATTTTGCCTTCAGTAGTTTGCCATTGCTTTCTGGCCGACCGATGCTCATACCATTGTGAAAATCAACTCAGGGAGATCTGTTTCAAAATAGCCTCCAACTGACTTCTAAGCCGGTATGTCGGGGATGTGAGACTACGTTAACTGCCACTAAGCCACAGAGGCGGCATGGTTACAAAGCACAGGTTAAATAACAAACACTCAAACACACGAGACATTTCTGCTATCCAGAGCCTTAAGCCACAAACGTTTTGTTTCAGATGTGGGACCACAAACCATTCCCCACATGTGAATGAATAGCAGATTTATAATAGACTCCTCATACATAAATTGCATAATTAGTGATATGTCTTAACTAGTGCTATGAGAGGCAATGTAACGTGCGTTCATTAGCTGTTCTATATATTACATCCCCGGCACCTTGCCGTCTTGAGAGACGATAGTGTGTTACATGGTGTTTTAAAGACGGCACAATTAAACAACAACCCACGGAGATAAGACCAAGCCATAAGAAGAGTTATACCTCTGCAAAGCACAACGCCAGGGCTGAATTATAGAGACCATCAGTTACATGACCCTTCTCTTTCAGCCTGTCTAGTTTACTCTAGAGGAAGGGTAACATCATTACATCTGGAACAAGACAAACTGCTGAAGCTGCCGCATCAGCAAAGCAATGCTCTAATGTCCCCCTCTCAGAGCTTCAATCCTAGACCAGTTGCTGACCAAAGCTTAGGTCCTTGTCTGCCCTGCCATGACATTTAGTCTTTAGGTTGCATTTCCTCGCACCAGGACAAGGCTCCCAATTGCGCTCCTTCCCCCTAAGCTGTTCGCATAATGTGAGGTATCGGGTTTGGTGAGCGTCGCCCAATATTCGGCGCTCACAGAAAGCAGGTAGTACCGTCTTCTGTCATACGGTAGCTCAGTCATATCTACTAAAACCTGATATAAATATATAATATTATTATTATATCATCATCATCTTCCACTTTTGCCGTCAAGCGTCGTGGGGAGAAATAATTGGCGTTTCAGCGCCCGATCGATGGCACTGGATAGTGTCATTCTGTGTGATTGTACAATGTCTTTGATATCGTCAATCCATTTTCTTTCCGGGCGTCCTCTTGCTCTCGTCGCAGATGAACTATTATGTAGGGCTTTATATTATATGATATACTATGTATATTAAGTAGTGTTGAAGGGGTTAAGAACGTGATTCGTAATCCCGTGTTCTCGCGAGATTCGGCAGCGGATCGCGTCGCGCTGGTTACTTACGGAGGTATGTCAGCCGGTCGTTCAGAAAGCAATGGCAAACTACTGAAAGTAAAACTTGCCAAGACATCAAAAGAAGCTGAACAATGTTGGTGTTGGCTGCAATGTCCTGTAAAGAATATGCGGAGAAAAAAGAGACAACAAATATTAAATAGTAATTTGGCGAAGAACCATTTTTCACGCCATGAGATGTACAGAGTATATCTCTACATCAAACTAAATGCGATGGGTCATGTAGCCACTATAACATCGGGAATGTTATCTTTACGTCCCAGTTAATTTTCAGCTACATATGTTAGGCTTGGTATATCTGGGAGCTCAGGACAAAGACAGAAATTCCCACTGGGGGTTCGATTCTAAATCTTGATTGCCAGAACGGGAGCATGCGCGCTATGCGCGCACTTCTAAAACAAATGTTAGCTACATATCCATTACAGGACGTCGCAGTCAATCCCTGCATTTGTATGCTGTTTGTGATCTCTTGGAAGGTTACTTTCAGTAGTTTGCCATTGCATTCTGAACGACCGGCACCCTTACCATTTTGTAAATACCAACGCAAAACGGGCTACTGCCAAATCTCCAGCAGCTGAGTTTCGAACGAAGTATGCGGGATTAAGAATTGCGTCTGTAACTCCTTCGTCTTTATATCATACACCCCCCCCCTCCCCCCCCCCCCCCCCCGCACACCTCCTTGCCCTAGAGAGTTGCCAGGTTAATGTAATTAATGTATGGGGTAGGAGAAGTTAGCGTAACAGTTGTAGGGACAGGAGATTAGGCGTTAGCGAAGCTGATAGCGACCTGCGCTGATAATGTCATGACTACGGTCCGATGAGGACTCAACGCCTAGGCTTTTCACCTACAAAAGTGAAGAAAAGTTTGGACTCCGTGCATTAGTCCTACAAAATGTGACAGCGCTATCATATCACAGACCCATAGCAAACAATTGTTTTGAGGCAAATTATTCAGTCATTATTTGGTAGTTACAAACGGGGGTTTAATTAACAACTTTCTAGGTTGGTTGTTTAATGAATTACTAGACGAGAGTGCCTTAATAAAAACCTCTGTCCCTGACCCACAGAGCTGAGGGGATCATTTTTTCTGAAGATCACTATGTCGTCGTGTGGATGTACATCCCTGTTGTGATGTCATTCATTTGTTTGTCGTCTTGTAATTTATCTAGTCCCCCCTTCTTTCTTTCTTCCATCTGGGTATTGAGTTTGAGTCTGTTGACAATAACATGCATAAACCTGTGGAGCAAACGTTTAGGCCTATACCCAGCCAGTTCTATGTGTTGTGCTGCACCTAGTTAATATACCTCCCTGCGGACCCAGTGACACTCTCGCCAAACTGCTGGTTTCTCAGCTTGGAGAGAGGAAGGAGATGTCTGTAACACAGTCCCCGTGCATATGTTACTTTAGTACCTGATAGCAAGAAACATCTCTGCGCTAGCATTAATCCCATCACTCTGATAGACGCATGCTCTTTGTTACACCGCTAATGCGTCCTATTTAAGAGCTGACTTCCAGAAGATTCACAACCAACCAACCAACCCACAAACCTATTTTATTTGCTGTAATTCAATAAATGTTAACACATAATTAAATGTTCTTCTCTCTGTTATGTCAGTGTATTCAAGTGTCTGGAGGCGACCGGGTGTGTAGCGTCACCTACGATTGCCAACCAGATGAATGTTGCCTCAGCTCAGTGCCCACTAGAGGAAAGAGAGAAGCGCCAGGATATTGCAAACCTAGAGGAGATGTGGGAACTCGTAGGTTCCAGTCCGTGTATTGTACATGTTCATGTTGGTACATATGCTTGTCTCCGTAGCGAAGTGATTAAGCCGCCTGGCTCCAGCTCCCTTTGTTGAGGAAAGGTAACTACGCTGAGCGTGTCGGTCCCGGTGCCCCCGTTTAACTAGCTGCGGTGCTGGAGTACCTCACCACTGAGGTGTTGGAGTTGGCCGGCAACGCCGCCCGCGACAAGAAGAAGACCAGAATCATTCCCCGCCACCTTCAGCTAGTCATCCGCAACGACGAAGAGCTAGGGGGCTGAGTGGTCTCGAGGTACGGTGTCCGCCTCTAGTGCTGGAGGTCCCGGGTTCAAGCCCCGGCGAGGGCCGAGATATTTTTCACATGGACGTTTAGTAACGAAATTTCCTCTGGTCTCTGGGTAGTGAGATCGGACGCCCGTGTGTATTGTTGCGCACGTAAAAAATGGCTTGGGAGTTGGAAATCGAAAAAGAGTAGCCTAACGGCGCTGCCCTGGCAAAACTTCGAGTTAAAAATCTACCCAAAGTATTTTAGGATCGTCGCCGGTGCTACGGAGTTCGTGCACTGAGCTGAGATTCTCCGGATTAACGCTTGAGTTAGGAGTGGAATGGAGCACTTATGGGTTATACCCGTGTGCTGTGATGTTGATCCGTCGACTAAACTAAACTAACTAACTAAACTAAACAAAACCAAACCTCCAGCTCCGAACTTGGTGGGTTTGTTTCTGGAGTCCGTAATTCGATTCACGAGTGTAATTTTCTCCTAGACGTCTGTGCGTTAACGCTGGAGCTACGGAGTTTGTGCTGTGTGCGATCCTACAAAATGAAACCGAACCATGTGGGGGAAAAGGCAGTGCGGTGAAGTCATTCCTCTCGACGTTAAACCCCTTTTACACCTTTCATGTCTGTATATATATATATGTGTGTGTACGCTGATGAGTATATGTTTATGTTTGTGTGTGTGTGTGTGTATGTGGTCCATAAAATGCGTGTGTGTTTATACAGGTGTGTATGTGTGTGTGTGTGTGTGTGTGTGTGTGTGTGTGTGTGTGCGCGCGTGCGTGCGTGTTTACGGAGCTCATGGGTCTTCACGGCTCAGGTTGAATTGAGAACTGTTCAGGAAGACAGACGTAGGAGCAATGCAGTGACAACGAGTTGTCTGGCCATTGAGGTTATGATAACGTATTTTAAAACCATGGTCCATATAAGAAGTATTCTACAACCATGGCTCATATAAGACATTATATTCTACAAACATGGCTCATATAAGACATTATATTTTACAACCATGGTTCATGTGAGACATTATGTTTTACAACCATGGCTCATGTAAGACATTATATTTTACAACCACAGCTCATGTCAGACATTATATTTTACAACCATCGCTCATTTAAGACATATTTTACAGCCATGGCTCGTGTAAGACATTATATTTTACAACCATGGTTCATGTTAGACACTATAGTTTACAACCATTGCTCATTTAAGACATTATATATTATAACCATGGCTCACGTAATACATTATATTTTACAACCATGGCTAATGTAAGACATTACAATTTATAACCATGGCTCATGTAATTCATTATATTTCACAACCATGGCTAATGTGAGACATTATATTTCACAACCATGACCCATGTAAGACATTATATGTTACAACCATGGTTGATGTAAGACATTATATTTTACAACCATGGCTCATGTAAGACATGATATTTTATAACCATGAACAGTATAAGACATTATATTTTACAACTTTGGCTAATATAAGATATTATATTTTCAATCATTTCTAATATAAGACATTATAGTTTACAACCATGGCTCATGTAAGACATGATATTTTATAACCATGAACCGTATAAGACATTATATTTTACAACTATGGCTAATATAAGATATTATATTTTCAACCATTTCTAATATAAGACATTATAGTTTACAACCATGGCTAATGTAAAACATTATATTTTACAACCATTTCTAATATAAGACATTATATTTTACAACCATGGCGCATATAAGACATTATGTTTTACAACCACATCACATGTTTGGCATTATATTTTACTCGTCTGGTGCATATTGCAGTGTTATATATCATATGAAGTGAATAAATGAATAATACTTAAGTATAAACAAGTAAAACACACAGTGATACATAAATCTGAAGTATGCACCTGACGAGATGCAGTGAAATATGACGGCCAATAAATCATGCAACTTATTGTTTGTGAAGTATGTGTTTAACTTCACTAAGGGATACATTGTTTTGAATTACATTTTACAACTATGGTTCATATCGGACATCATATTTTTACCACTATGGCTCATATCGGACATCATATTTATACAACAATTTATACAACTATGGCTCATGTCTGAAATCTTCTTTTACAAGACTCATGTCTGATATTGCAGTGTGCTATGTCAAGAATGACCAGCTCCAAGCCCCGGACAGCGATGTCCAGTTTCTAGATGCATGTCCGTGTAGGGCAACGCTAGAATGCCAAGGCACTGGACTAGTGGAGGTGCCACAAGGAGAACAAGGTAATGGCTAATCAATCATTGGCAATTGTTCTAGTTTTAATGGCACTATGATGTTTTTCGTTTTTCAACAATATATATTGCTTTAAACCACGATGGTCATGTTATCGAATCCACAACGATACGGCACTTTTGCGCGCGCGCGCGCGCGCGTGTGTGTGTGTGTTGTTGTTGTTTTTTAAAATTATTATGATTGACCTGGGCTCCCAGCCTTGAATGGGAATTAAATTAACAACATCAAACATTGAGTGCTGTTTGGTCTATAATAATATGAGGCTATCACTGTTACCATATGCCCAAAGTACCTAAGGGCATGTCAAAGGAGTCTTTGCCGACTTTACTACCATATGCCCAATCGATTTATGGCTAATAAAAGGGTTAAGTTGCGTGGAGAACTTTTGTGGTGACATTCTGGTGACGGCATTATGCACAGTGTGCCTGAGCGGGCTGTTGTTTGTCGAGACTCCTGTTTTTTCCACTTTTCACATGGCGCAGTGAGGAACATTTTATGTGATATTTACTGGCACAGGAACGGAGCATAATGGGGACTACCCGTTGCTGTGATGTTGGAACCGTGACTGAACTGAACTCAACTGAACATTTACCAATTGTCCTGTAATTCTCACGGTGTGAAAGTCCACGCCCTTGTATTGACTACAACTATTAAATGGCATAAACACAGAGACACAAATTATTCTGTTAACTTCTATTGATATGAAATATTTTCTGCGAGTGGTTTGGTACCCCCCCCCCCCTCTCTCTCTCTCTCTCTCTCTCTCTCTCTCTCTCTCTCTCTCTCTCTCTCTCTCTCTCTCTCTCTCTCTCTCTCTCTCTCTCCATCTCTATGTGCGTGGGTTATGTTTTTCTCTCTCTCTTTCTCACTCTGTCCGGAACTTCATTTTTAATTCAAGGCTAACAAAGGAATTCTGAGAGTTTCCGGGAAATCACGTGATATCAGGGTGATTCCATGGTGGGTGTGGGGGTGTGTTGATATACTGTGCAGCTTGTATTTATTAAAATAAAGAATCATATAAATTGAATGCGTTGTCGATAACTTCCGGTTGAGTGTGTAGTAGACTGCTAGACCGATCAATGGGTGCAATAAATGTTTCTGTGTGTGGGGGCCCTCACTGTCGTCGGAGTGTATATCAATATCTTGTGCTACTCGTCTTATCTTGTGTATGTCCCATCTGTCTGCGCTTATCTGTGATGTATCTGGGGGGGGATGTGGGGGGGGGGGGGGGGAGGGTGGCAGTTTGCGAAGACAATGACATCTTGCTGCAAACACACTTGTTGACCGATGAATTCAGATATCCTTATTCTGAAAATCGACGATCCCACCAGATCTAGGTTAATGCTAAAAATAACTACGCGGTTTGGTTGCTGTAAATTAAAAAATGAAGTACCCTCTTTCCTTCGATGTATGTCTCTTTCTAGTTCTCCCTCTCGCCCTTGTTCAGCCTCTGTCTCACCCTCTCTCTCTCTCTCTCTCCTCTCTCTCTCTCTCTCTCTCTCTCTCTCTTTCTCTCTCTCTATCTATCTCTCTCTATCTCCTCTCTTACCACTCACATACTTTCTCTCTTTCACGCTCCTCCTCTCCCCATCTCTCTCACTCTCCCCCATATCTTTCTCTCGCTTGCTCGCCCTCTCCCCCGCCCTCCCTCCCACCTTTAAACCCTTCTCTCTGCACAATTTATTTCCCTACTAGAATGCTCAATACTCAGTATTTTCTTACCTAAGACCCAGCACGAGAGACGAGTGCAGTCTCCACAGCTAAGTTTGGCGGTAACGGATCGTCAGATGTCTCTGTCCTCAGCGTTCATTGTTAAAGTTAGTTGATTGATGATTACATTACGTTACAGTCATATCCAGCATTTATTGGATGTTTGTGATTTAGTAGACAATTTTCATTATAATAGTTTGCTATTGCTTACTTGTACGGCCGACGCCTCATATCGTAGAAAACACCGCAAATCGGCCTGCTTCTAAAACGCCCGATATCAAACGTTTCAAATGACTGAGAATTATGAAACTGGTTTTCACTAACCCCTAAGCCACATAGCGTTCAATGTACATCCTGCTTCATTCTGCTCTTGCCTGGTGTTGTTTGTTCGTTTCTATCCCCGACATCATCAGTTTGCAAAGTTACTCCGCCTCTAAGTAAATACCAGACACAGGCTGCACCAATGGATTCTGGTCGATTGAATAGGGATCGAACAGGGACGGTGTAGGGAGTAAAGTAAAGACAATCAGGAATGATTCTATTTACAAGTCTTAAGACGTGATGGGCGTATGGTGCCAGACCCATATTTGTATAGACCCATCGGTGATGTGGTCAGTAACACACCGGCCGCCTATGCTTCCCAAGACAATTTCTAGAGGTGGAGGAGTTTGTGGATAATTCTAGAATTCGCGCACAAACATATATATAGAGCATGACTGTTGTCAATGTTGAATAAAACTTTTGAATTTTTAATCACAAATAAACTCCAGCCAAGAGAGATGACTGAAATTAACGGTGCAACAAAATTAGTGGACGACCAAAATCTACGGGAGAATAAACGTGGATACAGAAATGAATAATGGGGAGACATCAACGGAGGTGTATGGGATAGATAAGGATGGGACCACTTGATGTGAGTTAGTTGAGGACCTGTGTCCTATTGGGTGATAAAGTGATACAGAAGAAGGACACCTATGTCGTAAAAACTAATAGACTCCCTCGGTATTTTTCTAATCTGTCAGAGCTCCTTACACCGAGCTATAAATGTATCCATACCTACATGTTTTCGATTGCCTATCTTTTTAACAAAAAAAAACTTTCCTTTGACAGCACAGAGATTTACAAATGAAGATAAGACGACTGGCTGTTACAATTGCTATATGTAAGCGGTATGTTGTCGGTAACGTAAAGATTAGATTTATGAAGACAAGTAGACAACAATTAGTCACATAATACTGGAGTGTTTCTTTAATACTATCTTTGTGACATATGCAGCGGTTATTAATCAGTTCTTAGATAGGAAGTGTGTGTGGGTGTGAATGTGAACGGGAGTCTTAGTATTGAAAATTCTGGTAGGTGAGAAGATGGATAGCACAATATGAATATCACAATTGTCTGAAATATATAATTATGGAATCCATATAAACTGAAATAGCAAAAGTATAAGTTAGAAAAACATAAACATATATTACACGAAATAACAATCTTCACTACCAGCATTATGTGTCCAGTCAAGTGGTGCAGGCGTTCATGTCTGAGATCTAGATCCTTGATGTTCTGGATAAACTTTGCTGATTATATTTCTCCACACAACTGTCTCAATCATTCATTATAATTGCTCTTGTTTATCTCTGC
Organism: Cepaea nemoralis; assembly: GCA_014155875.1. Taxonomy (NCBI): domain Eukaryota; kingdom Metazoa; phylum Mollusca; class Gastropoda; order Stylommatophora; family Helicidae; genus Cepaea; species Cepaea nemoralis. Next base: position 4,206 of record JACEFZ010016856.1, on the reverse strand, counting down.
CTATTTTTTCATTGACTTTTTCAGTTGTCACGATGTTTGCCAGTGCCTCTCGTATCGTCTAACCAAAGAATATTGTTTATCTCTTTCTAATAATTGTATATAATGTTCTACTTTAATTAGCGACTTCCAGATATTTATACATATTTCTCTCCTCGGTGAACAATCTTTACCCTTTTAATGTTTACCTTTCATATGTCGTTAGCATGAATAAGGCAAAAGCATTTTTAATTCATTAATCGATGTCTATCTCTATCTTTTTTTCTTTTTTTTTGCCCTCGCTCTCTTTGATCTCAAGCGTAGTCTATAACAGTACTTTTGGCAGCACTGGACTGAAATTTGCACGCGGATTACCTTTCCCCATTACCAGTGTCCCTTGCCATCAGGCGAACAGACTCCGACTTTAGGGGTACTTTTAATTTATGTCCCCAAGTCAAGGACTGCAACAATTAGTAGATGCGGTTGTTGTACACAGTGAGCAACTGGGGTTAGAATTAAATTGTAAAAAGACTCAGGTTATGGTCGTCAGTAGGAAGGAAGAAGTGCCACAATGTAATATACAAGTAAATGGAAATATTCTTCAACAAGTGAATCGGTACAATTATCTTGGAACAGTTATAACATCTGATGAGAGATGCCTTGAAGAGATTAGAACAAGAATCGCCATGGCGAAAGTAGCCTTTAGCAAGATGAAAAACATTCTGACCAATAAAAAGATGTCAATTGAAACGAGAAAAAGAGTGTTGAGGGGATACATAGAGCCTGCTCTTTTGTATGGATGTGAAACTTGGACAATGAGCAGTCAAGCTGAAAAGTATCTGATGGCTGCAGAAATGTGGTTTCTGAGGAAAATGCAAAGAATACCATGGACAGACTGAAAAACCAATGACCAAGTACTACAGGAGACAAATGAACATCGTAAACTGATTAGAGAAATTAGACGTAGGCAGTCAAAATTTTTTGTACATGTTATGAGAAGACATGGATTGGAGAACTTAGTGACAACTGGCAAGATCGAGGGGAACAGACCAAGAGGAAGACCGAGAGGAAAATACCTGGATGGCTTGGCCACATGGCATGGACGAGACAGGAACACTGAGCTGATCCACGACGCTTGTGATCGAGTGAAATGGCGAGTCGTGACCGCCCACGCTTTCCGGCATGGCATATGATTGATTGATTGCAAGGAGGAGAAGTTAATATTTTAGTCAACTGACCGGTGTAAAGGATAAACCCCTTACCTCGGCATCAGCACACCGGATGTAGAAGAACGCGCGTCAGTATCCATTCGGCCATGCTAACCTACATCTATATATCTTACCTTCTCTTTCTTTCCTTCTTTCCTATTTCTTTCAGCAGATGGTATTTCACATCTTCTTCTGCCTTTATCCTCCATTAGGTATAGGTGCTCAACCACCCACGCCTCGCCGTCCTACTGTTGGTTATCTCCTGCATCTACCTCCAGGCCCTCACAAAATTACTCATCTCTTGTCTGTAACTCTCTTCTCTGTGTGTCTTTAGGTCTCGCTCTATATAGTTTGCCTTGTGGGTGCTAGACGAGATTGTGTCTAGTTATATTGTCTTCAGGTTTTCTCAATGTGTCCTCTCCAGCGCCAGAGTCTATTTCTGACCTCTTGGTTCATTTGAAGTTGATTAATTCACTCCATGAGCTCTATATTGGTGATTCTCTCAGTAGATTGTTTACATTATCTGTCTAATGTTAAAAGTATGAAACCGAATAATATTCTCTTTGCAAATCTATGGGTCCTTAGATGATTTTCTTACGAAGTCCAATGACCTAGTTATAACATCCACGTTTCACACACCGACGTTAAACGCATAATCAATAACTGGTGTTATGGTAGATTGGTTTACTTAAGTAACAATAATATATCATTTATCTTTCACACTGGCGCAAGCTGTGTGTACGTTCCACTCTGGTCTATGTTAAACAATTATCTCCAGATAACCCGATTACTGTCCTTCTCTTCTACTTATGACTTTAAACTCTTGAAATAATCTTAATTTTAACCCCCCCCCCCCCCCCCCCCCCCCCCCCCCCCCCCCCCGATTTTAAGCAGGTAACTTATCAGCTTGATACGGTTACAGTAACTTCTTTCTCTGGTCCTCTTTTAGCAGTTTTTGAGGTTTGCTAAATGTGGCTTTCAATGCGCAAAGACCTCAGTAAGTGGCTCCGTTTCATAACATAGGTTAGACAAGGGTGTTCTGAATACTCTTGATGAACTCCACAGGGCCGTCAAAGATCGCAGATCCCTTGATGCAGAATCCACTATCAGTTAAAGGCGAGAGAATCGATTTTATTGCACCGAGTGTTACCACATCTCTCTCTCTCTCTCTCTCTCTCTCTCTCTCTCTCTCTCTCTCTCTCTGTCTCTCTCGCTCTCTCTCTCTCTCTCTCTCTCTCTCTCTCTCTCTCTTTCTCTCTCTCTTTGTCAAGGGAAGTCAAGCGCCATCTGTGAGTATCTAAAAAGCACGAACTATGCGCCACAAGTGATGATCCCCCCACCCCTCCCCTGGAGTATCTCCGGAAATTTGCGCTCTTTGTCTGAACGTCACAGTTCGATAACAAACAGAGACAGACAGCTTGACCACTTAGCCCCAGAGACCCTAGTGAGATGGACCGGGTGCACACTGTAAAAAACCGTTAAAAATATCATGAAGTAAGGTAATGAATTATTTCAATTAAAATACACAAATAAACCTCCAGTTATCATTGTCGTAACAAGGGAAGTAAAGTTCTGGCAATTCAACTAACCATAGCAACCCTAAAGCTCCATCTTCCTCTATAACTGGCCATTGAATAGAATCTGGGATGTGGCAAGAGGAAGTGAATGTCGGTGCATTATTAACTATAAAGAAAACGTTACTGAGATATGCCTAGGCGACTGCTGTAAACGTGGGTAAACCACTATTATGTAAACAAAAAGACATAACACTCTCTTTAAAACTAACGTGGTGACAGTGAAACTTATGGCAATGTAGTTTTGTTTGTGTATTTCATATGACAAAATTCGTCCTTGCTTTTTTACATGTAGAGCTTTTTTTAATGTTGTATGCACTTGACGAGATACAGCGAAATATGCCAGGCAATAAATTGTGTAATATATTGTTTGTATCTTCATTAAGAATATATGTCAAATGTTTTCTAATAACTGACGAATGCCTTCGATTGATAGATGTCTTTCTTTTGTCGAAAAAGACTGGTAAAGCAGATCACACGATCAAATCTGCCAGTTATGGTTATAACATAATATGGCCAGCTACGCTTTAGAACAGGCATCAGATAATGACTTTTTCATTTGCATAAAACGCTGTTTTCGCAGGTAAATGTATCACAACCAACGCTACCGACAAGCGAGCAAGCAAATGTTCGAGTCCCAGTGACTGCGCGTCCGATGAATGCTGTGCCAGTTTGGTCCAACCAGTTGGAAGACGCAAAAGAGGCATTGGAGAGTGCAGGAAGCTGCAGCAGGCAGGCGACCGTGAGTTAGATGTTCTTATTCACTTCTTTTCCGCGCGGTTGCTAGAAAATGTATGCTGCTTCTTCTGTTTCTACTACTACAACACTACTGCTGCTGCTGCTGCTGCTGCTACTACTACTACTACTACTACTACTACTACTACTACTACTACTACTACTACTACTACTACTACTACTACTACTACTACTACTACTACTACTACTACTACTACTACTACTACCACCACTACTAGTACTATTATTTTTCGACAGGGTCGACTTCATTGCACCTTGTTTTTATCCCATATGGCTCTGTCTTTATCCGCAGCGCGGAAAGCGTCGCACAAAGCACGAACTCCGTAGTTCCTGCGACGACCCACAGGATTCTGCGAAAAAATGCACTCTTGAACCGAAGGACGCTGTCCGGAATCAAACCCACAACTTTCGGAGCCAGAGTCAGACAGCTTTACCACTTCGCCACGGAGACTCCCATACTACTACTTAGACTACTACAATTACCACCACCACTGTTATTATTACTAATACTACGACTATTACTACAATTACGATTACTACTACTTATTATCTTCCTTCTTATCCTTCATCTTCTACTCCTTTCTCTCGTCCTCATTTGTCTTCTCGTTTTCTCATTCTCCACCTTCTCCTGTTTCTTCTTCGTCTTTGTAATATTTAAAGGACATCGCAGAAGCATTTCTGAGACACAATAA
>JACEFZ010016855.1:0-46586 GCA_014155875.1 Cepaea nemoralis | reverse complement strand
ATGTGTTCTTCTGTTAGATGAACATGATCAGTTGTTTCATGAGGTGTATGTGTTCTTCTGTGAGATGAACATGATCAGTTGTTTCATGAGGTGTATGTGTTCTTCTGTGAGATGAACATGATCAGTTGTTTCATGAGGTGTATGTGTTCTTCTGTTAGATGAACATGATCAGTTGTTTCATGAGGTGTATGTGTTCTTCTGTGAGATGAACATGATCAGTTGTTTCATGAGGTGTATGTGTTCTTCTGTGAGATGAACATGATCAGTTGTTTCATGAGGTGTATGTGTTCTTCTGTGAGATGAACATGATCAGTTGTTTCATGAGGTGTATGTGTTCTTCTGTGAGATGAACATGATCAGTTGTTTCATGAGGTGTATGTGTTCTTCTGTGAGATGAACATGATCAGTTGTTTCACAGGGTATATGTAATCTGTTAGATTACATAAGTTCTTCATTTAGATAAACATGAACAGTTGTTTCATGAGGTGTATGTGTTCGTCTGTTAGATGAACATGATCAGTTGTTTCACAGGGTATATGTAATCTGTTACATTACATAAGTTCTTCATTTAGATGAACATTTTAAGTCTGTCGTCTTCAGCTAGATGAGCATCATTGGTTGTTTCTGAGTGGTAATCAATAACATTGCTTTGTTATATGAACAGGGTAGGTGTTTGACAACAGTTATACCATATATGTTATACCATATGATGAGTGACAACTGTTCTTTCACGATGTGTATATGTTATCCAGTTAGCTGTGTTGTTTCATGTGCTAGTCTGTAATGTTATTCTGTTGGATAAGAACGGTTAAATTATGGTCTCCAGAGAACGTAAGAATGAGTGTTAACAAAGATGATCCTTTCATGCCAGCATTAGAAGCAGGATAGGACTGAGGTTCTAACTGGAAACCTTTGTATGACCTCTGTGTGCGTATTTGTGATATCGTCTGAAGTTTGGGCAGGTTTTAAATCACTGTTATCTTATTCAGGATTTGTGTTCATGAACTTCTTTTCATAGTATTAGACCCAGCCTTGCTGTGCTTCTTGGCAGGCAAGAGGCAAATATTGTAACCTGTGATTGTATCAACTATGAGGATGTAGAATATTTGACTTTGGTTGTTGTGATTGTATCAACTATGAGGATGTAGAATATTTGACTTTGGTTGTTGTGATTGTATCAACTATGAGGATGTAGAATATTTTATTTTGGTTGTTGTGATTGTATCAGTTATGAGGATGTAGAATATTTGACTTTGGTTGTTGTGATTGTATCAGTTATGAGGATATAGAATATTTGTCTTTGGTTGTTGTGATTGTATCAACTATGAGGATGTAGAATATTTGACTTTGGTTGTTGTGATTGTATCAACTATGAGGATGTGGAATATTTGATTTTGGTTGTTGTGATTGTATCAATTATGAGGATGTAGAATATTTGACTTTGGTTGTTGTGATTGTATCAACTATGAGGATGTAGAATATTTGACTTTGTTTGTTGTGATTATCAACTATGAGGATGTAGAATATTTGACATTGGCTGTTGAGAGATTGTGCATTTATTTTGTGTGATCTTGTTGTTATATTGTACATAGTGTTCATTTTGTTACTTTTTTAATTGCTGTGAGTTTCATTAGTTTCATTTCAACTTCCTGAATGTGACATGTAAATAAACTAATTATGAGTAATTATGGATTCCTTGTTTTCTGTTTGTCTTTCATTCTTATATTAGGTGCATGTGGTAGTGTAGTGATGGCATACTTGCCTGCTGGCTCAAAGGTCCTGTGTTAAAATCCACATTAACCCGGTCAACAAATGCCCGCAGAAGTCGGATGTGTCGGCCTAACGGCGCAAGAACGCAGCTCTGCTGTAAACAGGCACAACGCAGTCACATCCGAGAAAAAAAAATCCGGATGAACGCAGAACAAGAAGAAGAAATCCACATTAAGGTAGGTTGTTTAAATTGGCCTGGGCTCCCCTGTCAGTGAAGCCTAAAGTGGGTATAAATAAATGTCCTGGGAAATAAAGGCGGTGTGGTGATCTACAACATCACCATCATGTGCTGTTTAGTCTGTACAAATACTCCTTGCATCCATCATGTACCATGTTGGTAAACGTGGGTTGTCATGATTTGTCATGGATCAGCTCAGTGTTGTATTAACCATGCCATGTAGTCAAGCCATCCAGGTATTTACTTCTCTGTCTTCCCCTTGTTCTCTTCCCCTCCATCTTGCCAGTTGTCACCATGTTTCCAATTTATTTCTTATCATATATCCAAAAAATATTGACTGTCTACATCTAATTTCTCTAGTCAATTTATGATTTTCATTTATTTCTTGTAGTACTTGGTCATTGGTTTTTCTGTCTGTCCATGGTATTCTTTGCATTCTCCTCAGAAATCACATTTCCACAGACATAAGATGTTTTTCAGCTTGACTGCTTATTGTCCAAGCTTCACGTCCATACAAAAGTATAGGCTCTATGTAGCACCTCAAACTCTTTCTCGTTTCAGTTGACATCTTTTTATTGGTCAGTATGTTTTTTATCTTGCTAAAGGCTATTTTCGCGATGGCGATTCTTGTTCTAATCTCTACAAGGCATCTCCCATCAGATGTTATTACTGTTCCGAGATAATTGTACCGATTCACTTGTTGAAGAATGTTCCCATTACTTGTATATTACATTGTGGTATTTCGTTCTTCCTAGTGACGACCATAATCTGTGTCTTTTTACAATTTAATTCTAACCCCAGTTAACTGTGTGCAACAACCGCATCTACTAATTGTTGCAGACCCTGCTCATTGTCTGCAATCAAGACTGTATCTGTACAAATACTAAGCCAGCATTATTTACCCAGTACACATCAGGACATCTAATAAAGGTCCTTTTTTATTGTTTTGTCTTTGATTACTTTCAGATGAATTCTTTGAATGTTACATGTACATAAACTAATTATGAGTAATTATATGTTTCAAGTGCTGTTCCTCTATTTTCTATTCATATTTAAATCCTTTATTTATGTGCATACTTTTATCTCACTATCTGTTACCAACATTTGTCATGCGCTGTGTGTGTTATTCTGTTCTTGTTTAATGTAGTATCTTCTCTTCCTATCCATTGGGTCCATGATTGTGTTCAACATATGTGTATTATTTTCATTATCTTTCTTTTTCTATGAATTTGTGTAGAAGTACTTTGTAGTTTTGACTGTAGCATAATTTATCTCTCTAATATATTTTCCAATTTTTGTGTGGATGCTCATGACAGTTATCAGTGTATATGTGTGTGGGTGTGAGTTTGTGTATGTTAGTGTGAGGGATTGTGTGAAGGAGTTTGTGTGTGCATGTGGCTTAGTATATGGGAGTGAGAGAGAGAGAGAGTATGTGTGAACTTATGAGTGAATGTTTGTCAATGAGTTTGTGACTATGAGCTTGTATGATCGATGTGTATTTGTGTGAGTGTATGACTGTGTAAGTATTTATAAAAATGATTGAGAGTGGGTATTGTGTGTGTGTGAAATAGTGTGTGGGGTATTTACACCTTTCAGCCAATACATTCTATTTCTTTTGGGATTTGTTGACTGTTAACCTTCCTGGGTGTTTTGTAGGACGTTCCATGCTCTCAGTTTGCTGATGTCATCCTGAACGCTACAGGAGATGGCAGCTGGAATGTCCAGAACAGCTGAATGCATGCCTGTCGACAATCAAGGGAAGGCAGGGGCAGACCATAGGAGTTTTGTGCCATCAAGGAGTTTTCCGTAACTGCAGAACCAGCATGATGTAGTTTTGTAATGGATGAGAGATAATGACAATAAACAGACAAGCTGAAAAACATCTAATGGTAGTGGAAATGTGGTTTCTGAAGAAAATGCAAATAATACCATGAACAGACAGAAAAATCAATGGAAACTATAAACTGATTAGAGAAATTAGACGCTGACTGTCATAATTTTTTGGACATGTTATGAGAAGAAATAAACTAGAGAACTTGGTGACAAACTGGCAAGATTTAGGGGAAAAGAACAAGGGGAAGGCATAGAAGTAAATATCTGGATGGCTTGATACCTTGGCATGGTCGAGACAAGAACACAGAGCTGATCCACAACTCCGGTGATCGTGTGAGATGGCAAAAGATGACAGCCAACGCTTATTGGCATGATAATGAGCATATAGTGCTCTAGAACTGGGTTCACCCAAGGAATCATCACGTCCTTCACATGGCTGCTTAGCCTCACCTCCATATATTGGACCTTCTGTACACGACAGGCTGCTCTTCCAGAGACCAGAAGAGTACAGTCTGCAGATAACGTCCACACAGGTGAGCTTACGAATTCTGACTTTCCACATAATGGATTCACCAGCCAAGTAAGTGTGGGTGTATGCCTGTGAGTATTTCCATAAATGATGTATGTATGAGTGAGTGTGTATGTGGGTATATATGTTTGTGTTTATATAGGCTGTGTGTGTATATGTGGTATCTGTATGCCTGCCTGTATCATAATATATTAATATCCATTATTTGTGTTCATAGCATTAATTTTTACTATGTTAATTTAACATGTACGATAGATAGAATGATGTGCCAGAGGTAAGTGGTTGGAAGGGACGAATGTAAGATGAACCTGTATGCCCAATTTATGATCCTTTGAATATAAAATTTGTTTGTTTGTTCTCTCTGTCAGTCTATCTCTACTTCCTTCCTCTCCCACTATGACCAATTTTTCCTCATTCAATCTCTTTTTCTATCTCTTTGCCACTCTATCTCTCTGCCTTTTTCAGCCTCTCTTCACTCAACCTCTTTATCTCTCTCCCTTTCTCTTGATTTTTCTCACTTAATCTTTGTTGTATTCTTCTACCATTCAATTTCTTTCAATCTCATCCCTTACTCACTAACTCTTTCTATCTCTCCCTCTCTCAGTTTCTCCTTACTCAATCTCTAAATATTTCTCTCACTGGATCTCTCTTCTCTCAATCTCTCCTCACTTACCCAATCTCTATCTCACTCTATCCTCTCTGTTATTTATTTCGTTTCATGGTATCTTCCGCTATTGTAATAGACATTCACATTATAAAACTTGTTAATTTGATTGTTCACCATGTTTTGTCCAAACCTACTTTTTTGTTTTGGCACTGAATCAGTTGCCTGCTCAGTGGCGAAGGGGTTGCGGACGCAGTTCACAATTCTGCATACCCGCTTTAGAAATGCAGCTGCGGGTGATTTAGCAGCCGATTGCCTTGCGTTGGTTTGTTACAAAATGGTATGGATGCCGGTCGTTCAGAAAGCAATGGCAAACTACTGAATGTAAACTTGCCAAAAGATCACAACAGCAAAAAATGCTAGTGTTGACTGCGACGTCCTGTAAAGATATGCAACTATTTTTTTAACTGAATCAGTTAAATTGAAAAAAGGAGTAGTAGATTTAGTAAATTGAAGAGAACAATGTCTCAGATCACTTACTGAAACGAAAGAAAAGACTAAGAGGTTAATTATCATCAATATGTTAACTAATGTACGTTAACTAATAAAATGAGGAGAAAAACCATTCTCAATCACAAACATCAGTCTTTTATTACATCCCTTTGGTGACAATAATAAACCAGAGCTTCATCAATCAATTACAGCTGAATAAAATAACGAAACAAACAATCACACAAAATCATATCATATCATGTCCCGAAGGAGGAGCAAACTATGAGTCTGTTATGTGTTGAGGCCATCACATGTTGTACGTCTGAATGCACGAAGGAAAAGGTGGCCAGTCTTTTCCCCTGTTGATGGACAACAATCGTAGGCTTTGAACCTTCAGACAGCATCAGCCTAGCTCCCTATCAATTACATGAATGCACCCACCAAGGCAATTACACAAATAATTTCAACATAATTTCATATACGTGTGGAGTTTTAATATGCCTTGTGAATGAATACAAATGTACATATGATTATTGTACATCCAATTACACAAGCCATAACATTAAGTTCAAACACTTGTGTAAAACTTTAATATGCCTATGTAAATGAATACAAATGTACATATATGATTACTGTACGTTTCACATGACAGTATCTACATCCATGAAACATGGACACAAATAATTATTTGACCTAAACAGAGCTGTGGTAGGTCAGTGCCTATGTTTCACATGACAGTATCTACATCAGTGAAACATGGACACATATTATATGATCTAAACAGAGCTGTGGTAGGTCAGTGCCTATGTTTCACATGACAGTATCTACATCAGTGAAACATGGACACAAATAATTATTTGACCTAAACAGAGCTGTGGTAGGCCAGTGTCTGTGTTTCACATGACAGTAACTACATCAGTGAAACATGAACACATATTATATGACCTAAACAGAGCTGTGGTAGGTTAGTGTCTTTCACATGACAGTAACTACATCAGTGAAACATGGACACAAATAATTATTTGACCTAAGCAGAGCTGCGGTAGGTCAGTGGCTAGCAGACTTGCCCGCCGGCCAAATGGTCCTGGGTTCAAATTCACAATGAGGCTCACAGCCTAAAATTGGTACCTGGGAATGTTTTGGGAAGAAAAGGCAGCCAGCTTGATACTGACCACATTAGCCCTTGAGTGTTAGTTGATCTATACATAAAAACACGGGGCTAGCACCATATGCCTGGTGCAGGGTGTATTTTTAATGACTGTGCAGTGTTTGAAAATATTGCCGGTCCAAGTTTTCTATTTACTTAATATGTTGCATGAACTTTACAGAGGGTGAATACAATACTTGGACCGGCAATATTTTCAAACACTGCACAGTCATTTAAAATACACCCTATTCTCTTCCAGGCATGTAGAAGGGTCCTTTACTTTAGATTCTCACATGAACAAAGCAGAAATATGGAACTTGTTCACCGTTAGTGTTGTACTGATTTGTTGTAGTGTGATACTATCTTTGTGTGTGTAATTATGCTTTTTATGTGTTTGATAAGCACAATCAACACTTCACTGAGGTAAATGGAAGAAGAGAATAAGCACAAAAATAATTTCAAACAAAATGTAAAGGTGGCTTGACCACAGCATGTTCGTCAAATATTTTCTTTGTTAACTTTATTACCACAATTTAGCAGGCATCCATGTTCATGGAATATTGTTTTTGTTAACTTTATCACCTCAATTTAGCAGACATTGAGAGATGGTTGAGCTTAGAGTTTTTGTGGCCTGTTAACTCCAAAGGGATTCATGAAGACTCTCTTTCCACCCTTACTGGTATATTCTTAGTTACTTGATTTGTTAATTGTCAGTTAGTAAGTGAGTTAGTTAGTCGACAGATAATCCTCATTGCACATTGAACCATTCAGTCCATAAGTGCTCGGATCCCCTCCTCAGCAAATCCCGCAGCGTGTAGCGGCTAACGACACCAGTTCTGTGTTGGTTTATGAATCTTCTTTGGCTTCCTGTGTAGTGTTCTTGTTTGGTCACACCTCTTTTAATTTGCTGTTCTCGCAGTCTGACCATAATTGTAGATTCGCAGTCATCATTTGGTTCTCGCAAGTCTTACTTCTCGTAGCGCATTCAGAATGTCAGCCTGGTGCATGGTGCGTCCGCCCTCCACATTAGCCATACCCGCGAGCTTGTCAGCCCGCTCATTTCCTTGTACTCCCGCATTCCCTCGCACGAAGATGAAACTAATCTTTACCAGCCGAGACCGCTCCAGAGACAGCAACCACTCTCTTCGGATCCACCCCGTCTCTATTCTCTTGAGCATGCTCATTGAGTCGCTAAGGAAGCATGCCCTAGTGAATGTCTGTTGTCTCGAGCCATGTTATTGCTTTACTTACTGCCATGACTTCCATAGTCAGGCTTCTTGTGGTCTCAGCAAAAGCACCAGAGTCCTCCTTCACAATTCTCCCTCCGGCCTGAGCCATTAAAGCCCATGAGCTTCTCACAAGTCGGACGACCGACCCATCTGTGTAAATGACAGCATCACCGTCTAACGAATTCTCGAAAATCAACGCTTGTACTTCCATGTCCTAGTGAATGTCTGTTGTCTCGAGCCATGTTATTGCTTTACTTACTGCCATGACTTCCATAGTCAGGCTTCTTGTGGTCTCAGCAAAAGCACCAGAGTCCTTCTTCACAATTCTCCCTCCGGCCTGAGCCATTAAAGCCCATGAGCTTCTCACAAGTCGGACGACCGACCCATCTGTGTAAATGACAGCATCACCGTCTAACGAATTCTCGAAAATCAACCGGATTTTCTTGTCTGCATTTTCTGTCCAGTTGGATGACTTGTTAATTGTTCTGTTCTACCAGTTATTCGTATGCACGTACGCAAAGATAAATACTCGAACAATAATAATTTAATGAACAGTAAATGATTACTTAAATACATCGAGGCCATAGAAATTAGGCATCTAAAGCCTGGGATGTGCCGACAGGAAGATAACATTGCTCCACATTCGAACAGTACCAGAGACTATGTTTGTTATGTATTCCAGCCAAAATATAATTCATATGTACACGTATGCAGTGAAATGTGCAGGGCAATAAATTATGCAATGTATTGTTTGTTTGTGGAAATCATTTAGAAAAAGGAATTGAGTACATAATTTTATCATAATGCAGAAATCTATTCCAAAGCAAATGTGAAATTCATTGCGAAGATTAAGAGAGGAAAATATATGTGAAATTCATTGCAATGATTATGAGAGGAAAGTATCTTCCATGAAGCAATATTGGTCTTGGTGTGTGCATAAAAAAAATAAAAATAAATAAATATCCCTACACTCAAGAATAGAAGAGGAAAGACTAAATGACTGTTCCAGTGAGAAAAATAATGCAGCCAAGTGGTCATCTCTGGCATTGAGTTATATCGCTGGACAGTGAAATACCTTAAACCTGGAAGGAAATGTAACCCCAGCCAATGAATTTGTGCTGCATCATGGTCTAGCTATATCTTATTGTGCCTCTCTGCAGATGTCAAAGTACTGGATTGTACACACCTTTTGTTGGTTTCTGATCTTGAAGAGGGGAAGGAGAGTTCTGCAACACAGATCCTTTGTGAGCCTAGGAAAATAAAGTTTGTGTGTTCCTTCTTTCCCTGTGGAGATGGTACTTGGTACTGGGTTAGGAGAAGTCTCTACACCAACGTCACTCCGATAGATGCAAGACCTTTCCAGGGTTCAGATGACTTGAACAGCAATGACTAGAACAGCAATGACTTGAACACCAATGCATTTGACAAAGAGTTAAAACCCACAGTCATCCAGAGTTAACTACAACAACAATTATAATAAAACATCACGAATGAAACAACTTTATACACAGAAGCCACAAACAATATGTTGTACGATTTCTGTTGCATATGAAGTGAATAAATGAATAATACTTCAGCTGAAACAAATAGTCACAACTATTGTAATATGTGTTTCAACTTTGTAGTATGCACCTGATGAAATGCAGCGAAATACACCAGGCAATAAATTGTGCAACATATTGTTTGCGGCTTCTGTGTTTAAATTCACTAATTGAGTACCTGGTTTTAAATGGAACAACAACAAATGTAGTTCCATAGCAAAAACCTGCTGTGAGTCGGTCAAGTGTTAGGATCATCACTTTTTCCAGGCCTGAGTGCATGCAAGGATAGGCAGTCAGTCTTTCTCTCCCATAGTGAAGGTTGAGAGCTGACATTGAACCCTTGTTTGACCGTGCTCTGGTCATTGTTAGCGTAATGTTCTAATCATGACACAAACACGTCTGCTAACAATTATAGTACAGAGTAATAAATAATGAAAGTACTTAATGTCTCAATTCATGAACAATTCCAGCTCATGTGGTGTTTAAACTTGGTCCAGATGATGAGACTATTTCGGAAAACCTGACAGGAAGTCCATCGGCTGGATGTGGCACAGGCAGATACTTCATCCTGATAGAACTATTGACAAGTGTCCAGTTACAGGAGCGAGAAATCTCAACAACAAACACTCGGAGGAACATCTTAGCAAACTCCTTCCCCAGACATAATCTTGGGCCACCGCCAAAGGGAAGATAATGGAATTTCTCGTCTGGGTACTTATGATTAATCCAGCGATCTGGGTTGAACTTGTCTGCATCTGTGAAGATACTTGAGATTTCTTGGGTCTCTCGGATACTGTAGACAACAGTCCAGCCTGCAGGAATCTGGTAATTCTGTAGAAAATGCAGACAGTCAGTCATGAAGGAAATTCACAAAACAATGTTTTCCCATAGAGAATTTGAATAATGAAGACACAAACAATATATTGATATATTGCATGATTTATTGCATGGCATATTCTGCTGCATCTCACCAGGTAATACATCTTCTACATCATCGATCAGATGGCACAATTTGGAAACCAGTCATGTGATTGATAGGGACTGTGCATTTCATGTCTTGTTTTACATATAAAAAATTTCATGATAAAACTGGCAGAGGCAATTGCCATTCTTTTACAGAAAACAACTTTGTGCACACAAAAAGACATAATAATTAGTTGAAAATGAACATGATAGACAATTCAAATTACTGTGTAAATATGTGTGTGCATATTTCAACTTAAAGGATTTATCTAATTACTTTGGTTTATGTTGAAAGTTGCATGAGGCAGGAGAAGTGGCAAGAGGTCTAGCAACTTTACACTAGTCAGATGAGGGTGATGTTCTGCAAACGACCCGCTACATGATAATGGCTTATGAATAATGGTGCATTTTAATTGTACGCATTATCCACATACTGCTAAATAAGGTGAACTGTGACTGCACGCATTATACACATACTGCTAAATAAGGTGAATTTTGAAAAATACACTATCCACATACTGCTAAATAGAGTGAATTTTGACAGTGCACATTATCCACATACTGCTAAATAAGGTGAAGTTTAGTTTTAGTCAATGGATCACCATCATGGCATGCGGATGTAACCCATAAGTGCTCCATTCTACTGATAACTCAAGCCTGAGTCAGGAGAATATCAGCTCAGTGCATGAACTCCGTATGACCAGCGAGGATCCTGAAATACTTTTAGTAGATTTTTAACTCGAAATTTTGCCTGGGTAGCGCCATTAGGCTAATTTTTTTTCGATTTCCAACTACCAAGGGACTTTTTACGTACGCAATACACGCGGGTGTCCGATCTCACTACCCAGAGACCAGGAGAAATTTTGTTACCAGAAGTCCACGTGAAAAAATCCTGGCCCTCACCGGTGCTTGAACCTGGGACCTCCAGCACTCAAGGCGGACACCATACCTCGAGACCACTCAGGCCCCCCCCCCTCCCCAGGTGAATTTTGACAGTATAAATTATCCACATACTGCTAAATAAGGTGAACTTTGACTGCACACATTATATACATACTGCTAAATAATGTGAATTTTAAAAATGCACATTATCCACATACTTCTTCTATTATAGTGATGTAATAATGAGATAGATACAAGAGAAGCCAGGAATACTAATCGGAGGTTACAACATGAACAATGTATGCTATGCAGATGACACAGTATTGTGGTGGATGAGGCAAAAGATCTACAATTGTTGGACATTGTAGTGACAGACAGACCTAAAAAAATGACTCTCCTTAAATATCAACAAAACAGTAACAATGGCGATATCAAGAAAAAGGTGACTTCAAAATGTGAAATAACAATAGAAGGGAAAATGCTTAATCATGTGAATAAATCTAAATACTAGGGGCAATTATAACATCAGATGGAAGATGCACAATAGTTTAGTCGACGGATCAACATCATGGCATACGGGTGTAACCCATAAGTGCTCCGTTCTACTCCTAACTCAAGCCTGAGTCTAGAGAATCTCAGCTCAGTGCACAAACTCTGTAGCACCAGCGAGGATCCTGAAATACTTTGGGTAGATTATTAACTAAAAATTTTGCCCAGGTAATGCCGTCAGGCTACACTTTTTTGATTTCATCTGCCAAGGGATTTTTTTGCCTGTGCAACAATACACACGGGTGTCCGATCTCACTACCCAGAGACCAGGGGGAATTTTGTTACTAGAAGTTCAGGTAAAATAATCCTGGGCCTCACTGGGGCTTGAACCCGGGACCTCCGGCACTCGAGGCTGACACCAGGAAGATGCACAATAGAGATTAAGAACAGAATAGGGCAAGCAAATGCTGCATTTAAGAAAATAAAAAGTATCTTATGCAATAAATTAATATCATTGAATGTAAGAGAGTACTGAAGTGCTATATAGAACATGTTTCGCTGTATGACAGTGAATCTTGGAATGTAAATGATCAGATTAGAAAGAACTTGGAAACAACAGAGTTGTGGTTCCTGAGACGAATGTTGCCAGAGTAACTAACAACAATTGCCTGGAAGAGGGTTCAGGTCACCTGAATGCCAAAGCATTTGACTTAAGAGTGTAAACTCAGTTTTTCCGAACAACAACAGCAGCAGCAGCAGCTGTGACAACAATAGTAATAACAACAACAACAATAAATTTACAAACAATCTGCTTACATTCAGTGTAAATGACTTTAGCACTGTCCTGAAAGCCCCGCCAACTGGTGGAGACAGACGAAGAACTTCTTTAATGACAGCATTCACATATCCCAGGTTTCCTAGATTTGCCAAGGTCAAGTCTTCCTGTCTACTCTGGGCCAGCCCATGCTCTTCTAGTTCAGCCTGAATCTTTGTGACAACATCACTTTAAAAGGAAATGGAAGTAGATGTATTATTTTTACAGATTTAGGTTTTTGCACATGTGACTAAATGTAGAACATAAAATTCTTAGTTTTGTGACTAAATGTAGAACATAAATTCCTTGGGTTTGTGCACATGTGACTAAATGTTAGTAATAGTTTAACATAAAATTCTTAGGCTTGTGCACAAGTGACTAAATGTAAAATATATTCTTTTGTTTATGGACAAGTGACTAAATGTAGAACATACCCTTAGGTTTGTGCATATGTGACTAAATGTAAAACATAAAAAATCCTTTGGGTTGTGCACAAGTGACTACCGAGTCTGTTGGTTTCCTGCTCTTAGCCTTAAAACAATAACCTGGTGAGTCTTGCTACACAGATAATGGACATGATGTTAATGAACAGATGGCTTTCTCAGTGATTTTATTTCTTTTGGTAATAAATTTGGTTGTGTCCCATCATCTTCTTTTGTCAATTTGCCTGTTTTTTTTTCCTGGTATACTGCACAGAGACTGGATCCACTGAAGAACACTTCAACATCTTTCATTTATATGAGACTGTAGATCTTATAGATCTGGGTGCTTGTTGAATATCATTCTATGATGATATAGATCACAACAGGAAAAAAAGATCATAATTTAGTTGTTGCTAGTCTATCTCTCCAACAGATAAATAAACTCACATCTATTGTTTTATGCTGATAGAAGCAGAAGAAAGAAGTAGAGAATGAACTAGCCAACATACAAATTAAAAGCTGTAGTTACTGCTCAATTTGTGTCCCGTTGAAAATAACATTCGTTTGTTTATTTTTTTCTCTCCCTCTCTGAATTCATTCATTCAGCATGCTACATCATCATCCTAAAATAGACCTGAAACTGTAAGTGCTAACAGTCGCAGTATTAACAGCACATTGTTGATTGCCAGAGTATACATAACAAATCTGTATGGGCTGAGGTAGATCAGAACAAAGAATACATAACAAACCTGTATAGACTAAGGTAGATAAGAACAAAGTATACATATAAAACATGTGGCTGAGGCAGAAAAGAACAAAGTATACATTACAAACTTGTATTGGTTGAGGTAGACAAGAATAAAGAATTTATATATAACAAAACTGTTTTGGATGAGGTAGATAAGATTAAAGTATAAATAAGAAACCTGAAAACTTGAGGCATATAAGAACAAAGTATAATACATAACAAACCTGTGTTGACTAAGGTAGATTAGAATAGACGTGGCAGCACTTGCGCTGGTTGCATGCCCAGCAAAGAGAAGCTCTAAACAGAGGTCCATAAGGTCAGGAAGATTTACAGAATTTTCTCCGTGGTTTTTCAGTAGCCTAGACATGGCATCTTTGAAGCCATTTTGTGAAGAACCCTCTTCATTGCTCATTTTCTGCATCTTAAGTTCAAGACATTCCTTGATTTTTTTCAACAATATTTTTCGAGCTGTCATGCCCTGTGTTGAAAAAGGAAAACCTTACAGTGAATGATAACAATAGTATCTAAATTAATTATTGCTTTGATGTCATTAACAGTTAGAAAACAAACTCTTACATGTTATATAGAACTAATTTTCAGATATGAGTGTGAATCCTTGGCAGTTAGTAAACAGTAAGAACAATTCTTGAAGTCACAGGAATGTGATTTTACAGAATAATGTTGAAAATATGATGAGTGGCTAAAATGAGTATTCTGAGTACTTTTGAAAAAGGCTAAGGCACAAACACAACTTAATATAAATAGAAGGAAGAAGTAAACATTTTTGGTCACTTTATTTTTAAAAAAAAATTTAAAAAATATTTAATAATATTATTGCTTCAATTTATAAGTTCAAGTTCTGTACTTCAAATTAGACAATTTTGAGAACAAATGTCTTAGAACACTTCTAAACATCCACTGGACAGACTTCAGAACCAATTCGCAAATAAGACAAGAGACTAAGCAAGATACAGTATCCAATTTCATAAGAAGACGCCGTTGGAACTACATCGGCCATGTACTCAGAATGGACAAGTCAAGACTCCCCTACCAAGCCCTCATATGGTCACCAGTAGGGAAAAGAAAACGGGGAAGACCAAGAGAGACCCTGCGTAGAACCATCATTAGAGAAGGCTCATTCAACGGCCAAGTAAATATCCAAGATCTACAACAGATAGCAGCGAACCGCCAGGCATGGAGAGACAGGACTTCTGCCCTATGCGCCGTTTTAGGCTCAAGAGGAAAGACTAACTAACTAAATTTATAAGTGGCTCCTGGTATTTTTAATGCACAAACAGTCCATAATAATGAGAATAAATCAAACCAATGAAAACCTTATCTCCTATAATGAAATCTGACATCCAGAGGCAGAATCTTCCACATGGTTTGGTAGCAATTTGGATACAGATGGGGGAATAGACAAAGATCTAATTGATTAAGTGCAATGGGATAATTAATTGTCTTAAGCGACATCCCGTTTATGCCATGGGTTTAGATACAGTAGTTTTCTCTATGCAACCCCCTTTAATTTGATATTTAAAAAAAAAAAACATGTCTGCTACCATATTAACAACTGTTAAGTCATGACTGTGACACACCTCAACTTCCCATTTTCTGCCATTCATTTTTGATTGGTCCAGGCCTACTTTTTGTTTGGGCCTGAATCTGTTAAAATAATACAACAGGCAAGAGGTGCTTTCATAACACTGGGAAATATATGACAGTCAATAGACATTACATCTACTTCCCAATGTCAATATAAATTAAATCTACTTCCCAACGTCAATAGAAATTAAATCTACTTCCCAACGTCAATAGAAATTAAATCTACTTCCTGTCACAGCCTCACATTCTCACATTATATGATAAACCAACATAAGTTAGTAGACAGTAGCCAAGGGCTACAACTCCCGCCCAAGGGGGCTCGTCCGGTATCACAAAAAGCCTGTCAGCGTGTTGGATGTCTAGGTATCTGAGCTCGGGCTCACACAGGCAACAATAACTCCGTTAAATATAATATCTAACATTTATTGTATTTCAATATACAGTGCGTTGGCGCAGTGGGTTTAACAAGCCCGCACTGAGTTGCATATCACAGAGGTTTAACATCATCACACAGTTTAACATCATCAAACATTCTAAGCAAACTATCTAGCATATGTCTATGAACCCCAAATACACATGGGTCTAAACTATTGAGTCCCTCTAAGGCAGGCCCTGTTGCCTCTTCGATGTCCCGTCTCTCTCTGCCCATTCACACGTGTCGCAATCCGACACGGGTGGTAACTCTGTTCGAGTTCCTCGTGGACCCCGCAATAGGCGGGCCACATCAGTGTCCACGGGACAGTGGACTTACTGACCAGTCCTTCGAGAAGGTTCTGGATCACTCTGGCCTTCGAGGGTCTTACTTCTTTCCCTTGGGCGGGAGTTGTAGCCCTTGGCTACTGTCTACTAACTTATGTTGGTTTATCATATAATGTGAGAATGTGAGGCTGTGACACTTCCCAACTTACAACATGTAACACTTTACTAAAAATCAGTACTGCTGTATGGATAATAAAAAACACAAAGAATGTCTGAACAGTTAATAATAAACTACAGGGTGTATTTTTAATGACTGTGCAGTGTTTGAAAATATTATTATTGCCGATCCAAGTTTTGAATTTACCTGTTATGTTGCATGAACTTTACAGAGGGTGAATACAAAACTTGGACCATCAATATTTTCAAACACTGCACAGTCATTAAAAATACACCCTATACAAACATTCATTAATTATGCCTGAACAGAACATATGGACTAAAATGGTATGACAGAATCATTAATAAGAAGTTTGTAGAAAGAACTAAACACAATGTCAGTGTGTCAAGTGGTGAAGAAAGACGCTGGTGCTAAATAGGATTAAGGACACACAGAGAGGAAACCTGGCAATAGGATAACCAGAAAGTCCTCTCCCTGGAATCCAGACGACAAAAGACAGAGGGAGATCTAAAAACACCAGGAGACAGGAATTAGGGACATGAGATGGGGAGGACTTGGAGGAAACTGCAGGAGATAGTAAAGGATAAACGACATGGTGTGTTGATTGAAGACCTATGCTCCTTTGGGGGATACAATACAAACGAAGAAGAAGCATTCTTTCTATATCATGTTACCTCTGGGATCCATCATTCACTCAATCAATCAATCAGGTGCCGTCTCCACAGTGAAATTTGGCTGCAGTAGATCTCCAACACTGTCTGTCTCTTGCCCTGACTGTAGATTCTGTCACACTGCTGCTTGTCCATCTCTTGATGTTATTTCCCAATTGTATCATTGTCTACCTCTTGTTCGCCTGCCTTCAACCTTACTCTCCAGTGTGATTTATTATAAGAGCGTTATGTCTTACTTCTAAAATACCATGAGCTGAATGTAAATGAACCTGACAAAACTGTAATACTGACTTTTATAATGAGCCACAGTTGTTTACATACCTTAGTGAATCCACATCCAGGGTATTGCAGAGGAAGAGACAACAGATTGTCTGTGAAAACACTGAAAACATCTAAAAGACTTGTTTGTTCCTCTGATGTGAGACTGAATCCTACCAGAGCCTCAGCTGCCAGTGCAAATGAGATATTCTTGCATTCTTGGTATCCGAAGACCACGTCCTGGCCACACCATGTTCTAATGCAAGTTTGAACAACCTGCAACAGTTTGACAACAATGGCCAATAATGTTTGAGATGATGGTTGAGTATTGAAGAATTAATACTTTTTATGATTAATTATTTAACAGCGAATTCATGATTCAACAATCAGTGTGACACAAACTTGCTGCCTTGTGGAAAGGCTGGTGATAGTCAAAGGCTAGGGAAAGAAAATACAAAATAATGCTTGTAGAAGTTGGATTTTTCAACATTGAGTTGAACAACACATTCATTAGTCAACAAGAAATGTATTATTCAACAACAAATTCATTATTCAACACATTCATTATTGACATAATTTGGTGAATTGTGTTGGCATGTTTTGCAAAGCCTTAGCTCAATATATCCAACTTCGATGAGCATTTTTTGGGGGGGGGGGGGGGGGGGGGGGGGGGGGGGGGGGGGGGGGGGTTTGCTTCCCCAGCCTTTGACTGTCCCCAGCCTTTGACTGTCCCCAGCCTACTTACAAGATAGCAGGTCTTTCTCACTCGTCATCTGGTTCCTATCCCTCGACCTGTCTGTCAGACATGGTAGGCCCTACCAGTGGCTGCCTTACTGTCGGCATTGCTCTTGGTGTCACTGAAACACGTAAGCCCCTCTACCTCTTACCATCCCCACTGACATTATCTTCTCCACCGACATTATCATCACCACCGACATTATCATCCCCACTGATATTATGATCTCCACCCATAGTATCATCCCCACCGATACTATGATCCCCACTGATATTATCATCTCCACCGACAGTATCATCACTACCATCAGTATAATCCCCACCGATATTATCATCACCACCATTATTATCATTCCCACCGACATTATCATTCCCACCGGCATTATCATCCCCACCGATATTTTCATCCCCACTGATATTATCATCTCCACCGACAGTATCATCACTACCATCAGTATAATCCCCACCGATATTATCATCACCACCATTATTATCATTCCCACCAACATTATCATTCCCACTGACATTATCATCCCCACCGATATTATCATCCCCACCTATATTATCATATCCGCTGATAGTATCATCCTCACTGATATTATTATCCCCACCGATATTATCATCACCACCATTATTATCATTCCCACCTATATTATCATCACCACCAAGATTATCATTGCCACCGACATCTTCTGCGTTCATCCTGAGTTATTTTTTCCGGACGTGATTGCGTTGTGCCTGTTTACAGCATTCTTGCGCCGTTAGGCTGACACATCCGACTTCTGCGGGCATTTGTTGACCGGGTTACCTTCCCGGGGGTTTCTTAGGACGTTTGACTCTCACTGTTGTGGTGTTATCTCCCATCCTAGCTGGCCCATATAGAGCAGCCAAAGACATCCTGGTCAGCCCTCAAGAGAAGGCAGGGGCAGACCATGGACATTCCCTGCCATCCAAGGAGGCTTCCATACTTGCAGAGCCAACACACAGCGCTCTGGTACTGGGCTCACCCAAGGAATCGTCACGTCCTGCACATGACAGCTTAGCCTCACTTCCGTATATTGGGCCTTCCATTCACCATAGGCTGTTCTTCCGGACACCAGAAGAATGCAGTCTGCAGATGACATCCACACAGTGAGCTTTCGATTCGGACTTTCCACGTAATGGATTTTCTATCCAAGCAATAATCTATTTCATGCCACTAGGACACTTTTTCCACCTTTTATGAAGCCCACAAAGTGAGCTTTCGATTCGGACTTTCCACGTAATGGATTTTCTATCCAAGCAATAATCCATTTCATGTCACTAGGACACTTTTTCCACCTTTTATGAAGCCCACAAAGTGAGCTTTCGATTCAGACTTTCCACGTAATGGATTTTCTATCCATGCAATATTCCATTTCATGCCTCTGGGACGCTTGTGTAACCGACAATACCTGTGGTATGAAGTGTGGCAGTCTAAATACTTCTTCATGCACTTTTAGATGTCAACCTGAATGTAGTTGAAGTAAGCTGCAGTCAACTTGAGCTTGTTGATATCTCCATAGAGCTTGTCCTCAAATGAAGCAGGTGTGGGCCAAAATATCTTTCTCTGTTCTGCATATCTTGGGCACTCCTGCAGCAAATGTTTAGCTGTCATTTTTCCAGTTCCACAATTACATTAATCGGTATCTCCTATCTTTAGTTTATTGAACAAGTGGTATTTCAGCCTGTTATGTCCTGTGCGGAGTCTGAAGATTGCTACTTGTTCTCTTCGGTCGAGTTTGTAATATGCATCATCCTTTTGGTGACCTGGATGCTCTGATTCCCATTTGGCTCTATAAGTGCTTTTTATAAACCTCTTTGCCTCATTATAGGTTATGTCTATACCAGGCTGTGGTAATCGTCCTCCCTCTTTTGCCAGTCTGTCAGCCTCTTCATTTCCAGGTATACTGCAATGTGATGGGATCCACTGTATTACAACTTTTTTTTATTTCTGGCATGGACCATGGAGTGCTGCTCTAAGGTCAGCTAGTTCTGTTCTGTTTTTGCTCTTCAGTATTGAGACTCTGACTTTGCAGCCAGCGATATTATCATCCCACCACCGGGAAGGTTAACCCGGTCAACAAATGCCCGCAGAAGTTGGATGTGTCGGCCTAACAGTGCAATATCGTAGCTCTGCTGTAAACAGGCACAAAGCAATCACATCTGAAAAAAGCTCCGGATGAACGCAGAAGAAGAAGATTATCATCCCACCAACATTATCATCACCACCAACATTATCATCACCACCAACATTATCATCATCACCAACATTATCATCACACCAACATTATCATCACCACCAACATTATCATCACCACAGACATTATCATCCCCACTGATATGATCATGACCACCAAGATTATCATTCCCACTGATATCATCCTCACCAATATTATCATGACCACCGACATTATCATCACCACAAATGTTATCGTCCCCACCAAGATCATCCACACTGATATTATCATTCCCAATGACATGATAATCCCCACCAACATTATCTTCCCCACCAACATGATCTTCCCCACCGATATTATCATCCCCACCGATATTATCATCCCCACCGATATTGTCATCCCCACTGATATCATCATCCCCACTGATATCATCATCCCCACCAATATTATCACCAAAACCAAGATTATCATCACCACCGACATTATCATCACCCCCGACATTATAATCCCCATCAATGTCATCCCCACCGATGTTATCATAACCACTGATATTATCATCCCCACCGACATTATCATTCCCATCAATATTATCAATCCAACAGATATTATCATCCCCACCAAGATCATCATCCTGACATCATCCCCACCAGCGTTGTCATCCCCACCGACATCATCCTTCAGTTAGTGAGTGTGAGTGAGAGAGTGAATGAGTGTGATAGTGTGTGTATGTAAGAGAAAGAGAGAGAGAGAGAGAGAGAGAGAGAGAGAGAGGAGAGAGAGAGAGGAGAGAGAGAGAGAGAAGAGAGAGAGAGAGAGAGAGAGAGAGAGAGTTAGTTAGTTGAGCGCGCACATGTCATGTAACATGCTATTCCATATTTTTTTATGCATTCTCATCTTTCATGTGTCATTTTGTATGCCACTTGATTGTCCTGTAACATGCCATTCCATACTTTTTTTCTCTGCATTCTCATCTTTCATATTATCATTTTGTATACCACTGATTTTGTCATGTACAATATAATATTACTGTGATGTGAGTGAGAGAGTTGGTGAGTGGGGTAGAGAGAGAGAGAGAGAGAGATAGAGATAGATAGATAGAGAGAGAGAGAGAGAGGGAGAGAGAGAGGGAGAGAGAGGGAGAGAGAGAGAGAGAGAGAGAGAGAGAGAGAGAGAGAGAGAGAGAGAGAGAGAGAGAGAGAGAGAGTTGAATTGCATCACTGGTTTTTACGCTACACAGTGTATATGTACAATTTTTTCTCCACTTCTTACAATGTTTGCGAGAGTGCTCACGACGGTCGTCAGTATCTCAACTGTGTGTGAGGTGTAGGAGTTTGTTCTTATTAGTTTCAGTGATCACGTATGTGTGTAGATGTGAGGATGTTTGTTTGGGTATGTATGTGAGGTATGTGTGTGGGGGTGTGGGGAATGTATGTGTGGAGGGGTTGTATATGGGGGATGTGTATGGGTTGATGGGTGATATGTGGATGGATGAAGGGATGTGTAGTCGGTGGGGGATGTATGTGTGTGTGAGGGATGTTTGTGTGTGGGGGGATATTTGGGAGGATTATTGGAAGTATGTGGGTGCTGGTGGGTTGGGGGGTGTGGGTAGGGAATGTGTATTTTGGTGGGTGAATGGGGGTGTAAGAGATTGTGTGGGTTGGGGGATGGGTGTGTAATGGGTGTGGGAGGGGGGTGTCTGCAAATGGGATATGTCTGTATGGGTGGGAGTGTGTGAGTGTGGATGGGGTAAATGTGAGTGGGTGGAGGATGTTTGTGTGGGTGGTGAGGATGTTTGTAGGTGGGGGATGTGTGGAAGGGTGGGGAGATGTGTATGTGTGGGTGAGAGATGTGTGGGCGGGGATGTGTATGAGGAATGCATGTGGGGGCTGTGTGTGTGTAGGGGGGGGGAATGTGTTTATGGGTGGAGTTTTGTGTGGGAGGGGAGAGGTGGGGGAGGTGTGGGATGTGCAGGTGGATGACGGATGTATGTGAGGATGGGGGATGTGTGTTTGGCTGGGTGGTTGTGGTGTGTGTGGGTGGGAGGGTAGATGAGAGATGCATGTGTTGACGGGCGGGTGGGTGATGTGTGGGTGTGAGTGGTTGATGGATGAGTATGTGAGTGGGTGGATGTGTGTGAGAGATGAGTGTATGGTTGGGGGATGTGTGTGTTTGTGGGAAGATGTGTGTGAGCAGCGGATGTGTGTGGGTGGGGTATATGTGGGTGGTGGGGTGTGTGTGGGTGGGAGGTGTGTGTTTTTTGGGTGGTTATGAGTGGGGGATATGTGTGGGCAGGTGGGGAGATGTGTTTGTGGGTGGGGATGTGTGTATAGGTGGGGGTTGTGTAGATGAGAGGTGGTGGATATTGGTGTGGGTGAGTGGGTGTAGGTTGGCTGATGTGTGTGTGGGTGGGTGGGGAAAATTTTGAGGGTGCAGAATGTATGTGTGGATAGGTATGGGATGTGTGGGTTGACAGGGGTATATGTGTGTGGTTTTGTGATGTGTGTTTTGCTGGGTGATTGCAGGTGTGTGGGTGGGTGGTGGAGAATATGTGGGTGGATATGTGCGTGTCGGTTATGGGATGGGTGGGGGATGTATGTGTGGGGTGGGGAAATGTATGTGGGTTGTGGATCAGTGGGTGGGTGGCGGCATGTATGTTTGCCTGAGTCTTTGTGAGTGCTATAGGTATGTGTGGGTGGGTGGGGGTGTGGTGGGTTGGGGATGTGTGGGTGGCTGAGGGATGTGTGGATGGCTGTAGGGTGTGAAGGTGGATGGGGGATGTGTCTCATAACATTGCAATATGCACTGGTTATGTTTACAACTTTCAATTGACAATGTTTTTCCCCCCCATTTGAATGTATCATGCGTAATATGCATTGTTTATGCTTACAAAATCCATTTGACAATGTTTTTTTCCCTATGTAAATGTAACATGCACATTTGATGAATGAAAGATGAGTGATCGAAAGGGCCGAATGTAATACGGGCCTGCATGCCCAATTTGTTACCCTTTTAAAATAAAGTTTGTTCGTTTGTTCGTTCGTTCCTCACCAATATTATCATCCCCACTGATATTATCATGACCACCAATATTATCACCACCACCAACATTATCATCACCACCAACATTATCATCTCCACCATCATCAACCTGATGATCATCATCCTCATCCACTGGCTTGTCCTGTGCAGAACCTTCCCCCCGTAACAATAATTGACAGTGTCCCTCTATCACAATCATTCATAATGTCCCTCTATCACTGTCATTCACAATGTCCCTCTATCACAATAATTCACAATGTCCCTCTATCACAATCATTCACAATGTCCCTCTATCATAATCCCTGTGTCCTGCCTCTGTTGCTGTCATTCACAATGTCCCTCTATCATAATAATTTACAATGTCCCTCTATCACAATAATTCACAATGTCCCTCTATCACAATCATTCACAATGTCCCTCTATCATAATCCAGGTGTCCTGCCTCTGTTGCTGTCATTCGCAATGTCCCTCTATCATAATAATTTACAATGTCCCTCTATCACAATCATTCACAATGTCCCTCTATCACAATCATTCACAATGTCCCTCTATCATAATCCAGGTGCCCTGCCTCTGTTGCTGTCATTCACAATGTCCCTCTATCATAATAATTTACAATGTCCCTCTATCACAATCATTCACTATGTCCCTCTATCACAATCATTCACAATGTCCCTCTATCATAATCCAGGTGTCCTGCCTCTGTTTCTGTCATTCACAATGTCCCTCTATCACAATCATTCACAGTGTTCCTCTATCACAATCATTCACAGTGTCCCTCTATCACAATCATTCACAGGGACGCAGAGGTGTTTCCAAGGCACCAGGGCCGGGTTATATACTGGCCAAGACCTATTGACGCGTCCTCGTCGAGCGTCCTGGGCAACAGGTCCCTTCAGAGTTCTGGCTAAAGTCAGTAGGATCGCCGATTCCTCCGAAGTTGGAGAGTGTCTGCCTGTATGGAGAGGTACCACCAGTCTGTACACCAATAAGCCAGACATGGGACAACGGATACTCACGCAAACCTCATGTCCGGTATGACATCACACTGGTGTTGGACAACAGGATGTCTTCATCCAACATACAGGACTTCACGCTGGAGCTCAAGCCAACGAACACAAGCAAGCAAGCAACAATCATTCACAGTGTCCCTCTATCACAATCATTCGCAGTGTCCCTCTATCACAATCGTTCACAATGTCCCTCTATCATAACCCAGGTGTCCTGCCTCTGTTGCTGCCATGTGTAAATTATCTATCACATCCTGAATCCATCTACAATTTGATCTTCCTCTTCTCTGCTTCCCCTGTATTCCCCCATAGCTATCTTTTCCAGATCATTCATTGGCACCTTTCCGTCTTGACAGACGATAGTTTGGTACATTGTGCTTCAAAAAGGCTTAATAACTACGATCTATGGCGGTGGCGAGTGTGGCTGGTAAGGCCAATTCTTGCTGCAAATGTTTGCCCACAGTAGGTGCATGTGAAAACATGGTCATTTCCACCATTTTGCACCATCTTACGTCTCTCACGCTCTGTGTGTGCTTTATCTTTTCCAGATATTCATGCCCAAATAAGGCACTCCTTTTCTTCTTCTTTTTACTCTGATTTCAATCGCTTGAAATTTCTTGTCTGTATTTGCGATGTTGTCTTTTGTGGTAGCCAATTTACAAGCGCTCTATCATTGAGATGTCCACCTGTCAAAAACATTACACGCATTTCATTGTTTTAATAATATATAATAATTTCATGTATTTTTAACACATAAATAACTGAATTTTCACCTTCTGCATGATGGGGATGTATTCAGACATGGCCGCATGGCTAAATGCTTTCTGTACAGCCATTCTCCTTGCTCTGTGAAGTTCATGTGTAGAGTTACCAACCGAACCTTTGCCTAGAAGACGGCGAACACTTTCTGGCCAGTATGCTGTCACAAGGTTGTTCTCGTTCATCAATATTATCTTGACATTTTTTGCTCCGATCACACGAATGACAGGGGAACCCAAAATGTGAGTTTTGTACACCTCGCCATACTGCCTGAATTTTGAATCGAAAAACTCGTTTCCCTATTGAAAAAAAACAAAACAAAACAAACATGCTAGATTCTTTCAGGAAAGCATTGAATATTTATTAGGATAACAACGGGTGAGTTCAAGGAAGAGCTAGATGGACAAATGATTGTCTAAGTCAACTGGTGGAGGACAGGGGGAAATAATTATGTTAATCAGTTGGTTAAAATTAGTTGCATATACTTTACAGGATGTCGTTGTCAACCCCAGCATGTTTTGGCTGTTTGGATTTCTTGGCAAGTTGATGTTCAGTAGTTTGACATTGCTTTCTGAATGACTGGCACTCATACCATTGTATGAAAATCAATGCAAGTGGTCTGTTTCCAAATCACCCGCAGCTTTGTTTCGAACATGGTATACAGGATAACGAAAGTCAGTTGGTAGCAGTATCAAATTGATCAAAGTCAGTTGTTGGGGGAAATAAAAATTGATCAAAGTCAGTTGTTGAGGGAAATAAATTGATCAAAGTCAGTTGTTGGGGAAAATAAATTGATCAAAGTCAGTTGTTGGGGAAAATAAATTGATCAAAGTCAGTTGTTGGGGGAAATAAATTGATCAAAGTCAGTTGTTGGGGGGAAATAAATTGATCAAAGTCAGTTGTTGGGGGAAATAAATTGATCAAAGTCAGTTCTTGGGGGAAATAGATTGATCAAAGTCAGTTGATGGAGGGAGGGAGTAGGTCTTGGTGATCTGAGTCAGCTGATGGAGGGAACATGATGATCTAAATTGGCAGATAGAAGGAAAACGTTGAGCTAACTGGACAGACAGAGGGAAATATGTTTAATATGTCAGTTGATGGAAAGGGGACATTAACTAAACCTGGTGATGGAAGGCACAATTATCTCAGCCTGCTGATAGACAGGGACATCATGTAAGCCAGATGACACAATTAAGAAGAAAAAATTTAAGCCAGGAGACACAATCTAAGCCTATTGATAATAGAGGACACAGTCTAAGCTTATTGATAATAGAGGACACAATCTAAGCCTACTGATAAAAAAGGGACACAATCTAAATCAATTGATAGACGGGGACACAATCTAAGTCAGTTGATAGAAGGGGCAACAATTTACACTGTTTGATAGAAAGGGGACCACAATATAAAACAGTTGACAGAAGGGGACACGATGTAAGTCAATCGACAGAGGGACACAATCTAAGTCAATTGATAGATGGGGACACAATCTAAGTTAGTTAGTTAGTTAGTTAGTCGACAGATCATCCTCGTTGCACATCGGACCATTCAGTCCATAAGTGCTCGGATCCCCTCCTCAGCAAATCCCGCAGCGTGTAGCGGCTAACGACGCCAGTTCTGTGTTGGTTTACCAATCTTCTTTGGCTTCCTGCGTAGTGTTCTTGTTTGGCCACCCCTCTTTTAATTTGCTGCTCTCGCAGTCTGGCCATTGTTGTAGATTCACAGTCATCACTTGGTTCTTGCAAAAGTCTCACTTCTCGTAGAGCATTCAGAATGTCAGCCTGGTCCATGGCGCGTCCGCCCTCCACAGTAGCCTCACCTGCGAGCTTGTCAGCCCGCTCATTTCCTTGTACTCCCGCATGCCCTGGCACGAAGATGAAACTAATCTTTGCCAGCCGAGACCGCTTCAGAGGCAGCAACCATTCTCTTCGGATCGACCCCTCCTCTATCCTCTTGATCATGTTCATTGAGTCGCTAAGGAAACAAGCCCTAGTGAATGTCTGTGTCTCGAGCCATGTTATTGCTTTACTTACTGCCATGACTTCCATGGTCAGGCTACTTGTGGTTTCAGTGAAAGCACCAGAGTCCTCCTTCACAATTCTCCCTCCGGCCCGAGCTGTAAAGGCCCATGAGCTTCTCACATGTCGGACGACCGACCCATCTGTGTAGATGACCGCGTCACTGTCTAGCGAATTCTCGAAAATCAACGCGTGTACTTCAGCCTCAACAGCAGCCGGATTTTCTTGTCTGCATTTTCTATCTAGTTGGATGCAAACTGAAAAGGATGTGCAGAAGTCTGTTGGCACTTGCACCCACTCCTCGCCAGGTTCTAAGTCCTCAAGTGAACACACCTGTTGAAGAATGTCCTTCGGCTTGACCCATCCACGACCGTCCTCTTTTTAACCTGCTGCCCTTCACCTTCCTGATTTCACTATGCAGTGGATGCTGTGTGTTTGCATTAATTCTGAGGTAGGCACGTGCCCTGCAAACTTGCATTCTCTCTTCAATGGTTGGAAAATCAAGAAGGTAGCGCATCGCCCTGCATGCTGTATCTCTTGTACATCCAAGAATAATGCGCATAGCTTCATTCTGTATCCTTTCCATCCTTTCTATCTGCTTATGGCTGACAGTCAGGATTGCCATTGCATACTCCAAAATAGACATGACCTGCCCCTCGTACAGAAGACATAGATGGCGCTGCTCACAGTTTGCTGCCGCCATCACCCGCATCGCTGCCAAACCCCGCTTGGCCTTTGTTATCACCTGGTCTATGTGCACATTATAAGCAAGGCTTCGATCAAACCTTATCCCCAGGTAATTCATTGCCTGCGTTCTTACCACCATCACAATCTAAGTCACTGACAGATGGGGACACAATCTAAGCCAGTTGATAGGTCAGGACACAATTTAAGTCAGCTGACTGGGAGACACAATCTAAGCCAGTTGATAAAAGGGGCAACAATCTAAGCCAATTGATAGAAGGGGCAACATTCTAAGCCAGTTGATAGAAAGGGCAACAATGTACACTGTTTGATAGAAATGGAACCACAATATAAAACACTTGACAGAAGGGGACACAATCTTAACCAATTGATAGATGGGGGACACAATTTAAGCCAGCTGATGGAAGGAAACTTGTTGTAAGCCAAGTAATGGGAGGAGACGATGATTTATGGCACTTGAAGGAAGGTGTCGATGATCTAAGGCACTTGAAGGAAGGGAACACTGATTTATGGTACTTGAAGGAAGAGGACGATCTAAGCTTCCCATCTTTATTATATTTTGCTCAAAGACCACATGTCTACAGCCATTACATGTTTCTCAGCTTGTCTGCTTGTTGTCCAGGTCTCGCATGCATACAGCAGTTCAGGCTCTAGTTACCACTAATACACTAACTGGAGTCGGTGTGTGTGTGTGTGCGTGTGTGTGTGTGTGCGTGCGTGCGTGTGTGTGTATGTTTATTTGTCTATGTGTCTGTGTTTGTGTGTATATTTGTGTGTATATGTATGCATGTGTGTGTGTGTGTGTGTGTGTGTGTGTGTTTTGAGTATGATTTTGTATGTGTGCGCTGTGTTTTCAGGATGACAATAGTGTTGTCAATGATGACACAGACAACAATGATTACCCAAAGACAACGATAATACCCACAGTGATGACAAAGACAATGATGATTATCCACAACGATGACAAAGACAATGATGAATACCCACAACGATGATCGCGAAATACTTACTCTGAACATCCACAGAAGAGTTTCACCAATGATGGGCAGGCCCATGGAACCTGGAGGAAGAGGTGCATGCAGACTGTGGTCCCGGCTGTTGTGATGGTAGAAGGACCACAAGACCCAGCTCAGAACCAGCAAACTGACGGGGATCACGAACCTCACTATAAACACATATATCAAAGGATGTAGCAGCTCTCTGGATGATGAAAACACAATCATGTACATCGTTATGCCATGCCACTGCAGAAACCAAAACAAAACTTATACCTATAATTATTATGCGTCTTCTGATTGACATTATCAAGTGCATTGCTTTGCTCTGTTTCTTCAAGCCTGCGGGACAGTACATCCGACGTCGACAAGAATTGTTTAGAGTTTGCTTCTCCTAGCCTTTGACTGTCTCCAGTCTACCTACAAGGCAGCAGGTCTCTCTCTCTCTCTCTCTCTCTCTCTCTCTCTCTCTCTCTCTCTCTCTCTCTCCTCTCTCCTCTCTCTCTCTCTCTCTCTCGACCTGTCTAGTTTACTCCAGAAGAAAGGTAACACCAGCACACCAGAAACAAGACAAGCTGCAGACGTTGCCGGTTCAGCAAAGCAATGCTCTAACTGTCCGCCTGCAGGACCTTCTATCCTAGGCCAGTTGCTGACCAAGGCTTAGGGCCTGGTCTGCCCTGCAATGACATGTCTGTAGTCTTTAGGTTGCATTTTCTCGCATTAGGATAAAGCTTGTACCCTCCAAATTTCGCTCCTCCGTCTCAACCCGTCGTCACAATGTGACGTGTAGGGTTTAGTGAGCGCTGCCGAACATTCGGCGCTAACAGAAAGCAGGTAGAGCCGTCTACCGCCATACGGTAGTTCAGTGATATCTGATCTGACTAAGATCCAACTATTTGTCTGCAGCGGCGTAGCAAAGGAGGGGCAGAGAGCCGTGGCGTATATTACCTGGCACATGTTTCCTGTAGTTGTCCAGCTATCCTGCTGTATCCCCTTTACCCCAACCTCACTTCAGAGGAGAGGTTTGTTTTCATTGAGCTGGCTCCGAGACCGACCCAGTCTAAAATGTGTTCATTGAGCTGGCTCCGAGGCCGACCCAGTCTAAAAATATTTTCATTGAGCTGGCTCTGAGACCGACCCAGTCTAAAATGTGTTCATTGAGCTGGCTCCGAGACCGACCCAGTCTAAAAATGTTTTCGTTGAGCTGGCTCCGAGGCCGACCCAGTCTAAAAATATTTTCATTGAGCTGGCTCCGGGGTCCACGCATTCTAAAATGTTTTCTTTGAGCTGGCTCCGGGGTCGACCCACTCTAAAATGTTTTCATTGAGCTGGCTCCGAGGTCCACCCAGTCTAAAATGGGTACAAAGAAACTTTCTGGGAAGTAAAGGCGGCTGCCGTTGCATCAACCATCGAGTCTAAAATTACAGAGCTAGCACCATAAACCATAAACAAACAGAGCTAGCACCATAAACTATAAACATACAGTGCCATCGATTTTAAAACTACAGAGCCATCGATTCTAAAACTACAGACCCATCGATTCTAAAACTACGGGGCCATCGATTCTAAAAATACAGAGCTTGAGTTATAAACCAAACACGCGAAAATGGGTCTTTTGCTTGCTTACTTTCACTTCAGAACCTGACTGTGATAATTAATGTACCTGCTAAAATCATTACTGAAGCAAAGGAAAGGGTACAAGGAAATAAACCAATGTAACCCACACTTGACGTGCACGGCGTTAATTTGCTGTGTAATGTGTCGACACTTCAGTGCCGTAGATTGTTCTAACGTTGGCAGGAGCTAACATATAACATGGCTCCGTGACACACATAAAATGGAAATTAGTGGCCTGTCATTTTTTCGCGTGGCGAACGACGAGTGCAGGCATTCAACTTTTTCGTGACAAACGCAACATCCTAGCCGTTACATCAACGTGCCAGCCGAATGAACGCCCCCCCCCCCCCCTACACACACACATGAAAAGGGTTCATTCAGTGCGAATATACTGGCACCTTGCCGTCTGGACAGAGGATCGTTTGTTACACTGTGCTTCAATACAGGCAACAGCCTCTCCATAGAACATAGCCTGGGCTGAATTGTAGAGACCGTGTGTTGCCCATGCCGCGTGACCCCTCTCTCGGCCTGCCTTGTTCACTCCAGAAGAAAGGTAACTGTGAACAGAGTGGCAAGAATTCCCCTAGACATGGCATTGAAAGCACCAGTCGCCCCCCTTAAACGAATCGTCTGGTAGATGTGGTAATCATTAATTGCATGCCGTCGGGTCAATGAATAACAAATGGCGGGTGGGAGTGTCAAGGTTACAGGCGTGTCAAGTTATACAACATAATAGGGCGTGTTTAGGAATTTACTTACAATTTGGAGTCGTCCGAAAATAAAGAGGCGGGAAGAAGGGATTAGAGGACGCTCTAGACAACATAACATTTGAAAGCTATATATAGCTATATATAACTTTTATTTACAGTACATGCGTGGTTATTTATGAACTGTCTTAGTAGCCTCAAATGGTTCCCCAATTGATAAAAATAAAGATTAATGATTGATAAGAGGCTGAGTAGAAAAGTAGCTTAAGCAATAATTAACTATTATTGAATGCAAGAAAAGGAGTGCTGAAATGCTATGTAGAACCTGTTTTGCTGTATGGCAGTGTATCTTGGAAGCAACAGAAATGTGGTTTTTGAGACGAATGTTACATATTCCTAAGACTGCCAGAGTAACTAACAACGATTGCCAGAAAGAGGCTAATGAAACTATACCATATACACAACGAAAAGAAAGGGACAAACAGCTTTCTTTGGTCATGTGATGAGAAGAGATGCATTGGAGGACATTGTAACAACTGGAAAGATCGAGGGGAAGAGAGGCAGAGGCAGACCAAGAGAAATGATGATGGATGGACTGAGACGGTGGAATGGACAAACATCATCAACAGTGTTGAACCAGAACACCAAAGACCGAGATCTCTGGAGAGACATGAATGCTTACGCCAGCTGACAGGCTACTTGATGATGTTGGGTGGCACAGTGTTAGAACGTTTGCCTACCAAGATAAGTTTGAACCCAGCGGTAGTATGATTACTTTCCCTCCCAGCATGGCTCTCGGGGTGGACCCATACCTATAAAGTGGTACCAGCTTTCAAATGACTAAACTATATCCACTCAGGGAGTCGCGGTACGCAGTGGCAAGCCCGCTGGCCTGTCGACCTGAAGGTCATATGTTCGAATCCTAGATCTTGTTCATTGACCTGGGAGTACCAGACTGACTTACAATGGACATTAGAAAATGTCGTGGGGAGTCAAGGCCACAGGGATGATATTGCCAGCATCACCCATCGAGTTCCATTGTCTAAAATATGGGGGGGGGGGGTAGCACCATATAGCCAGTACGCTTCCCAGCGTGCAACAGAGTCCTGTACCTTGCCGGCTGTTACATCCATCCAATGTAGTACAGGGTGTATTTTTAATGACTGGGGTTTTTGAAAATATTGTCGGTCCAAGTTTTGTATTTACCTATTATGTTGCATGAACTTTACAGAGGGTGGATGCAAAACTTGGACAGGCAATATTTTCAAACACTGCACAGTCATTAAAATTACATCCTGTATTATGAAAACATGTGCAGTAACAGGAGGCCAACACGGCAGAGTGGTTTACCGCGCTCGCGCTTACACTTCACGTACGCTGACGGTCGTGTAGTGGTAGTTCATTTCAAACACCGGTCAGATGGACTTTAGACTTGACTTCACATTCACAAAAGCAATGACAAGCTACTGAATGTAAAATTGCCTTGAAAACCAACCTAGGGTTGATCGCTTTGTCCTGCAGAAGACTTGCAACAGTATGTTTAGTGCATCATCATAAACAACAACAACAACAACAACAACAACGTAATGCAAACACACAATGCGTCATTCGGCAACAACGGAAAATGGAATAGGCCATCTCTACAGCACAACAATCACATGTTACAGACTAAAGGTCGCGGCTAGAAAGCCTCCCCCCCCCCCCCCCCCCCACACACACACAGACATTTTACAAGAGGTTTAAAGGCTTGAGGTTTGACTATATTGCATCTGGTTTTATCCCACATGTGTCGGCTTATTTCTGCAGGACGGCCTACTGAAAGCGTCACACAGAGCACGAACTCGGAAGCTTCAGCGACGACCCTCAAGAAGTCTCCGAGAAAATTGCACCCACGACCCGATAAGCGAACCCACGACCTACGGAGCAGACGGCTTAATCACATGGCCACCGCGACCCCCCCCCCCCCACCCCCAAACACACGAGCAGCATTAAAACTAGACAACCATATTGATATGCCGGCTGCCTGACCGAGGGGTTAGCAGCTTTCTCCGTTAACCCCGAATACTCTCGTGGTCGACGTGAGCGGACGAGAATTAGAAGTGGTTCGAGTCACGCCAGTGACTTATGAGAGTATTGAGCCGGTCGCTCAGAAAGTCGTGGCGTGCTGATGAGCGTAATCTAGCCTAGGAATCAACATACAGCTGAAAGATGCTGGTGTTGACCGCAATATCCTGAAACAGAATGGAAACGCGGAAAAAAAAAACACATTGATATCCTTACGTTGCAATGAAAAGTATAACTCTTATAAAGAAATATCGCGTTAATACAAGAACCGATCACTTGATATTGTTTTTCCCTCCATACTTTACAGTTCTGTACATCTAGCCTTTCTGAAATTCGTTTTATAACGTAAGTAGACCCGCAAATCACGTTTTATGTAGACGTCTAGACTTGTTCTAGTATGTGTTATTAAATTTAGCTTCCATTGTTACGTATACTGTGTACGGGCCCGGGAGAGGGGGGGGGGGGGGAATTTATAGGCAGGAAATACGAAAGGGGGGAATGACATTCTGAACATATGGTGAAGAGGTGCATGGGCCAAAAAAGGTTGAGAACCACTGTGACAGAGCATAACTAGCAACGACCTACCTGTCCATGCTGGGTGTGTCAGACTCCATGAACCACGCCGTGCTCCCGTGAATGTCCTCGCTGTTGTTCATTCTTCAACCTTGAAACAAAACGGATCACACTTTACACACGACGTGAAGATACACCCCACGGCATACGCTAATTTACACACGATAATTGGCACTTTACTCAAATTTTCTAGTGATTATTTTACAAGCTAGCATCATTCTCTTTAACTGATCAAGTGCCATGGGATGATTAATCGTCTTAAGTGACTTCCCGTATCTGCCATGGGCTTATATATCGCTGAAATGTTGTCATAGCGAAATATTGTCTTAATTAAAATATCAGTACAGTAGTTTTACAAAAGCAACCTCCTTTACTTTGCTATATAATAGAACATGACTGCTACCATATTAACAATCTTTAGTTCATAACTGCGACACGCCTACTTCCCGTTTTCCGCTATCCATGTTTGTTTGGTCTCCTACTTTTTTTGATTGACACTGAATCTGTTACAACAACACGGGTCCGGAAACAGGGATCTGCTATGGGTCTGTCATGTGATAGGACCATCCCATGTTGTAGGTCAGGATGCACGGAGGGTAGGTAGGTATGTAGGTAGTCTTTACCTCTCTTTGACGAACGTAGGCTTAGAAAACCTCTTCCGACTGCGATTATGACATGACGTGATCAGCGTAGCCTCCTAGCGATTACATTATCTCACGCGCTAGTGTGTCACCTGACCATGAATTATTTCACAGACACGTGACGGGTGGTAGCCTAAGGCCCTGTTGTCATGGGTTTGAATTCGCTTCGAATTTTTAGATATGACACGGAAATGTCCCGGGGAACACAGGCGCTCGGTGTGATACTGACCACATGATCCCCAGAGTTCCTACTGGTCTTTGAAAATATTGACCACATGATCCCCAGAGTTCCGTCTGGTCTATGAAAATATAGAGCTAGCACGATATTGACCACATGATCCCCAGAGTTCCGTCTGGTCTATGAAAATATTGACCACATGATCCTCAGAGTCCCGACTGTTTTTGTTGTTTGTTCGCATATCCTTTATAGGACATCGCTGACTGTTGATTTCTTGGCAAGATTACGCTCAGTAGTTTACTATTGCTTTCTGAGCGACCGGCTCACATACCCCGTAAGTTACCGACGTTGAGAGAACCGCTACCGATTCTCGCGCACGTCACGTTACTCACGAGAGTATACGGGATTACGGAGAAAGTCATGTAACACCTAGACCAGGGAGACCGGCAGAGTCCCGATTGGTCTATGAAAATATAGAGCTAGCACAATGCGCCCAAAACTCTATCAAGGTGTGTACAAGATTCTCTTACGTTACTGACTTATTTACGTACTTAGTTATTCACTTACTCATCTACTTACTTATTTACTTATGTGTGTACTAACTTGTTTACTCACTTATTTACTTTCTTATGCTTAATATAAATTAAGACATTTGTTTTCTGTGTTCTTTAAGTATGAAAATTACATTTAACCAACAGTTAGCGTGTTGTGTTATTTAAATTTAAGCATGACTTATGACATTCGATCAGCACGCATTGGCAAATTACTGAATGTAAACTTGCCCAAGAATCAGGAACAGCGAAAAATCGGGTGTTGACTGCTACGTCCTGTAAAGGATATGCAAATAAAAACTATGACATTTAATTTAACCTACGGTTAGCTTTCTGTGCCGGCGCTGTGGCAAAGGGATGATGAACGCAATTCACAATCACACATTCGATAAAGCTACTGGCGATTTGGAAGCAGACCGCATTGCGTTTGGTTTTAAGCAATAGTATGAGTCCGTTCGTTCAGAAAGCAATGGAAACTACTGAACGTAAAACTAGCCAAGAAATCACAAACAGCCAACAAATGCTGGGGTTGACGTAGACGTCCTGTAAATGATGTGCAACTAACTTTCTGTGTTATTTAAGTATGAATTACGATATTTAGCAGGTAGGAAGTTTTCTACACTATTTAAACATTATTTAAGAAGCGGGCTGTTATCCGTATTAAGACACACGTGTAAGAGGTGAGCAATATTTTGCCACCAATCGGCATTTTCAACGAAGTGCAACTTTGCTTCTATCCAGACAGGTTCGAATCCACATCACGGCATTGGGGAATCTCATAGACAACCAAGTACACGTCTTTTTTAATAGAATGAGAAAATGAGGAAGAAAACAGGTCTCCCCACATCCTAAAAACTGCAATACATTAAATGGCCAATCCATTGAACATAAACCCTATGGCATTATCTATGTCCGCACTTTTAAGTGTAATGTTTTCCAGTGTTCGAACATTTCGCGATTCTTACATTGAGTGAAGTAGCCTGTTTTCGTGAATCGGTATTCTTACGTTGAGTGAGGCAGCCTGTTTGCGTGAGTTTCATACAGGCCCAGCTGTTCCTGGAGTCGACAGGTCACCGTAATGTGATGGTACTCAAAATACGCTCCCTTGTCTTCTTAAGCTCGGCCTTTAACCTGACAACAAGGTTGCCATGTGATTGGCCGTGACACCAGGAGCTGAATGAAACGCTTCCCATTGGTTGTTTCAATGGCGGGCCAGTTTTTATGGAAAGAGGGGGAAGGGGGCAATTTTATTACCTAAAGTTATTCTTGAACTAGTAAACGGCCCACCTGTATGAATCGGACAGTTGTGATAACCTCGCCTTACTCTTACCCCGGCAGCTGTTTTTTTCCCTCCTTTCTTTATAAATCTATCATTAGCAAATGACAGCGTAGTGTTATTATGTGTGTGGATGCATTGTTAATCTTTCTGTGGCTGACATTTGTTAGTTCAGTGTATTTATCTCAATGTGTTAATTCTGTCTGTCTCGGACAGTTAGTTTTTGTTGTTGTTGTTGTTCACTCACTTTCAATTCGAGCATAACCCATACTCGTGCTTCTATTTCTAGCAACTGCCACTACTAAGGAGTGCACTGGACTGTATGTGGATTAGCTTTCCCTATTACCAGAGTCCTTCGCCATCAGGCGAACCCACCCCGGCTTTTGAGGTACTTGTAATTTATGTCCCCAAGTAAAGGACGAGAAGTCAACATTTTAGTCCAAGTGAACGGTGTAGGGGTTGAACCCGCTGCCACACACATCAGCACACCGGAAGTTAAAGAACACGCGTTCTTATCCATTCGGTCATGCTGACCTACCCAGATAGTCGTTAGTTCAGTGTCTTCATCTCAAAGTGTTAATTGTTTCTGTGCCAGCCAGTTGTTAGTTCAGTGTCTTCATCTCAAAGTGTTAATTGTTTCTGAGCCAAGGCTGAAATACCACTTGTTCAATAAACTAAAGATAGGAGATACCGATGAATGTAATTGTGGAACTGGTAAAATGACAGCTAAACATTTGCTGCAGGAGTGCCCAATATATGCAGAACAGAGAAAGATATTTTGGCCCACACCTGCTTCATTTGAGGACAAGCTCTATGGAGATATCAACAAGCTCAAGCTGACCGCAGCTTACTTTAACTACATTCAGGTTGACATCTAAAGGTGCATGAAGAAGTGCTTAGATTGCCACACTGCATACCACAGGTATGTCGGTTACAAAAGCTTCCCAGAGGCATGACATGGAATATTGCTTGGCTAGCAAATCCATTACATGGAAAGTCCGAATCGAAAG
The DNA here is from genome assembly GCA_014155875.1 of Cepaea nemoralis. Classification (NCBI taxonomy): domain Eukaryota; kingdom Metazoa; phylum Mollusca; class Gastropoda; order Stylommatophora; family Helicidae; genus Cepaea; species Cepaea nemoralis. The sequence goes on along the minus strand of JACEFZ010016855.1, from coordinate 9,461 downwards.
CTCACTATGTGGGCGTCATCACATCAAAGGTGGAAAAAGTGTCCTAGTGGCACGAAATGGAATATTGCTTGGATAGCAAACCCATTACGTGGAAAGTCCGAATCGAAAGCTCACTGTGTGGATGTCATCTGCAGACTGCATTCTTCTGGTGTCCGGAGGAACAGCCTGTGGTGAACGGAAGGCCCAATATACGGAAGTGAGGCTAAGCAGCCATGTGCAGGACATGGCGAATCCTTGGGTGAGCCCAGTACCAGAGCGTTATGTATCGGCTCTGCAATTATGGGAGCCTCCTTGGATGCCGTGGAATGCCTATGGTCTGCCTCTGCCTTCCTTGAGGGCTGACCATTATGTCTTCGGCTGTTCTAAATGGGCCAGCTGTAATGGGGGATAACACCACAACAGTGAGATTCAAACGTCCTAAGAAACTCCCGGGAAGGTTAACCAGGTCAACAAATACCAGCAGAAGTCGGATGTGATGGCCTAACGGCGCAAGAACGCATTTCTGCTGTAAACATGCACAACGCAATCACGTCCGAAGAAGAAACAAAAAATCTCCGGATGAACGCAGAAGAAGTTTCTTTGCCAGACAGTTGTTAGTTCAGTGTTTTCATCTCAGAGTGTTAATTGTTTCTGTTCCATACTTATTCCCCCCCCCCCCCCCCCCCCCCCCCCCCCCCCCCGACATGCTGGTGTAGTTGGAAACAAGCAAGTAGACAGATTGGCTGAGTCTGCACCTGGTGGAATATTGGTGCATGATAAGGTTGATGTGGTCCGCGCCCTTTGGAATCGTGTGTATAGTGCAGAAGTACAGAGAGGTCATCACGGCCAGGAGAGGATGTTGCTACAGGGAGTGACCAGAGGCTCTAGTCTACACTCAAAACTCCTAGGACAGACTAGACGGACGTATAATTAGACTTATACTGGTACCAATATCATTGGAACTCTTCGCTAACTGCTGCAAATGAGGACGGAAGAAAAAACAACAACAAACCGGGAAGTTTTAAAGGAAATGTTACAGGACTTTTGTTAGTATATCGCGGGCCAAGGATTAGAAAAATACATTCTGCAAGATCTGAACATCGAAAACAACTGGGTCTGAAACAGTGTCATGTTTTTCATATAGTTCCTTTGTGATCTGTGACCCATAATGTCCCGTGTTAAACCCAACTCTTTATCATCCCCCTGTCCTGACACCCACGTCGCTCGTGATCCACCCAAGTGACATAACCATGGATCACGTCACGTTCCCTCAAGCACAATGAAATCTGTAACAAGAAGCTATGTCTTGTTAGACGACCAGTGTACTTTAGACAAAAAGAAGCAATGCCTTGTTAGACGACCAGGATACTTTAGACGACCAGGGTACTTTAGACGACCAGGATACTTTAGACGACCAGGATACTTTAGTCGACCAGTGTACTTTAGACGACGAGGATACTTTAGACGACCAGGGTACTTTAGACGACCAGGATACTTTAGACGACCAGGATACTTTAGTCGACCAGGGTACTTTAGGCGACCAGGATACTTTAGACGACCAGGATACTTTAGACGACCAGAAGCTATGCCTTGTTAGATGACTAGGATACTTTAGACGACCAGGATACTTTAGATGACCAGGGTACTTTAGACGACCAGGATACTTTAGACGACCAGGATACTTTAGACGACCAGGGTACTGTAGACGACAAGGGTACTTTAATTAGAAAAGGGCGTTTAAAAGGCAAGATGGTCGACTTCATTGCACTGGGTTTGATCCCACCTGGCTCAGTCTCTTTCCGCCCTGCCGAAAGCGTGGCACAAAGCATGAACTCCGTAGCTCCTGCTGGACGCCTGGGAGTCTCCAAATCCAGTAATGTTTTCTTAAATTCCAGTCTTTGAAAGACTTCTTGGTTTGTTTTCTTCTTCTGTCATGATATTCTTTAAACTTTCTTCAATCCAGTCCCTCCCTCCGCTCCCGCCCCTACATCTGTTATTTATTGTCGACATTTGCACATTATGCAATCAATCAATCAGATGCCGTCTCCACAATGAAGGTTGGCTGCAGTGGCTCTCTAACACTGTCTCTCGCCCTGATTGCACATTCTGTCAGATTGATGTTTGTCCAGCGCTTGGTGTTATCTTCCCACTTTTATCGTTGTCCACCTCTTGCTCTCATTGCTGTTTTTGGAAAACGACGTGGTGTCGTCCCAATCTCTTTCAGGATGGCCAGCCATGTTCACTATTGTGTCCTGAACACGCCTCCTGTGTGCCACAGACACTGCTGTTTCGTTTTCGGAGCCGTTGATCTATGTAGATTCATTCGCCTGGTTCACCGCCCCAGTGCAAAATAAAACCATACACCAATGAAGTTAGTTAGTTAGTTAGTCGTGGTTCCAACTTCACGGCAACGGGTCGTCCCCATATTGCTCCGTTCCTGTGTCAGTGAATATTACACAAAATGATCCTCACTGCCCAATGTGAACAATGGAATATCGGCAAGCCAACAGCCCGCACAGGTACACTGTGCATAATGCCGCCGCCAGAATGCCAACACAAAAGTCCAAATACACCAATGAAGAATACACACAGCACATGATCGCTTTTTATTTTAACCCATAACTCAGTTGTTTAGATGTGAGGAAATATTTTATTTCATTAAACGTTGGTTGTTTTGGCCATTCGTGATCTCTTTCTTGTTCATGGGAGTTTCCGTGGCGAACTGGTTTCCCCACCTGCCTCGCCTTCCGAATGCTGTGGGTTCGATTCCGGGTTAAGTAGTTCAATTCACAAATGCAATTTTCTCGGAGACTCCTGGGGGTCGTCGCTGGAACTCCGGAGTTAGTGCTTTGTGCGTCTCTATTGGCAGGGCGCTCTGTGGGAAGAGACCATATGGGAGAAAACCTGGTGCAATGAAGTCGATTCTATGGCCTGTTAAACTGTGTTACAACTCTGTTTTCTTGTTTGTGTCTCATATAAGCCATTTTGTGTTTGTTATTCTCATCTCATCTCATCATGTTCCTCTTGTACCTTGCGGTGTCGAGGTGAAGTATAAATAGCGAGATTGCGCTCCTTGCTTCTGTGTTTGTTATTAATTGCCATCAAACATTTAAAAAAAAAACCTTCAAAATTAACACATAAAAAGAAAGTAAAAAAACAGTTGAAATGATAAACTGCCTTTTCTCTGCGAACCGCGATAGCAAAATGGGTAGTATGCTCACTTGCTGCCCAGGAGGCCATGCAATCAAATCTCCATTGTGGCTGATTGTCTTAACCAGGTCGACTAGCCGAAAACGGGTACTAGGTAATGTGGTGGGAGTGAAGGCTGACGGTGTGATAAATACCACATCATCCGTCGAGAGCTGATTGGTCTATACACATTTATAGATAGCTTGTGACATAGGCTCAGTGTGACTGGGGGTGTGTCCAAGGGGGTGTTACTCTTATTTGATTGTCTTGAAAACTATCTTTGTTGATAGTCATATTGTTTATCTTTATATTGTCTTTTTTTTTTGCATATTATTTTTACAGGACATCTTTGTCAACACCAACAGTTTACTGCTGTTGTTGATGTCTTGGCAAGTTTACGTTCACTAGTTTGCCATTGATTTCTGAACGACCGGCGCCCATACCAATTCGTTAAAACCCAGTGAATGCGGTCTGCTGTCAAATCGCACGCAGATGTGTTTCGAACCCGGGTAACTCCCCCGATGTTTCTCCACCTTGCTGTGGTGGGGGAGCTTGAGTGTCTCACTGACCCCAAACGATATGCCAATGGATTTACAACTACATATTGGACAGTTCTTGGGATAGGGACCAGACTAAGAGAGACACAACCTGCTGCCCTGCAGGTAGACTGAGGATAGCAGTCTAAATCAGGCGAACGATGCCAATAATCCCAGTCCGGACACAACCTTTAAGGCTCTCAGCCGAGAGGTATGGCTGAACGTCTCTAAGCCATAAACCCTCGGATGTGAGAGCCTGGCCGACACTTACCTACATCAAAATTGAGGTGAGGTGCTCAGCACGCTACATGCTTGGTGCAGATAGATACTCGTTCGAAGGCTCTTAGCTGGGGGATATGAGGGATCCCCGGATGAGAGGGCCTGGCCGTTTCTCGCCCACAGACGCACGGAGGTAAGGTGCTGAGCCGGCAGCACATGTAGCCTACCTCGTGAGCGAGTACTAAAGGTGGAAAAACACCTCGGTCGCACGTTCCGATGAAAGTCTGTAACCGTACTCATGGAGTGAGTGTAGTCAAAGGTGGAAGATTGTCTCGTTGACACGAAATGGAACGCTTGGCTAGCGAATCCATTACGTGGCAGCCCGAAGCAAAAGCTTGCTGAGTGGAAGTCGAAATAAGAGTCTAACTTGCCTCGAAACCCGAGGAAGGCTAACCTCATTAAAAATGCCCGCCGAAGACGGAAGTGCCAGCCTACGGGCGGCAAAATAAAAATTGGCACTACGCAATTACGTCCGAGTGAAATGTCTTTCGTGGCCGGAAAAGCTCTAACTAGTCTTCCCTCGTGCTAGGAACAGCTACCTAGTTTCCGAATGCCGCTCTTGTTCGGAACAGCTCTGACTAGGTAGTTTTCCGAATGTCCGACGTGTCTGGAACAGTTCTGACGGGCACAACGACAAGCACATGTCCGAATCGAAAACTCGCTGAGTGGATACCGACTGCAGACCAGTCTGGTTTGTGCGGGAACGGCCCGGGGCGAACGAAATGCCCAATATATTGAAGTGAGGAATTAAAGCAGCCATGAGCAGGACGTGACGATTCCCTCGGTGAGCCCAGCACCAGGGCGCTATGTGTCGGCCCTGCAATTATGGAAGCCACCCTGGATGGCGGAAAATGCCATGGACTGTCCCTGCCTTCCTTTGAGGGATGACCGTTAAGTCTTCGACCGTTCCAACTTGGCCAGCTGGGTTGTGGACGGTACCGCAAAAGTGAGAGTCTCCCAGGAATGCTACCATGTCAAAAAAGCACGCTAAAGTCGGATGTGTTGGCCTACGGGTTTCGGCCCAAGGGCGCATAACTTAGACACGCCGCAATCACATCTGAAAAAAGACTCCGGATGAACGCAAAGAAGAAGAAGAAGAAGAAGAAGAAGAAGAACCTGGGTAAGCGGGATTACGAACCGCGTCCATAACCTCTTCGCCGTGGAAAAAAAAAATCTTTATATCATTTTTACATTTATGTTATACTGTCTTCGTAGATAATCATAATATTTATCTTTCTATAATCGTTATATGCCGGCTTCCTGGCCTAGAGGTTAGCGACTTTTCTCCGTAATCTCGTATACTCTCGTAAGTAACGTGACGACGGTGAGAATAAGCAGTTGTTTGAATCGCGTCGGTAACTTACCGGGTATGTGAGCCAGAAAGCAATGGCAAACTACTGAGCGTAATCTTGTCAAGAAATCAACAATCAGCTGAAAGATGCTGATGTTGATAGCGATGTTCTGTAAAGGATATGCACACATTTTTAAAAATCGTTATATAGAAGTATTTAGAAGTAAATACCTGGATGGCTTGGCCACGTGGCATGGTCGAGACAGGAACACGGAGCTGATCCACGACTCTGGTGATCGAGTGAGATGGCAGAACATGACCGTCAACGCTTATCGGCACGGCACATGATGGATGGAATCTTTATATATATGTCATAAATTCTTTGTTGTTAACAATAATGTTTATCTTTATATAGTCTTTATATTTATGTTATACTATATGTGTTGATATTCATAATGTGTATCTTTATATAATTTTTATATTTATGTTCTGCTGTCTTTGTTGATATTCATAATGTTTATCGTTATATAATCTTTATATTTATGTTATATTATCTTTGTTGATAATCATACTGTTCGTCTTTATATCATCTTTATATTTATGTTATATTATAATTACTGTTAATCTTAATATTTATCTTTATACAAACTTTATATTTATGTTTACAGCATTTTTGTAGCTTAGGTTTTACACTTGGTTTACAAATTAAAACTGCAAAAAGTACAATAAGTAATCAACAACAGCGCTCAGTATAAAGGGTCAGCTTTACAAGGACGTAACAACAGTGACAGAACGGAACGTGTGTCCCTAAGCAGTTTCATGCTAAGGATCTGTGACGTCATATGTCTAGCTTATTTTGTAGGCCTGTATTCATGGCGGACAGGCGGCCAGTCTATTCCATAGTGAGACGATGAACTCACGAGTCGACCCTCGTCCGACCTCGCGAAGAAGAAGTATGACATTATCAGCGCAATTCCTTATCAACTATGTTAAATTATTGTCAGGTCTTAGTCAGATATGACTGAGCTACCGTATGACAGTAGACGGTACTACCTGCTTTCTGTTAGCGCCGAATGTTGCGCGGCGCCACCACACCCGACACCCCACATTGTGCCAGCGGCTTCGGGCGGAGGAGTGCAATTGGGAGGGTACGAGCCTTATCCTGGTGCATGGGAATGCAACCTGAAGACTAAATGTCGTGGCCAGGCTACCAGGCCCTAAGCCTTGGTTGACAACTGGTCTAGGATGGAGGCTCCGATAGGCGGGCAGTTAGAGCATTGCTTTGCTGATCCGGCAGCTTCTGCAGCTTTTCTTGTTCCAGACGTATTAGTGTTACCTTTCCTCTGGAGAAAACTAGACAGGCAGAGAGAGAGAGAGAGAGAGAGAGAGAGAGAGAGAGAGAGAGAGAGAGAGAGAGAGAGAGAGAGATCATGCTGCATGAGCATTACATGGTCTCTAAACACATCCCAGGGTTTGTATTATGGGGAGGTATATCTCCATTTTACAAGCTATTGTCTGTCAAGAGACTCAAGACGGCCAGATACCAATAATCATGTTAAATTATCAACCATTTTAAATTATCAATTATATTAAATTATCAACTATTGTGAAATAATCAACTATTGTTCAATTATTAACTATTGTTCTATTATCAACTAATGTTTAAAATTTTGCATGTTTCTTTGCGGGACGTTGCAATCCACCTCGGGTTTATGTTGTGGGCAATTTTGTGTTCAATAGTTTGCCATTGCTGTCTGAACGACAGGTTAACGTTCAAGTCCAACTGACCCGTGTGTGGAATTAACCCACTGCCCCGCCGTCAGAGCACAGGACGTAACGATAACTCAATAACTGAAATTCAGTAAAGTTATAACGAAATAAAACATTCATAATTAATCGTTATGGTGCTAATCCCGTGAAGTCCCATCAGGCGGTGATAGTGCCGGGCCCCCTGCCTCGAGGGGGTCCACCCATGACTACTGGTGGTCACCTTCCCCTGTGCTGTGGAGTCAAGGCACAGAGGAGTAGGTTAAGAGCTATTGACCAAATACCAAGGACACTCAACATACTTCAGTGGAATGCCGAAGGAGTTTATAACAAGAAAGAATCCCTGACACAGCGTCTTCATAAAGATAGAATAGATGTGGCATGCATTCAAGAGACACACCTCAACGCCAAGCACAAATTTTCAGTCAGGGGATATCAGGCCACACGTTTCGACCGCGAAGGACATAAAGGAGGAGTTCTAATACTTACACGAAATACAATACCTTGCAGCGAAGTATCTGTGATCTCTGACAACCAAACAGAAATTATAGGTGTTGATATAATGATAAAGGACGTGAAAATAAGAATTTACAATCTTTATAGCCCAGCAGATAAGGATCTTACACTCTCAAACATGAAAATAACTGACACAAATTGCATTATTGTCGGAGACTTTAATAGCCAGCCTTTCAGAAAGATGGGGATACCCAGATACTGACAAAAGAGGAGATGAAGTGGAGGACTGGGAAATAGACTCAAATCTCCATCTACTCAACAAAGCGGATGACACACCGAGCTTCTACTCCAGAAGATGGATTACCACTTCTACTCCAGACTTAGCTTTCTGCACAGGAGACATCCTCCACAAAATCGATCGCCATGTGCTGGACCAATTAGCAGGTAGTGACCACAGACCAATCAATCTTGTAATGAATATGGAGTATGTTCCACAGGAGCAAAGCCCTTGCCCCGCTGGAATTACAAACGAGCAGATTGGGAAAGATTTGCCACACTAACAGACAAATATTGTGAAAACATAAATACACGATATGGCAACATGAAGCAAATGGTGGAAAGTCTAAACAGAGCAATAATACAGGCAGCCACTGAGTCCATTCCAAGAGGAGCGAGGAAAAATTACAAACCATACTGGACTGAAGAACTACAAAGTTTGGAGGACAAAGTTGAAGATGCCAGGAAGACAGCAGAGAGAGAACAAACAATTGAAGCGAATACCTCTCTCAAAGCCATCTCAGCAAAATATAAAAGAACAGTAAATCAAACAACAAGAGATCGTTGGAGGGAAAAAACAGAAAACCTGAATTTTGACAGGGATGGAAACAAACTATGGAAACTAGTGAAAGCCATGAACAATGAAGGACCTAGAAACCAACAAATAACAATTAAACAAGGAAATGCCTTGCTTACAGGAAAAAAGGCTGCAAATGCACTAATGGAACACTATGCCAATGCAAACCACAATGATATTACAACTGAACAGAAGAAAGCAATCAAAGACAAACAGATACATCATAGAAATACAGAGACAGCAGCAGAATATATGATGGCAAATCTAACAATGGAAGAAATGGAACAGGCAATGAATACCCTAAAAAAGAAGAAATCACCAGGAAAGGATGGAATCACAATGAAATGCTAATAGGACTAGGCACCAAGGCAAAGAAGAAACTACTAGCAGTCCTAAATAACAGCTGGAAGAGAGGAATAGTCCCACAGGCATGGAAGGAAGCTATACTAATACCAGTCCCAAAGAAAGGAAAAGACCTGGAAGAACCAAATGGCTATCGACCTATCAGTCTACTTAGCTGTGTAGGAAAATTAATGGAACGCATTATCAATGGCAGGCTAACATGGCATCTGGAAGAAAACAAACTCTTAACACCACACCAAGCAGGATTCAGAAAGTACAGATCCACTGAAGATCAAATAACCTATATAGCTCAGGAAATAGAGAATGCCTTCCAAGAGAAAAAGCACACACTAGCAGTCTGGATAGATTTAGAAAAAGCATTTGATAAAGTATGGAAGGAAGGACTGAATGTAAAACTGCAAAACATGCATGTCTGTGGAAAAATGTATAAATGGATCAGCCACTACCTTGAGAACAGAACTGCCAGGACAAAAGTACAAGGACAAACAAGCAAAATGATGCTGCTGGAGCAAGGTGTCCCCCAAGGAGGAGTTCTTTCACCAACATTATTCCTAGCATATATAAATGACATCACAGAAAATTTTCCAGCCAGAGTACACACATCCTCCTTTGCAGATGACCTAGCCATATGGACATCTGAAGAATATATTAGCACAGCTAACAGCAGAATACAGCAAGCCTTATTTAAGGCGGCCTTTTTTGGGGGGAAAAAAATGGGTTTTTAAAAAATCCCCCCTGGATTAAGGTT
>JACEFZ010016854.1:42500-61457 GCA_014155875.1 Cepaea nemoralis | reverse complement strand
GGTTTCTCTAGGAAAAAAATATTGGGTTTTAAATAAAAATGTGGGTGTTGATTCCCCTCACTCCAGGGACGACACTAAAGTAAGAAGGGATAACTTACGACATTTATTGGGGGCTCGTAAACGTGATCTTTGGACAGCGGGACCTCTCGTAAACGTGATCTTTGGACAGTGGGATCTCTCGTAAACGTGATCTCCGGACAACGGGGTCTTTTGACACGGGATCTTTAGTGAAAGGACGGAGATATTGTTAGAGAGAGATTCCAGCTAGAGTGAATGTGGATAGGGGTTAAGACACATATCTTACCTGTTCACACTTCACTACGTCTGCATAGGTCTGTGATCCTGATTCTGCTCTTGTCACTGAGTGATTGTGTTGTGTTGTGGTCTTAATTATATAGATTAACTGTAATTGTTCATTATATATATATATATATATATATATATATATATATATATCTATATATATATATATATATATATATATATCTATATATATATATATATATATATATATATATATATATATATATATATATATATTCCTCTTGGAGATAATCTGCATTCTATCTGCTGACTTACCTCTCTGAAAAATGGCCACTTCTAAACTAACCACGGCAGAACTAAGCGCAAAAGGGGAAGAAATGGGTTTGTCGGGTTCTGCCCTAACAGATTACATACAGGAGGTGGAGAGGGAGTTTCGTCAAGCAGAAAAGGAAGATCGAAAGGCCGAGTTGGAATTGAGAAGTATGGAGTTAGAACAGGCAGCCAAGAAACTGGAATTTGAAGCTGGTCAGGCAGCTAGGAAACTTGAAATTGAGGAAGCTGCTCGGAAACGGGAAGCGGAGCAAGAAGCTCAGAAAAGGGAGCACGAGTACCGGATGAGGGAACTCGAGTTGAAGAGTCAATCTAATGGGGAAACTGAGGGAGCAGTTGGAGGTTCCTCCATCCCAGGCTCAACACCAGTATGGGGCATAGTTATCATACTATGAAGTTCCCTCTAGCGATCTACGAGGAGGACAAAGAGAAGATTGACCAGTACCTTCAACGCTTCGAGGCCATGTCCGTTGCTATGGGTCTGGAGCGTAACAAATGGAATCTCAAGCTATCTCAGGGATTACGTGGGACCGGCTACGTAGGTTTATTCTCGCCTGCCACCAGGACATGAGAACAATTATGACGAATTGAAGACGGCTCTGCTGAAACGATTCGAGGTTACGTCACATACCTACCGGAAAAAATTTCGAGCAGCGAAACGAGAACCGGGGGAGTTGTTTGCCGCCTACAGTTTGCGTCTACAATCCTACCTCCACTAAGTGGATGGATTTGGCTGGGTTCGCTACATGACTATGAGAGTCTGGAAGAGCTCATGGTGGTCGACCAGCTGAAGAAGCAAATGTCAAAACCTCTCAGGACATTCCTGGGAGAACAAGGAGCGGAACGTATTGACCTCGTGACAAAATTAGCAGAACGGTTCGTCGAGGTACATGGGGAGGCAGGGGAAAACCTTTCAACCAACACAAAAAGTCAGGAAAACCATGAAAAGAAGAAACCAAAAACTCAGGAACCAAAAAGGGGGAACCTTATGTACAAAAATCAGAGGATAGTTCAGAAAAGACGAAGGAGGGAGGCAAGAGCACTTCAAGCTCCACACCAAAACGACAGTGGTCGGAGAAATGGTGTTCAATTTGTAAGTCACCCTCTCACAATACGAGGGACTGCAAATCGAAGGCTAAGATCCCTCACTTCGCAGCATGTCAAGTGAACTTCCAAGGAGGTTGTCACTGAAAATGCCAAGGTCAACAAGGAAGCTCGCCATCAGGAGAGCTCACTCAAGTCCGGCACTAGAAAATCTAGGACAGGGAAATGGTGCAACAAATGCAAGTCAAACACGCACAATGCTATTGACTGCAGGGGAAAGTCAGGAGACTCTAAATTCGTCGTGTGTCCCGGGAAACCTAAGGTGGAGCCCACTGAACAGGTCGAGGCCGAGGAAGAGACTCCAGACCAGGAAAAACCACCTGTAGTGGAATTGGTAGAGGTTAACGGTCGTCAAGTGGAGTGTTTGTACGACACAGGACTGGACGGGGAGGCCGTTATTTCTGCAGATCTGGTACATCCAGAACAATTCACAGGTGAGACCATGGAGATACAGCCTGCACAGAAGAGTGCTGTGGCCATGAAGTTGCCCATTGCAAACGTGGATATTCGGTCAAGATATGTCACCGGCACAATCAAGGCTGCTGTATTGACCGATCCCATTTTCCCCGTAATCCTCGGTTGCCAGGTATGTCTTTCTGGGAATGCCCAGGGAGCCAATCCATATGGGAGCAATACAGACTCGCTCTCAGACGATAACGGAAGAGGCAGAAGCAATTGTGACTAACCCAATGCCGGGGGAGCTACGAACTGCCCAGAGTGAGGATGCTACTTTACGTCCTTGCTACAAAAAGCTGCAGAGAAGTGCTGATCCACCAGGACGTGGGCAGTACTACATGAAGAATAGGATACTCTACAGGAGAGCCGGAAGGGGAGACAACCTATACGGTACAGTTGGTCGTCCCGAAAGCTCACCGGTCCCAGATTCTTCATATGGGGCATACCATCTCCTTTAGTGGACACATGGGTATTGCCGCCACCATGCAGCGGAATTTCCTGCCACTACTATTGGCTGGGAATGACAGATGATGTGCGTCGGTGTGTGAAGTCATGCCCTGAGTGCCAGAGGGTGGCACCGAAACACTGGACAGCACTGGTGGTCTTGGGTGAGATGCCCATCATGAACTCTCCTTTCGAGAGGGTAGCCATCGATATCGTGGGTCCACTTCCCAGGACTAGGAAGAGGAACATGTATATACTCACAATGGTGGATTGCTGTACAATGTGGGGTGAAGCCATACCGTTGACCACGATTGACTCGAAACGAGTGGCGGAACGCGCTGATGGAGGCCTTTACCAGATTAGGCTTTCCTGATCAAATTCTGACGGACAATGGGTCTCAGTTTTGTGGAAAACTCATGGAGGAGGTATTTAGGGTGTTGCACTTTAACCACATACATACCAGCCCTTACCACCCTCAAACCAATGGACAAGTAGAGCGTTTCAACTGCACGTTGATGACAATGCTCAGGAAACTGGCACAGGGAAAACCTGATAGGTGGGATGAATATATCCCAGCAGCACTCTTTGCCTATCGGGAAGTTCCTCATGGCTCAACAGGACTACCACCCGCTACGTTGCTGTTTGGTCGTCCAATCAAAGGACCGTTGGAAGCCATGTTGAGGAGTTGGACTGAAGAGGGGACGTCAGAAGAAGTGATCTCCTCTTACAAATATGTGGAGGAACTGAAAGAAAAACTCCACAAGGGATGGACTCTGGCGAATCAAAACTTGAAAAAGGCCAGAAAAAGACATGCGGCTTACTACAACCGTAGGTCTAAAGACAGATCTCTAGAGGTGGGAGACAAAGTCTTGTTGCTACTCCCAACGGGAAACAACAAACTGGAGATAGGTTGGCAAGGACCATTTCCCGTGGAAAGGGTGATATCCAGAACCAACTATCAGATCCGGATCCGGGGAAAGTCGAAGATTTCCCATATCAATCTCTTGCGGAAATACGAAGAGAGACCCGGAGAAAAAGCAGCTCACCTCATGGCAATGGCGGTTGCAGTGGAGACGGAAGTGGGAACCAACGAGGGCAGAGAATATCCCTTGGTACACCAGGAAACCTATAGGGATGTGCAAGTGAACCCTGATCTGACTTCCCAGGAGAGGGAAAAGATTACCCAGGTTCTCGAGTCTCATCAGGAGATACTGACTGATAAACCAGGACGAACGAGGTTGGTGGAGTTCGAGATGACTTTGACCACACAGGAGCCTGTTCGCCAAAAGGTTTACCCAGTGCCATTCTCTAAGGAAAAGGCCCTGGAGGAGGAAATACAAAAACTGCTGGAGGATGACGTGATTGCGCCATCCACATCCCCATACAACGCGGGGGTAGTTTTGTTACGCAAACCAAGTGGAGAACACCGGTTGTGTATAGACTTACCGACTTCTGAACCGTCACACACAATTTCAGGTGGAACCTTTGCCGAATCCAACTCAGTTATTCGCTAGGCTCCATAAGGCTCGGTACTTTTCAAAGGTGGATCTGAGTCGGGGGTACTATCAGATACCAGTCAAACCGGAGATTCGACCACTGTTGGCTTTCAGTACACCCAGTGGACACTACGAATTCAAGGTCATGCCCTTTGGACTCAGCAATGCACCTAGTGTGTTTACACGCATGATGAGGACTTTACTAGATCCTTTACAGGATCCGGCCATCATCTCATTCATGGATGATATTCTGATTTCCAGTGACAGCTTGGATGACCACTTGCAATCCTTGGAGAGAGTGTTTAATAGACTCAGGGAAGCAGGGCTTACCGCTCGCCCAACCAAGTGCATGATTGGTTACCAGACTCTGGAATTTCTAGGTCACACCATCACTCCAGGACACATTGTCCCAGAAGAAAAGAACCTGGAGAAAATCAGAAATGCACCAAGGCCAAAAACGAAGAAGGATGTGCGATCTTTTCTCTCGTTGTGTGGGTTCTACCACAAATTTATCCCACATTTCACTGAAATGGGAGCTCCATTGACTGAAACCTTGAAAAAGGGATTCCCGGACCAAATCATTTGGACACCAGAATGTGAGACTGCCTAAAGTCAGTTAAAGGAGGCCTTGGTCAGCAAGCCTGTGTTACAGCTCCCTGACCTTTCCAAACCATTTGTGTTGAGAACGGATGCGAGTGGGATTGGGGACAGCTTTGTTACAGGAAGGAAAAGACGATGCTTCGGTTTTGAAACCTGTGGCATACGCAAGTAAGAAACTTCTCAAGGCTGAGAGGAATTATTCCACCGTCGAGAGAGAATGCTTGTCTCTCGTATGGGCCGTGCACAAATTCCAGCCCTATTTGTATGGAGTTAAGTTTCGGGTCCAGTCGGATCATCAGCCCTTGATGTTCCTGGCTACTTCTCAGAAGCCCAACGCCCGTTTGATGCGGTGGTCGTTGTTACTTCAACCCTACAATTTCACAGTGGAGTACATTCCTGGGAAGGAAAATGCTGGAGCGGACTTCTTGTCAAGACACCCAGCTCCCGAAGAAGAGGAATGAATCATCTGGATCGAACGTACAGTGGAGAAGAGTGAGATGGACTACTATCTTAAAAGGGGGCCTATGTGATGAAATCCACTGTCGTTAACATCAGATGAAAAAAAAATACAGAAAACAGTCTGTGTTCACAGCTGCAAGTTGTTGACTTCTAGTCGGTGAGATCAGGACACCCGCGGGACTCTGAGAATTCCCCGACATCAAACGAATGGCGGCTTTGATTGTCACCACACGACAGAAAGTTGTAGGCTTGTTATTGTGAACATTGGGAAAATGCAGGACTCGCTACCTTGTTTTGGGTTGTCAGGACAGGGGAGACCAATGGTGACATTGACTAAACAAGGGAGATAAGATCTTATTCTGAAATGGATTATCTGCCCCTGAAACCATCTGATGTATTGACATCAAAGGAACGTCACGTGAACAATTCAAGGCTCTTGGTGACAAAAACATGATTTGTTTTTGGCTAGTGTAACTCAGAGAGTTGACGTGGGCAGAAGTGATAGCTGGCTTGATCCGTGTTGAATAGAATCGCCTGTGTTCGGTTTTGCTTAACATATGTCTTTTATGGCAAATGGTGTATTCGATTCAGAGGTTGAGTCAGAATGGCATAAGGTATTCTATAGATTGCATCTAGCTATAATTAATATGGAATAGCTTAGAAATATAGTTTAGAACTATAACATAGTGTTGTTGCATTGTGGTTAGGTAGTAAAGGAATATCAGCGACAATAGGCATTCGCATTGTTAAGATTAACTAGTGTAAGAAGGCAGGTGGCTGCGCTGATGGGGAATAGTGAAATGGGATGATATTTGGGGAGATTGGGGATGGGGAGAATGTCCAATGGTGGGATCTTCCAGTGAGGTCTGCTGGGGGTCTACACTTTACATTTTGCTCTGTCCTGGTCTTAACCCACCGCAGACCGGAGTGAAGAGCTCCTCTGCCCATGACAGAGGTGGTTCACTGTCATGTATCTGAGTGAGGATGTCAGCCTACCCCATCCAATGGAGGTCAGGGACAGGTGCTCTCACCAAGTGTATTGTTATCTCTTTTACAGGTTCCCTTAGGTCACTCAAGTCACTGAGAATGGAGACCTTAGTGCAGGCAGTTAGTCAGCAACTTTTGCACTGGGCCCATGATGAAAGGGGTTTAAAGGAACAATCGTGAGAGTATTTATTAAACGTCACACGTTAGCAGAATACTAGAGATTGTTTTCTCCGCATCATTTTGGAGAAGGAACAATCGTGAGATTAATGTTTCGAAACATCACTATGTGAACAGAACAATAGAATTGTTGTTTTTTTACACCACATGGGAAAAGTCCAGTGGGTATTATGTTTTCACACGACAGGTGAAAAGACTAATAGGTACTGTTTTTCCACATCACATGGGAATAGAACAGTATAAACTGATTAGGAAGTTATTATAACAGTGGTCTTGTGAACAGTAGAAACTTTAGACAGGAATTACATTTAGTTCAAGGAACAGTATTTTCACTAGACAAGGATGTTATAAGTCTCAGAACAATAGGGACATGTAATAACGGTGTGTGATCCAGGCAGGATCAAGTGTAAGACTGTGACTAGGTATATGAGTGATCAAGCAGCGACCGGTGGAAGTCTACATCTAGCAGGAGGGACACATTCCTTGGTGAGAGTAATGTGGACTGAATGAAGATGTGGTGTGATCCTTTCCGGGATGATCGGGCTGGGCTCTTCAGCTACTTGGTCTAAGTTTGCACACACTAGAATATTCGACACACATTCTACACAGTACACACACACACACTTCTCACACACATACTCTTTGCTTAATAAATTACTTTGTATTAATTTGTTAGAGCTAGAGTTGTTGAGTATGTTGTGTTGGGGAAGAGTGAAAGGGGGCATGATCTAGGGGTGAGTGAGAGTAAGAAAGAGGTGTCGACAGACCGACGGAGTTTTGTGGACGGAGTCTGGTGGTTTCTCTAGGACAATAATATTGGGTTAATAAAAATGTGGGTGTTGATTCCCCTCACTCCAGGGACGACACTAAAGTAAGAAGGGATAACTTACGACATTTATTGGGGGCTCGTAAACGTGATCTTTGGACAGCGGGATCTCTCGTAAACGTGATCTTTGGACAGTGGGATCTCTCGTAAACGTGATCTCCGGACAACGGGGTCTTTTGACACGGGATCTTTAGTGAAAGGACGGAGATATTGTTAGAGAGAGATTCCAGCTAGAGTGAATGTGGATAGGGGTTAAGACACATATCTTACCTGTTCACACTTCACACGTCTGCATAGGTCTGTGATCCTGATTCTGCTCTTGTCACTGAGTGATTGTGTTGTGTTGTGGTCTTAATTATATAGATTAACTGTAATTGTTCATTATATATATATATATATATATATATATATATATATATATATATATATATATATATATATATATATATATATATATATATATATATATATATATATATATATATTCCTCTTGGAGATAATCTGCACTCTATCTGCTGACTTACCTCTTGAAAAATGGCCACTCCTAAACTAACCACGCAGAACTAAGAGCGAAAGGGGAAGAAATGGGTTTGTCGGGTTCTGCCCTAACAGATTACATACAGGAAGTGGAGAGGGAGTTTCGTCAAGCAGAAAGGGAAGATCGAAAGGCCGAGTTGGAATTGAGAAGGATGGAGTTAGAACAGGCAGCCAAGAAACTGGAATTTGAAGCTGGTCAGGCAGCTAGGAAACTTGAAATTGAGGAAGCTGCTCGGAAACGGGAAGCGGAGCAAGAAGCTCAGAAAAGGGAGCACGAGTACCGGATGAGGGAACTCGAGTTGAAGAGTCAATCTAATGGGGAAACTGAGGGAGCAGTTGGAGGTTCCTCCATCCCAGGCTCAACACCAGTAGGGGGACATAGTTACCATGCTATGAAGTTCCCTCTAGCGATCTACGAGGAGGACAAAGAGAAGATTGACCAGTACCTTCAACGCTTCGAGGCCATGTCCGTTGCTATGGGTCTGGAGCGTAACAAATGGAATCTCAAGCTATCCCAGGGATTACGCGGGACCGGCTACGAGGTTTATTCTCGCCTGCCACCAGGACATGAGAACAATTATGACGAGTTGAAGATGGCTCTGCTGAAACGATTCAAGGTTACGTCACATACCTACCGGAAAAAATTTCGAGCAGCGAAACGAGAACCGGGGGAGTTGTTTGCCGCCTACAGTTTGCGTCTAAAATCCTATCTCCATAAGTGGATGGATTTGGCTGGGTTCGCACATGACTATGAGAGTCTGGAAGAGCTCATGGTGGTCGACCAGCTGAAGAAGCAAATGTCAAAACCTCTCAGGACATTCCTGGGAGAACAAGGAGCGGAACGTATTGACCTCGTGACAAAATTAGCAGAACGGTTCGTCGAGGTACATGGGGAGGCAGGGGAAAACCTTTCAACCAACACCAAAAGTCAGGAGAAACATGAAAAGAAGAAACCCAAAAACTCAGGAACCAAAAAGGGGGAACCTTATGTACAAAAATCAGAGGATAGTTCAGAGAAGACGAAGGAGGGAAGCAAGAGCACTTCAAGCTCTACACCAAAACGACCGTGGTCGGAGAAATGGTGTTCAATTTGTAAGTCACCCTCTCACAATACGAGGGACTTCAAATCGAAGGCTAAGAGCCCTCACTTCGCAGCATGTCAAGTGACTTCCAAGGAGGTTGTCACGGAAAATGCCAAGGTAAACAAGGAAGCTCGCCACCAGGAGAGCTCACTCAAGTCCGGCACTAGAAAATCTAGGACAGGGAAATGGTGCAACAATGCAAGTCAAACACGCACAATGCTATTGACTGCAGGGGAAAGTCAGGAGACTCTCAATTCGTCGTGTGCCCGGGAAACCTAAGGTGGAGCCCACTGAACAGGTCGAGGCCGAGGAAGAGACTCCAGACCAGGAAAAACCACCTGTAGTGGAATTGGTAGAGGTTAACGGTCGTCAAGTGGCGTGTTTGTACGACACAGGACTGGACGGGGAGGCCGTGATTTCTGCGGATCTGGTACATCCAGAACAATTCACAGGTGAGACCATGGAGATACAGCCTGCACAGAAGAGTGCTGTGGCCATGAAGTTGCCCATTGCTAACGTGGAGATTCGGTCAAGATATGTCACCGGCACAATCAAGGCTGCTGTATTGACCGATCCCATTTTTCCCGTCATCCTCGGTTGCCGGTATGTCTTTCTGGGAATGCCCAGAGAGCCAATCCATATGGGAGCAATACAGACTCGCTCTCAGACGAGAACGGAAGAGGCAGAAGCAATTGTGACTAACCCATTGCCGGGGGAGCTACGAACTGCCCAGAGTGAGGATGCTACTTTACGTCCTTGCTACAAAAAGCTGCAGAGAAGTGCTGATCCACCAGGACGGGGGCAGTACTACATGAAGAATAGGATACTCTACAGGAGAGCCGGAAGGGGAGACAACCTATACGGTCAGTTGGTCGTCCCGAAAGCTCACCGGTCCCAGATTCTTCATATGGGGCATACCATCTCCTTTAGTGGACACATGGGTATTGCCGCCACCATGCAGCGAATTTCCTGCCATTACTATTGGCCGGGAATGACAGATGATGTGCGTCGATATGTGAAGTCATGCCCTGAGTGCCAGAGGGTAACACCGAAACACTGGACAGCACCGGTGGTCTTGGGTGAGATGCCCATCATGAACTCTCCTTTCGAGAGGGTAGCCATCGATATCGTGGGTCCACTTCCTAGGACTAGGAAGAGGAACATGTATATTCTCACAATGGTGGATTGCTGTACAATGTGGGGTGAAGCCATACCGTTGACCACGATTGACTCGAAACGAGTGGCGGACGCACTGATGGAGGCCTTTACCAGATTAGGCTTCCCTGATCAAATTCTGACGGACAATGGGTCCCAGTTTTGTGGAAAACTCATGGAGGAGGTATTTAGGGTGTTCCACTCTAACCACATACATACCAGCCCTTACCATCCCTCAAGCCAATGGACAAGTAGAGCGTTTCAACGGCACGTTGATGACAATGCTCAGGAAACTGGCATAGGAAAAACCTGATAGGTGGGATGAATATATCCCAGCAGCACTCTTTGCATATCGGGAAGTTCCTCATGGCTCAACAGGACTACCACCCGCTACGTTGCTGTTTGGTCGTCCAATCAAAGGACCGTTGGAAGCCATGTTGAGGAGTTGGACTGAAGAGGGGACGTCAGAAGAAGTGATCTCTTCTTACAAATATGTGGAGGAACTGAAAGAAAAACTCCACAAGGGATGGACTCTGGCGAATCAAAACTTGAAAAAGGCCAGAAAAAGACATGCGGCTTACTACAACCGTAGGTCTAAAGACAGATCTCTAGAGGTGGGAGACAAAGTCTTGTTGCTACTCCCAACGGGAAACAACAAACTGGAGATAGGTTGGCAAGGACCATTTCCCGTGGAAAGGGTGATATCCAGAACCAACTATCAGATCCGGATCCGGGGAAAGTCGAAGATTTTCCATATCAATCTCTTGCGGAAATACGAAGAGAGACCCGGAGACAAAGCAGCTCACCTCATGGCAATGGCAGTTGCAGTGGAGACGGAAGTGGGAACCAACGAGGGCAGGGAATATCCCTTGGTACACCAGGAAACCTATAGGGATGTGCAAGTGAACCCTGATCTGACTTCCCAGGAGAGGGAAAGGATAACCCAGGTTCTCGAGTCTCATCAGGAGATACTGACTGATAAACCAGGACGAACGAGGTTGGTGGAGTTCGAGATGACGTTGACCACCCAGGAGCCTGTTCGCCAAAAGGTTTACCCAGTGCCATTCTCTAAAGAAAAGGCCCTGGAGGAGGAAATACAAAAACTGCTGGAGGATGACGTGATTGCGCCATCCACATCCCCATACAACGCGGGGGTAGTTTTGTTACGCAAACCAAGTGGAGAACACCGGTTGTGTATAGATTACCGACTTCTGAACAGTCATACACAATTTCAGGTGGAACCTTTGCCGAATCCAACTCAGTTATTCGCTAGGCTCCATAAGGCTCGGTACTTTTCAAATGTGGATCTGAGTCGGGGGTACTATCAGATACCAGTCAAACAGAAGATTCGACCACTGTTGGCCTTCAGTACACCCAGTGGACACTACGAATTCAAGGTCATGCCTTTGGACTCAGCAATGCACCTAGTGTGTTTACACGCATGATGAGGACTTTACTAGATCCTTTACAGGATCCGGCCATCATCTCATTCATGGATGATATTCTGATTTCTAGTGACAGCTTGGATGACCACTTGCAATCCTTGGAGAGAGTGTTTAATAGACTCAGGGAAGCAGGGCTTACCGCTCGCCCAACCAAGTGCATGATTGGTTACCAGACTCTGGAATTTCTAGGTCACACCATCACTCCAGGACACATTGTCCTAGAAGAAAAGAACCTGGAGAAAATCAGAAATGCACCAAGGCCAAAAACGAAGAAGGATGTGTAATCTTTTCTGTCGTTGTGTGGGTTCTACCACAAATTTATCCCACATTTCACTGAAATGGGAGCTCCATTGACGGAAACCTTGAAAAAGGGATTCCCGGACCAAATCATTTGGACACCAGAATGTGAGACTGCCTATAGTCAGTTAAAGGAGGCCTTGGTCAGCAAGCCTGTATTACAGTTCATTGACCTTTCCAAACCATTTGTGTTGAGAACGGATGCGAGTGGGATTGGGATTGGGGCAGCCTTGTTACAGGAAGGAAAAGACGATGCTTCGGTTTTGAAACCTGTGGCATACGCAAGTAAGAAACTTCTCCAGGCTGAGAGGAATTATTCGACCGTCGAGAGAGAATGCTTGTCTCTCGTATGGGCCGTGCAAAAATTCCAGCCCTATTTGTATGGAGTTAAGTTTCGGGTCCAGTCGGATCATCAGCCCTTGATGTTCCTGGCTACTTCTCAGAAGCTCAACGCCCGTTTGATGCGGTGGTCGTTGTTACTTCAACCCTACAATTTCACAGTGGAGTACATTCCTGGGAAGGAAAATGTTGGAGCGGACTTCTTGTCAAGACATCCAGCTCCTGAAGAAGAGGAATGAATCATCTGGATTGAACTTGCAGTGGTAAAAGAGTGAGATGGACTACTCTCTTAAGAGGGGGCCTATGTCGTGAATTCACTCCAAGTTACAATCAGATGTCAAAAATACCAAGGACAGTCAGAGTAACAGCTGTAAGTTGTTTACCAGTGGCAGGTAGATCAAACGGCACCGCGGACCTTGAGAAGTCTTGGGTAGACAGAAAATATGTCAAGGTCATTTTGTCTGACCAGCATGATCAAAGAGAACCCTGTTGTTGGGAGAATGCAGGACATTCGCTAGCTTGTTTTGGAAGTTGTCAAACAAGGGTGATAAACTTTGACATTGGATTGAAAAAACAAGGGAGATAAGACTTATTCTGAATGAATGGATAAGTCTGCCCCTTGAAATCCATCTGATGTAGTTGACATAAAAGGAAATTCACGTAGAACACTCCCAGCTCTTTGTGACAAAAACATGATTTGTTTTTGGCTAGTGTAGCTCAAACAGTTGACGTAGGGCAGAAGTGATAGCTGGCTCGATCCGTGTTGAATAGAATCGCATGTGTTCGGTTTTGCTTAACATGTGTCTTTTATGGCAAATTGTGTATTCGATTCAGAGATTGAGTCAGAATGGCATAAGGTATTTTAAGGATTGCATCTAGCTATAATTAATGTGGAATAGCTTAGAAATATAGTTTAGAACTATAACATAGTGTTGTTGCATTGTGGTTAGGTAGTAAAGGAATATCAGCGACAATAGGCAGTCGCATTGTTAAGATTAACTAGTGTAAGAAGGCAGGTGGCTCCGCTGATGGGGAATAGTGAAATGGGATGATATTTGGGGAGATTGGGGATGGGGAGAATGTCCAATGGTAGGATCTTCCAGTGTTGTCTGCTGGGGGTCTACACTTTGCATTTTGCTCTGTCCTGGTCTTAACCCACCGCAGACCGGAGTGAAGAGCTCCTCTGCCCATGACAGAGTTGGTTCACTGTCATGTATCTGAGTGAGGATGTCAGCCTACCCCCATCCAATGGAGGTCAGGGACAGGTGCTCTCACCAAGTGTATTGTTTTCTCTTTTACAGGTTCCCTTAGGTCACTCAAGTCACTGAGAATGGAGACCTTAGTGCAGGCAGTTATTCAGCGACTTTTGCACTGGGCCCATGATGAAAGGGGTTTAAAGGAACAATCGTGAGAGTATTTATTAAACGTCACACGTTAGCAGAATACTAGAGATTGTTTTCTCCGCATCATTTTTTGGAGAAGGAACAATCGTGAGATTAATGTTTCAAACATCACATGTGAACAGAACAATAGAATTGTTTGTTTTTTACACCACATGAGAAAAGTCCAGTGGGTATTATGTTTTCACACGACAGGTGAAAAGACTAATCGGTACTGTTTTTCCACATCACATGGGAATAGAACAGTATAAACTGATTAGGAAGTTATTAAAACAGTGATCTTGTGAGCAGATAGAAACTTTAGACAGGAATTACATTTAGTTCAGGGAACAGTATTTTCGTGTCCTCACTAGACAAGGATGTTATAAGTCTAAGAACAATAGGGACATGTAATAACGGTATGTGATCCATGCAGGATCAGTGTTAAACTGTGACTAGGTATATGAGTGATCAAGCAGCGACCGGTGGAAGTCTACATCTAGCAGGAGGGACACATTCCTTGGTGAGAGTAATGTGGACTGAATGAAGATGTGGTGTGATCCTTTCCGGGATGATCGGGCTGGGCTCTTCAGCTACTTGGTCTAAGTTTGCACACACTAGAATATTCGACACACATTCTACACAGTACACACACACACTTCTCACACACATACTCTTTGCTTAATAAATTATTTTGTATTTATTTGTTAGAGCTAGAGTTGTTGAGTATGTTGTGGTGGGGGAAGAGTGAAAGGGGGCATGATCTAGGGGTGAGTGAGAGTAAGAAAGAGGTGTCGACAGACCGTCGGAGTTTTGTGGACGGAGTCTGGTGGTTTCTCTAGGACAATAATATTGGGTTAATAAAAATGTGGGTGTTGATTCCTCTCACTCCAGGGACCACACTAAAGTAAGAAGGGATAACTTACGACACTATCAATGGCTTTAATTTAGACACAACCCGACAACATTGTCACTATAATTATTGATTTGTAATGAGATGTATGTAACTGCATGCACTTTTTGACAATACTTGTTGAAATTCGCATGACAGCATGGAAGTTGCAGTCCGACAATAAAGACATATTCTTAGATTTGTTGATCTTCAAGCAAGAGAATGCTTGTTCGCAAATGTATGTTGATCCAAACAATGATAACAGTTTAGCTGCAAAGTTTTTAAAGTTTGGAAATGATTCTTGTGATAAAGATCCATAGAAATCCAGCAAACGGTCTGACTTGAATTTCTCTTTCATGTCATGATCTGCTTTTAAGTGAAGCAACTCCAAATGTATGTCCTCTGTAGCTGTACCAGCTTCTGCACTAAAAGGGGAACTGAGAATATTGAACTGTGGCTCTAAGTTCTTGAAATCTTGGAATCTCTACCAAATTCTTCAATCAATGCATCTACTTGGGCTTTGTACTTTTCAGTCATTTCACCAGGAATGGTTTCTTGTTTCAGCTAAGGGAAGTGACAAAATCGTTTTTCACTTGTTTGTCTGGAGAACAGTGAGAGTTTTGCCTAAAATGATTTTACATGTACACACAATCCATGTGCAAACACACCATTGCCCTGAAGTTTGACATTCAGTTCATTTAATACATGTACAGACCTACAAGCACTTGGAATCAACGACTGGCAAGAGAAGGTCCACCAGAGAGACGAATGGAGACGGATTGTATTTGCAGCAAAGAACCTCAATGGCTCAGAACGCTGAAGAAGAAGAAGAAGAAGATAATTTCAATGGCAAACATAAAGTCTAACTTCCAGTCTAACTTCCACTCTTTATTGACAATGTTAGTATTAAAGTCAGATTCTATGCCCTTTATCTCTAGGAGCATCACTATTTCTTCTCTGAGTTCCCACACTCGCCTCAACACATTGCCGAGACTCAGCCATCGAACACTAATGTGGTACAGGCCATTGGAATGTTCTGTTTCCAAATCGTCACGTAATGTCTTGAACTGTCTGTGATTAAGTCCTCTTGATCTGATGAGGCTGATAACATTGACAACTGGGTCAATAACATGCTTGATATTCAAAACAGTTTTACACAGACTTTCTTGATGAATCACACAGTGAAGTGGTAATAATGTGTGGTCTGGATATAATGCTTTAATCTTATCACTTATCAACTTTACCAGATCTACATTTTTTCCAGTCAAAGCACGAGCTCCGTCAGTTGTAACACTTGCCATCTTGTTCCAAACCAACCCAGTTCTTTCAATACTGTTAGTAACAGCATTGAATATATCATGGCCTGTGGTTGTGTCTTTGAGTGACTCAGCACTCAGTAACTCTTCAGTGAGTTTGAAATAAGCGTTTATTCCACGTATAAATATCGATATATGGGCAGTATCATGTACATCGGTACTTTCGTCCAATGCAAAATAGTACCACAAAAATTGTTTACTTGCATCTTGAAGTTTATGCATCAAATTGTCACTTATCTTGTCAACACGTCTGACCACAGTTCTCCTTAATAAATTAATGTTGTCAAATCTGTTTGTTTGTTCTGGACACATAATGTTTGCTGCATCTAGCAAACATTCCTTGATGAACTCGCCATCAGAAAATGGCTTGTTCTGTTTTACAATTCTGTGTGACAGCACAAGACTAGCTTCTGTTGCAGAATCTTGAATCGAAGACTGTTTAGTGAAAACAGTTTGCTGTTTCTCCAAATGTTTCAATAAGCCCAGGCATTTCCTGTCTCTCCCTTCGGTTGTTAAATTGTATCCGAAATCGGAGTGTTTTGTTTGATGTCTTTTTAAATTGTACTCCTTGAAGACAGCCAGTGACTCACGACACAACAGGCAAACTGATTTGCTACCAAATGTTATCAAACAGTACTTAGTTGTCCAGTCATCATTAAATCACGGCTTTCATCTTCAATCTTACGTTTGTTATAGACACTAATTGTTTTAATAAAATTCGAACAGTTAAAATTGTACAAAACGTTAAAACGGAAATGAAACACAACCTACTTCCGGCTGTGTGTGAAGATAAACTATTCGGAAAACAAGTAGTAAACTCAGAATAACTTTCAGAAATATATCAAGACTACTACAACAAATTAATTAATTGGAACAATGTGAATGTGGAATTATTTATAACAGCAAAAAAAAAAAAAAAAAAAAAAAAAAAACTTTTAAATGTAATATTTTCTTGAAAATTACATCATTTTAATCCCTGGAGAAATATCTGTTTTTTTTTCTTCATAAAATCATCTTTGTTTTGGCCGAGTGGCTAGAACGCTGGACTCTCCTTCGGGAGACCCGGGTTCGATCCCTCGGTAAGGTGTGGGATTATTTTCTGTCAGGGGCAAAAGGAAAATCCTAACCTGCACAGGTCGCGGCGACTGAACTAGCCAGGCGGCCTTAATTCCTCAGGCCCCTCTGCCATACACCGCAAGGTACTATATTGGCAGTAAATGACAGTTTTTTTGTTTTGACAGACATAAGTTCTGTTTCCAGAGCACGTGTGGATCACAACAGTTATATCGGGAATTCCCGGTCTTGCGCTTATGATAAACCGTGTTTATGCTCCACAGTGATTATCAACTGGCAGTAGTAGTATCAATATGGAAAAAAGGAAGACAATATGAAAGAGTGCGAAACATACAGAGGTATATCACTCTTGAGCCATACAGGGAAAATGTACGCACAACTATTGGAACAAAGAGATAGACCCATATTTGAACAACAGTTAAGCAACGTACAATTTGATTTCAGGAATGGTAAAAGTTGCACTGATGCACTATTAACACAGAAAACTATGTGTAAAATGCATTGTGTTTGTAGATCAGTAAAAGTCTTCAATAGAGTCGACAGGTACAAATTATGGACCATTCTTGAAGACTATGGGATACAAGGACAAGTTCAAGAAAACATCATAGCCATGTACCACTGGAGCCCCCGCCAGCCGGCAAGACACTGGATGATGATATATTTAGATAGACAAGGGGTGGGCAAACTACGGTCCGCTGGCCGCATGCGGCCCGGTAACTGATTTTATGCGGCCCGGGGGGCATTTAGAAATAAACATTTTTACTTCGTTTTTAAGTTATATTGTTGAATTTCATAGAATTTCATGTACCGTTATTGTGTTTTAACATTTTTGATAAAATTGCTTTCTAATTATCTATTTTTGTAAAAGGTTCTTGACCTTCGTAATGTAATGCTTCTTCTTCTTCCTCTTCTTCTTTCTTTAAATATGTCTATAATGTTGCCTCTTGCATGAATTTAACTGTCCTTTTTAGTTCACACAGCGGTCCATAGAGTTTATCTTCCACTGTCGTCTCTCTAGGCCAGAAGATTTGCCTAGACATGTTGTAATTTGGGCAGTCTTTGAGTATGTGCTCTGCTGTCTGTGACGCCAATCCACATACGCACATGGCTGATTCACAAATCTTGAATCTTGTATGCATTTGATTGCATAATCTATTGTGTCCTGTTCTGAGGCGCAGAATAATGACTTGTGCTGGTCTGTCCATAAAGTAGTAGTCGTCTTGAACAGGTTTTGGTGGCCTTCTGACTGATTTGATCATTTTTTTTTTCTATTGGAGGTATTTAACGGGCACATCAGGCTGCTCTTCTTTTGCTCCCTCCTTAGAAAATCGATCAATTCTGCCGTTTCCGGGTAATCCACAATGGGATGGTATCCACTGTATGGTGACCTTTTGCTGACTGCTAAGTTCAGAAAGTAGTGTCCTTGGTACTGGCAATTGCCACGACATCATTTCCTTTCGTTGAGGTGAGTTTCTTGCAAGCAACATACGCTTACCTTTTCTTGGTCCAAGATGTTTTCTAGGTCTTTTTTTTTTTTTTGCTGGCCCCCTCAGCATTCCAGTGCATTAGTTTTAGTCTTTGTTTGGTATGGCCAGACGCTCTATTCTCAGGTCCCCTGGCTCCAGAGGATATCTTAGAAGGACCTCCAGTAGCTGTGATTGGGCCCTTTCGAGGTATAGGGCCCGGCACTGTATCTGCCTGGGGGTCCAAAGCAGGGCGAGCACCATAACATTTAACAATAGTCGCAATATTTCATTACGCGTGATTGCGTGGCATCCTGATTTCTGTGGTGCGCCTCCTGACTGGTTGCCTCCATCTTCAGCACCTTTCCTTTGCAAGAGCAGACTGTGGTCTCACTCGAGTTTAGATGTGTACACACGCACACACGTGTCTGCGCATGCATGTGCGTGCATACACATCCAGCGCGTTCTGGTTATTTCTTGGCGCAAGTGACTCGCCACCGGCCCTTCTCCTGTTAGTTACAACAGTTCGCCACGAGAAGGCAGGGACTTTTGCTGCATAGGTAATAAATTCATGAGCCATTGGGGTATTTATGCAAGGTTGGGCGCTCACCCCCAACCCCGCCCCCGGCTACATACAGCAACATTTGGAATCATGTATTGCTAAAATGCGAATTTATCGATCTTCATATAGAGAAATATTTATCAATATGTAAAAATTTAATAAGGATCAAAACTGTCACTGTCATTTACTGCCAATATAGTACCTTGCGGTGTATGGCAGAGGGGTTTTGAGTCTAAGGAATTAAGGTCGCCTGGCTAGCCTGTGGGAGACTAG
>JACEFZ010016854.1:0-37500 GCA_014155875.1 Cepaea nemoralis | reverse complement strand
ATCATGACTGTCAGCAACCCTCTGTCTGGTGTGCTGCCAATCATCTCTGATAGTCATGCTCCTCTATGCCAGTATTTCAAACTGTCCAGCATCTTCTCTCTGGGTCTGCCCCTGCCTCTCCTCCCCTGCAGCTTTCCCGTTTCTTTCCCTTTCTCAGGACATGCCCAAATAATGTAGACAGTCCTCTTCTGTTCCGAGTAACCAGTTCTCATTGAGGTCAAAGTTCGAATTCTCCTTGAGGCTGATTTGTAAATGTAACCAGGGCTTTCATGTCGATCCATCCTAAACTGGGAACCAGTAAGACCTGCCAGCTGCAGGCTGCCGATGTGACACTGACCACATCACCTCTCCAGTGCTGATTGGTTTACTGGTTTAAACAAATATGGATCTAGCACCATTTGCCCAATAACCTCAAGGCGTGTAAAACGAAAACTTTACTTTGTATTTGTTGGTGCTGGAGTCAAGGGGCAGTGAACGCGTTTCACAATTCCCCGACACACCGGGTCGAGGGTTCGAAGTCAGCCGTAGACGATTTGGAAGCAGACCACCTTGCGTTGATTTTCATTGTATGAGCGTCGATCGTTCAGAAAGAAATGGCAAACTAATAAAAATTTAGTTGCATATCCTTTACAGAATGTTGCAGTCAACACCAGCATGGTTTGCTGTTGTGATCTCTTGACACGTTTACGTTCAGTAGTTTGCCATTGCTTTCTGAATCACAGGCACCCATACCATTTTCGTAAAAAACCAGAGCAACGCGGTCTGCTGCCAAATCGCGCGCATCTGTGTTTCGAACGCGGGTATGCGGGATCATGAATTGCGCTCGTAACTCCATCGCCTCGGAGCGGGCAATGGCAAACTACCGAGGAAAACATTTCATGGTAAATCACAAGCAGCATAATTTGCCGGGGTTGACGGCAACTTCCTGTGAAGGAATGCAACTAACTGTGTGTTTGCATGTATTGTGTTCTATGTTTACCAGTTGGAGTCGTTATATTTCAGAGAATGGCGGATAAACGTTGTAAACAAAATGAAACACGCAGAATGGCAATGTTGAAGAACGGAGGAGAGGTAAGATTATTGTTGGTTGGTTGTTCGGTTGGATGTATGTTAAATCTACAAGTAATATTTGGTCAATTCATGCGTCAATACTTTCCCATAGCACCATGATCTACACCTCCTCCCCCCTAAGGCCTCTACTTTGTGAATATTGCAGATCAGGAAACTATCCACACATGAATGTTTATTGCAAGGAGATTCTGGAGTACATATATTGTGATCCTCATCCGGGCTACTGAGTTCGTGCACTGTGCTAAGATTATAGTAGTATGATCTACCGGTGGAGACTGAAACACTTATTGGGATATAAGCAGTCATTGTGATGCTTGTACCAGAGGCCAAAATCAAGGATATTTTAAACACTTAAAGCATACAAGCAACAGCCTCATATTTACCAGATCATCATTATGTGCTAAGCATGAACGGTCAAGGTTCGTCATCTCACTGGATCACCAGTCTTGGATCCAGTCTGTTTCCTTGTCTCGGTTATACCATGTGGCCAAACCATCCAGGTATTGATATCTCTGCCTTCCCCGTGTTACTTTCCCATACATTTTGCCAGTTGTCACGAAGTTTTCTTGTTCATTTCTCACGTTATCGTGCCCAAAAATCTAGACTATCGACGTCTATTTTTTTCCTAATAAATTTACGATTTTCATTTGTTTCTTGTAGAACTTTCTCATTCGTTGTTCTGTCTGTCTGTGGTATTCTTTGCATTTATGTCAGACACGGCCATTAGATGTTCTTCAGAATATCTGCTTATGGTTCATGCTTCACATGCATATAGCAGGAAAGGTTCTATATAGCACTTCAGCA
Source organism: Cepaea nemoralis (assembly GCA_014155875.1). Taxonomy (NCBI): domain Eukaryota; kingdom Metazoa; phylum Mollusca; class Gastropoda; order Stylommatophora; family Helicidae; genus Cepaea; species Cepaea nemoralis. The sequence continues at coordinate 35,625 of JACEFZ010016854.1, read as the reverse complement.
CTCTTTTTTTATCATTGCATTTGATAGCTTTGTTGTTAATTATATTTTCCATCTGGCAAAAGATAATCTGTCAATTATCTATTTCTAAGGTAGGATCATTGCCATCCTGAAGAAGTAAACTCTTAAAGAACTTTATAATCCAGTCTACATTCTTCAAGTATACTATAGATGCCTTTACGTGAACAGTGTGGAAGAACAGGAAATAAATTATCATGGCTGGAGAGAATGGTGGGACAGGGAGTGAACAGTGGATTTGGCCGACACTCAGTACTCAGGGTAAAGGCCAGAAAGGACACATAATGAGACTGGTACTGTTAGTATTGGGACACTACGCTAGTTGTTAAAGATGAGGACGAAGCGGATATGGGAATGTCTCTAGAGCTATGATGTCGGTTCTTGAATTAACTCATGTGCAACTAATCACAGATACATTTTTGTTCTCAATCTTCCATTAGGAGGACCAAGAGCATACGGCTGAAGCAGAAAATAATTTAATTGGTAATGTCAATCTGCAGATTGAATCACTATCAAGGTATGTGATGTATAACCACGACTAGACATATATAATCTAGTAGCTATTGAATAATGATCAAACTCTCCTTTGTTTTCCCAAGTATAGGGATTAGACAATGGGTCCAGTGGATCTATGAGAGAGGGGGGAGGTTCGTGTGTGCGTGTGTGTGTGAGTGTGTGTGTGTGTGTGTGTGTGTGTGTGTGTGTGTGTGTGTGTGTGTGTGTGTGTGTGTGTGTGTGTGGTTGTTTTTTTTAATGTTGTGGTTGACGATAACGGCATTTTCTAAAATAAAGGACATCTCACACAAAAATCTGGAATATATTGCAATAAATGATCAGAGTTATGAAAGAAAAAACTAGTACCAAACTTGGAACATTTAACTGCGAAGTTCTGTTTAAGTTATTGTCTGTATCTGCAGTGTTGTTTCTTGTATATAAACATCGCTGTCTTTGTTAGTTCACCCAGTATAACTGTCACGTTAATTCAGTACTGCTGTTTGAACAAGAAAAACAGAGAACAACTAAAACAATTACACATAAAATACAAGCATTCGTCAACAAATTCCTGTAAAGAAGAACAGGATTGTTCGTTCGTTCTTTTGAGGAAAAACAAAAAAATCAAAATTCGACCTCGTTCAACCTGCCTTATAGTTATAACTGAGGTACGGGTTTTGCGGTCCTATATTGTTTTTCCCTTTGCGTTGATTAAATTCTGTTTTCTCATGTGGTAGATTTCATGCTTGTGACGTCAGCTGATGCGGTTTCCACTGTGCTTTTCAGTCTGTCAGTGACGGCCCCATGTGGCTCAGGGTGTAGCCCTTAGAAAGATTCATCCGTCGGGTTTTTTTCTTTTCCTTCTTTCTTTTACCATCTCTGGGAAAATCTTTCCTTTCTCCGCTGTCAGCTTGCCATTTGTCTCCGGAAGTTTTGACAACTTCGAAACTGGCCTGTCTTTAAACTCGTTGTTCTTTATAGAATGTTTGCTGGCTTTAGCTTGATCTGTGGGTTTGGGCTTTGCTTTTACTGGCCTGTTCCTGTCCAGCTCCGTCTCATGCAACTTGTTAACGTTCTGTTGTATTACGTGCAGTATCTCTTCGATTTCTTTCTTTATCGGGACCATGCGTTCCGCCTCTTTCCTAATGCTACGCTGAATTTCTTTCATTTCTTTCAGCAGCTTGTGTTGCTGCCGGCGTCCTGTTCTTGGTTAGCCCCTGTGTCAGTAGAAGTTTGTTGATTTATTTCTTCAGATCAGCTATCTGGTCTTGAAGCTGCTTTTCCCTTGTGTAGAATGCCCAAGACTGTCTGGCACCTCCACCGTGCTTCCTTAAAAGGAGTGTTTGATGTTATGAATAGTTCTGTTACGTCTCTGTGTCAACAAAATTGTAACATTGCATGCAAGAAACACCAATGCGCGTCTTTTGGAGAGAGCTAGACAGATTCCAGTCAGTCAAGAGTCGAGGGAAAATGGCTGCCGCTGTAAGTAAACATTAGGAAATCGCTTTAAAAGTGTAACTGGAAGTACACACATCGGGAAACCCCGTTAATAGTATAACTAGTACAGTGGTTCTCAACCTTTTTTGGCCTGTGCACCCTTTCACTATGTCAGAATATCATTCCCCTTTTCCAGCGAAAGAAAGAAGAATTTCCCCCTTTCCAAAATTGTCAGCCTAACAAAGTTAATTTTTTTAAATATTCACAATACTTTATTACCATACCAAATTAATCATATTACAATACACAAACAGTTAAAGCGTCAAAGACTTGCCACTTGATATGATAATATGCCTGAAGCCAGTTTACGTTTGCCAAACTGTGGTCTTAACCGCCCCCCTCCCCCGTTTAAACCATAAAATTATCCCCTCCACCTCTTGATCAGGTCATCGCTCACTTTAACCACCACCGTGTCGCTAGACGTACCCTCCCCTACAATTTAAGGGGTTTTGAGACCACTCCTTGACCGCTTTACCACCTCTTGACCACGGCATCGCTCACTGTAACCACCACCGTGTCACTACACATACCCTTCCCTACAATTTACAGGATCACTTGATCACTTCTTGACTACTTGACAACCGATTGGTCACCCCTTGACTACGTCAACGCTTACTTTAACCCCCACCGTATCACTGGAGTACTCCCTACAATTTACGGGGTCATTTGACCACAGCTTGACCGCTTAACCACGTCTTGACCACGGCATGGCTCACTTTAACCACCACCGTGTCACTACATGTACCCTCCCCTACAATTTACTGGGTTATTTGACAACCCCTTGACCACTTGACCATCTCTTGACCGCCTCTTTACCACTTCATCGTTCACTTTAACCACCACTGTGTCACTTGAGTAGCCTCCCATAAATTTAAGGGGTAACTTAACCTCCCCTTGATTACTTGATCATCTCTTGACCACCTCTTGACCACGGCATCGCTCACTTTAACCTTACTATGTCACTACAATACATTTCCCTACAATTAACAGGATCACCTAATCACCCCTTGACCAAGTATTATCCAAGTATTTACTAGGTAAACATTTCATCAGTTGAGACAGATAACAATCCATTAACTGTCATAACGAAAGGAACACCGACGAATCACAGGATCGCCAGATGGGCTTTATTACTGCAGAACTACAGCTTCGAAATACGACACATCAGCGGCACACACAATACCATTGCAGACCTACTCTCAAGATGTCCTCTCGACACGTCCAACGACAGTTTAACGACGCCTGAGCGCAACGATTAATGCTGTTACCTATGGCGCTCAGACAAGTATCACATTCCAGCGCACAATATTCATTGATACAAAGAACGCTGTGAAAATGTACTTCCTGTGATATGGACCAAGTCCTATTTATTTATTCGAAATACATTTTAACTAGCGAATGTGCCGAGTAAATGAACAACGAGATTGTGAAAGGAACAGTGATTTTAAATTGTTTTATTATTATCAGTTTACGAACAGTGTTAAAAGAACAGGACTACACATTTGTATGAACTTACCATATTCCACCTTTTGGTAACATCCGTAGTACCAACGCTTATGTATACAAGTGAAATAAGCGCTGTAAGTTGTTCGAACATTTTAACTTTCTAATAGACTTTGTGAAATAGATGACATCTAGAACTGTTTAATCCAAATCATCTTGAACAGTGTAATCAAAAACATCCGGAACAGTGTAATCCAGCGTGTACTTATAAGAACAGTGATTTACTACACGTGTGAACACATTAATTGTGTACTTCCGCTGTCTATGTTAATTATTTTTAAAATTTACCAAAAATTAGCAGACTATACCAAAATAGTCATGAGTGAATGACCGATTGAAGTATTTTTGTGACACTAACATTTACATATGATGAATAGTATGAAAGGATTTATATATTTGTGATCTAAGAATCATTGATTGATTAATTTTTTCTCAATGGTGCCAAGTATGTCACTATTGATAATAAATATCAAACTATGACGCTTAGAATAGAAATAACAAATGTACTTTATTTTTTGAAAGAATTTGAAAATTACTTCCCATAACGTTTAATGATTGTACCTAAAGGGAAACAATCTGACATATGGAAAATGTGAGCATGCATATATTGTCTTTTTCATAGCAGCCATAATAACTACAGGTCACCAGGTAACTTCAACTATGCGTGGAATATAGTTACCAAGGTTGTTGGACCAGTATTAGATTATCCGACCATATCGGTGGGTTTCTAATTCTGTAATCATCTCATAAGGGAGATGATTTACGGCCTAACATGTTCTTTTTGTGATTTTTTTAATTTTGTTGGGAGGTAGGGCGTTGCTTGAAAGATAGCGTTAGTCGCTGTTAACTACCGGTCTGGCTGAAGTCAATTCTCAACCAAGGTACAAATCCAACTAGGGGACAATACTTGGGATGAGTAGTCTCATGGCAGCACTGAAAGAAATATTTATCATGCATCATTACCATATGGATGTCAATGTATGAACATACGAGAAAGTCTAACAGACTAAACACTTAGTCGATTCTGACTTATAAATTAATTATTAATTTAAACCAGGTATAAACACCCATGATGAAAGGTTATCCCTTTCATAAGAGGGGGCGGCGGAGAGTATCAGAATCTCCATCGCCATCGCCTGGAGGCGACGGACAAGCACGACGTGAACCCGACTGACAGCTACGACGCAGTTGAGGTCCAGTGATTAGCGTGACGCACGACGCGCACGTGGACTAACAGCCAAGGGCTAACCCGAAACTTCGAGTTGAGAACAGACTGCCTAGGACTGCGAGACTGGACGGACATGGGAGAAAGTGCTGAGTGTATTGATGAATTATCCGATGCTTGATGTGAGCGAGCTTGTATGCTTTGTAGATACTGTGAAGAGACTGAGTGAGTGTTTGTTTCCATGCTGAATGTTGTATTTCCGCGTGTCTGAGTACAGTCATTCGTTGTGTATGATTGTTTCACTCCCTGTTAGTGAACACGAGCCACTGTGAATAGAAAGCAAGACTCTGACAATGATCTGTCGACTAACCAACCAACCAACCAACCAACCAACCAACCAACCAACCGACCGACCGACCGACCGACCAACCAACCAACCAACCAACCAACCAACTAACTAACTTATACATCTGCTGCTATCAAATTGACTTGACTATTATAAATTGACTTGTTTCATTCACATTGATGTTGCGCTTTGTAAGAGATATGTGTTCATGGTATTCATAATTACTTCTGTTGTTTTGTTATTCAGATTACGACCTTTGCTTTGACTTTCTGTTGCATTTATATGTATCATTTCTTGAAATTACGTATGATTATCGGCGGCGAAAGCACAGATACTTACTGTAAGCATTCTAATGCTGTTTAATTCATGTATCTTCTTCATCTCAGATTGTGTGTCTTCTTGCTGCTCCTCAAGCTCCTTCACTGACTATTTAGCTAGACTTCATACTATGTCTCTTTACATTCTTACACATTAATTTTGTTCACTTTTTATTCTAATGTGTATCAGTTGTAGAGCATCCACTGTCATCCATTTCATATTGCCGGATTTGTTATTTTTTTTTTTCTAATGTTATGATTTGGTGCCTTTGGAAACAGAATTATATAACCATACAAATAGACGGAGAGAGAGAGAGAGAGAGAGAGAGAGAGAGAGAGAGAGAGAGAGAGAGAGAGAGAGAGAGAGAGAGAGAGAGAGAGAGAGAGATGAATGTGGGGAGAACATACAACGAATTCAGGATATAGCAAAGAATGTTTCTAGTTGAGCTGGTTGGCACCTACCCTCTAATGCCGGATAAGGTACAGAAGGAGGCAGAACCAGTTGAACAGTTACGTTTTAAACTTCCAAACTACACAGTGACACCTGACGGAAGATGTGACACAGAGATCCAGACAATAATCTACACATCCACATATTCGTCTACAAGAAAGAGCAAATCCATCAACAGAAATATCGTGGCAACTGCAGAAACCCGCCATTTCCCCAGAATCAGCAGACGGACAGGAAGTAAACTGTGGAACTGCCCAACTATGACAGACAGAGAGCCTGCTGGAGATGCAGGCAGGCAACAGCCATGAACGTTGAGGTAATGGTTAGGAAGTTGTCGACATTGCTGAAAGGATTACAGCGGCTCTAGTTCTTAAACTTCCGGTGCGCTGATGGTGGGATAAGGGATTCAACCCTTATACCTGTCAATTCGGCTTAAACGTTGACTTCTCGTTCAGGAAGCAATGGCAAACTGCTGAACAAAACTTACATAGAAAATCAACCAGGGTCGATCGCAACGTCCTGCAAAGGACATACTATTGTTAATGATTAGGACGTTACACCGACATTGACATGAGCGGGGTCGGACGAAGGATCCGTGTCGGCTCTTGTGGTTCCCTACGGGGAGGGATAGACAGGTCACGTATACCTCCCTGCAATCAGTCCAAACAAACATGTGATGGTCCAATCACTTCACATGCCCACAGGAGTTTGCCTCTACGGGATTGATGTTGCTACAGCCATTATGGAGATGTCATGGTGTGTGGCTACTGCCGTTATAAAGATGTCATGGTTGTTGTTACAGCTGTTATGAAGATGTCAACTGAATTGCGGTTATTTTATTTCTCAGCCGAGGCTGTAAGCGGCTAGCGCTGATACTGTCATTGACAGCTCTGCTAACGTGTCTTGCTGTACTGCTGTATGTGACAGTAGTTCTTGCAACTCAGGTCACTCGCCGAGAACATGACAAACAAGTGAGTCAAATATATATATTTGTTGTTTCAATGCATTGGTGGCAGCGATCTATTCAGGCTCGTTATGATGCACTGACACTCTCCACGAAAACACAACAAGTAATCACTGAACAAAAGCACAACTTGACGTCCTAGCACAGATCGTCTTTGTTTTATTCATGACAATGTTCCAGCATACGGTCGGCCTCAGTCACATCATGCTCCTGTATGTCGGAGAGTAGAAGGACTTCACAATTTAATCGTGCACCGACTGCTATTAATATTAGTAATTCTAGGTTTGATTGATTGATTTAGGAATCGACATCACAGCATTCGGGGCATTCCCATAAGTGCTCCGTCCCCATCCTCAGCAGCCAGCGAAGAGTTCCAACACTAATAGTACCAGTAGCAATCTGATTATAAGTCCGTCTCGCCTTTCCTCTGAGCGTTGAGCGTCGGCCAGATCCCTTCGTCACTCCTCGTTGTCTCATTCTTGCCAGACCATGGTAATCCATTTGCTCCTCCGAGGTGTGCACGTGCTCCCACAAGGCTGCAACCACGTCTGCCTTGTCATGTATCAATACTCCACCAAGTTCTGCAGAGCCAGCCAATCTGTCCGCCTGTTCATTTCCCAGCACACCGGCATGCCCCGGAGAAAAGATCCAGGCGATGCTTGTCACCCGTGACCTCCGAAGCGAAGCAAGCCACTCCGCACGAAGCCTGCCCGTCCTCACCCTCGTCAGCATGCTTTCTGAGTCAGTTACAATCACGATGTGTGTGTGTGTCGTATTCTCCATCCAGCGGAGAGCCGCAGTGACTGCCTCCACTTCCATTCTTAAGCTGGATGTTGTGGTATCATATGCCAGGCTCTCCTGCCCCAAACATCGACCATTAGCTTTGGCTATGAACCCCCAGCCACTTCTCTCACCTCTTGACACCGAACCATCTGTGTAGATAATCACATCACTCGAGTGAGCATTGTCCTGAATTAGTTGCTGGATTTCCACTTCCGTGGCCCCTGCTGGCCACTCCCTGCACTCCCGGCTTAATGTGATTATAACTCTGCACAAGTCTGACTGCTCCGCTGGCACTCTGACCCACTCCTCTCCACGCCTAATGTTCTCCAAGGGGCACACCTGTCTGAATCGTATCCTCCGCCTGAGCCATCCATGATTTCCCTCTTATCAGTCGCTGACCCTTAACTGCGTCCAGCGCCTCATGCAGTGGGTGGTCTGTGTCTGCAGCTACTCTGAGGTATGCCTTCGCCTGCATCACCTTGAGCCTACCAGCAACAGTCGGCAGACCAAGGATGTAACGCATACACACTACTGGGGTGTCTCTAGTGCATCCCAGAATGACCCGCATAGCTTCGTTCTGTATGCGCTCTAACTTCACCAGCTGACTCTCTGAGACAGTGAGCAGACCTAATCCATAATCAATTACTGAGAGGATCAAGTGCTGGTATAGTGTGAAAAGCATTCTCTGCTCTATGTCCTATTGCAGCCATAGTTTTAAGTGCATTGAGTCCCTTTTGAGATCTTGTCACGACCGTCTCCACATGGTCCTTGAAGGATAGGCTCCTGTCAAATGTGATCCCCAGATACTTCAGTTTGTTCTCTCTGCTGACATTTCTACCATCTATCGCGAGGCTTGGGACATCAGCTCTTACAATCCTGTTATCCAGAGAGCACCACAAAACAGCCGCCTTTTCCGGGTGGATGACAGCACTCATCTCTGTGCACCAGTCAATCACTTTATCTACTGTCGCCTGTAACTCCTGGGCTGTTTGCTCCCTATCTCTCCCCTGCCTATATGCAAGAATATCATCTGCAAATGTTAGTATTCTTCCAACCCCTGGTGCTTCTAGGTTTGCAATCTTGCTCGTAATTCTAGGTTTCTGTCGCTATCGTTTCAAAGCTGCTACATCTTCACAGAATCACACAGTTAATTTTCTAAGTGACCAACTCACGCTGCTGGCTGGACATGTTTAGGCACACTGCACAACTGACCTTGATAGACGAAGCGTCGCTCTATTTGATCTGCATTCATCACAAACACGTGATTAGCTGAGCTAGCCAGTAACAATACATCGTAGCAAACTTGATGGTAATATTTATATATCTTAATTGAGGTTTCATACGACCGTATTCATTTCGCAACCGCTCCAAATCGCACCCTTGGCTTAACTAAAGATCTAGTTGTTTCGACCTCGAGACATCATCTCCGTCCTGTCACGTGGTGTCTTGAGGTCGTGACCTTGAGTAGTTTCTCTGTCATGCATTCACCGTTCTATAGCAGAACTATCATCATCCTTCAGCGTGTCTCATCCTCTAAGACACTTTCGTGGTAATTGTAACTATTCTATTGTTAACTCTACTCTAGTCTCTTCTTTGTCGACTGTAACTTGTACCGTATACTCTCTAATGGTACTTGGCACTAGTGTAGGTGTTGAACCCGACACCTCACCATCAGCACACCGGAAGTTTAAGAGTAGTGCTCTTATTCATTCGGCCACGCTGACCTCCATCTTGTCTTTGTGGTATAGAACATTCTAACAGGGTATTTGTAAATCATTACGAGCAATTATCATCATCATCACCATCATCATCACCACCATCATGATTATCGTCATAACGACCAACATCATCATCATCTTCATCACGATTATCATTAACAACACCATCATCATCAACAACAACACCATCATCATCATTATCAAGACCAGGAAGAGAGAAGAAAAATTATAAGCTGTGTAATATTTATCAACAATAAAGCTAGCTAACATAACCTGTCTTTTGCCTTCCTCGGGTACAGGTCATGACGTCAAGTGGGGATCAAATGAGCTTTCAGGAAGTGTGCCTGGATTGTCAGCGGCTTGTGAAGAACCAATACATCGAGTTCAGAAACGACCCAGTGGTGGAGGGACTCACACAGCGAAAGGAGGGCGATGTCCTGAAATGTTGTGCAGAGAACCGTGTACAGTTGTCTGTCATGTTGAAAGCAGTAAGTTCTATGTTACTTCACTTGGCTGATTCTGCTCTAACCATTAGCTCACTCTATAATAGTAAGGACCTGCGATTCCCGGGGTCTAGGGTTCGATCCGTGTCAGAGTGGTTTAGAATTTACAAAGAAATTGACCTTGAGTCCCGGGTCTACCCATTCATAAATGGGTACCAGGAAATGTGTTGCGAAGTAAAGGCGGCCGATGTGATACCGACCACATGACCAACTTAGTGCTGCCTGGTCTATACAAGATGGGTCTATCCCCCATGTCTAATGGGCCTTAGGAGTCTCTGTGGCGAAGTGGTCAAGCCGTTTGACTCGTGCTCCGAAGGTTGTGGGTTCGATTCCGGGCCGCACCCTTCGGTTTACGAGTTAAATGTTTCGGAGACTCCTGTGGGTCGTCGCTAAAAGCTACGGAGTTCGTGCTTTGTGCAACGCTTTCCGTGCTGCGGAAAGAGACCGAGCCATATGGGATAAAACCCGGTGCAATGAAGTCGACCCTGTCGACTTTTAAGCGACTTTAATGGGCCTTAGGCCTGTTAAAAGGACTTTACTTTAAAAACAAAAAACGTTAGTGGAGTCTGGGTGGTGTAGTGGTTAGTGTGCTTGCATATAAGGAGGATGGTGTTGGTTCAACCCCCGGCAGTCATGAGGTTCTTGTAGCTGGTTGACCATGAAATACCTCAAACCTGTGGAGGACACGTGAGCAACTTGGGCCTAATCACAGCCTGATTCATAGGCAGTTTGACGAGCTGTAGATCGGTTTCAGCTTATTCCGTTCACATGTATATAAGCGTCGATCATAAGAAGCCATTTCTCATGTTATTTTAGTGGTGTGAAATTTACACAAACGATTGATATTTCTGAACATTTGCCGCAGCACTTGGTTAAGTCATTCAGCTTCTTCCTGGTGTTTCTCTAACACTTCAAGTCTACCTGGTTGTAGACCGTACCCTAGGTCCTGCCTTTCTTATCTTTATCATCAAATGTCTTAACTACTGGAGCGGGTCATCACGCATAATTATGCTTCTCTTCTGATAAAGTAACAAGAGTGATAACTATCGTATGATGGAATCGCTGTGGCATAGATACTAGCGTGCTTGCCCGTCAAGGCAGGGGTCCAGGTTCAATCCTCAGCAGTGCAGGAGTTGTGTACCTACCTGTACGGTTTTGAGGTTCCATCCTGCCTCACAGGGCCAGGCACTGTATTCCTAATATTTCTTGGTTGTATTGAATCATGTTGTTGTTGTATTAATTGATATATTATCGCCATTTACATTCTGCAGATGTCAAGACGACAAGACAAAATAAAAGGTGAGTTACTCTGCAATATGAAATATTCCGTTGGCAGAAGCTTCAGCATAAAAAGATAATAATATAATAATAAAATAAATACCTTCTTCTTCATGTCTTTACAGCATTTAGCTTACATTTGTTTCAGTGTAAATGTGACATGCATACTAGATAATTGTTGTGCGACAGAGGATTGGTTAGGAGAGCCGAATGTAAGACGGGCCTACATGCCTAATTGTAACTCAAGGCCCGCAGGCCACATCAGGCCCGGCGTACAATCATATTATTCCAGAGAGGTCTCAGCCGACGTACAAATATATTCGGCCCGAGAGAGAATTTTAGGCAAAAGTAGGTTTTAATGGCCACTATATCAAGTGCAAATCAAATTCTGTAATTAGCAGCCTTGCCGAATGACAGGCTACCAGACAGCATTCTCGCTTCGATCAGAATAAGCGAAAATAAAAGCTGTGTAGTGAATGGATGTTCGTTGTTATAGTGACATGGCAACGTTCAGTTGCTTGTTTTGGGTTGGCGCATAAGAAATGAATGTAATGTAGTGCCTGGATAATACAACACCTTTTCCCGCTACGGCTAACCTGATATCAATCAAGCGTCTGTCGGTAGATGCACAATCTTTTTTTAAATCAAAGCTATACTGTAAAATGACCAAGAAAAAAGTTGATTCTGAAAACAGAACCTTTAAAAACCGCTGGGAGGCTGAATATATGTTTACTGATATTGGCGGTAAGCGTGTGGTCTAATTTGTGGAGATAATGTCGCCGTTACCAAAGAATTTATGAATCTTTGCTATATTGACTACACAAAGGTTTTTGATAGAGTTAGACATGTCAACATGGTGGATATAGCAGATCTACAAATTGATGGGAAAGACATTCGTCTTATAAAAAACATATATTGGAAACAACAAGCTGTCATAAGGATTGATAATGAATTGGGACAATATCAACCTATTAAGAGAGGTGTTAGGCAGGGATGTGTAATGTCTCCAGATCTTTTTTTCCCCATACAGTGAAAATATTTTCAGAAATGTAGAAGATATAAATGGAATCAGAATTGGAGGACGAAACATCAATAACATTAGATATGCAGATGATACAGTATTCATTGCAGACAATGCACAGGATCTGCAACAATTAGTAGACGCGGTTGTTGTACACAGTGAGCAGCTGGGGTTGAAATTAAATTGTAAGAAGACACAGGTTATGGTCGTCACTAGGAAGAACGAAGAACCACAATGTAATATACAAGTAAATGGGAATATTCTTCAACAAGTGAATCGTCACAATTATTTCGGAACAGTCATAACATCTGATGAGAGATGCCTTGAAGAGATTAGAACAAGAATCGCCATGGCGAAAGTAGCCTATGGCAAGATGAAAAACATTCAAACCAATAAAAAGATGTCAATTGAAACGCGAAAAAGTGTGTTGAGGCGATACATAGAGCCTGTTCTTTTGTATGGATGTGAAACTTGGACAATGTGCAGTCAAGCTGAAAAACATCTGATGGCTGCAGAAATGTGGTTTCTGAGGACAATGCAAAGAGTACCATGGACAGATAGAAGAACCAATGACCAAGTACTACAGGAGACAAATGAAAATCGTAAATTTATCAGAGAAATTAGACGTAGACAGTCAAAATGTTTTGGACATGTTATGAGAAGAAATGGATTGGAGAACGTAGTGACAGCTGGTAAGATCAAGGGGAACATACCAAGAGGAAGAACGAGAGGAAAATACCTGGATGACTTGGCCACATGACATGGACGAGACAGGAATACTGAGCTGATCCACGACTCTGGTGATCGAGTGAAATGGGGTTTTCCGGCATGGCACATGATTGATTGATTGATCAAAGAATATAATCTGAGACGGCACTATAAGACTAAACTTCAAGACAAGTTAAACAGCCTGAATGCAGAACAAAAGCTACAGAAGGTAGAAGAATTGAAGAGTCATCTAACAACACAGCAGGTGTTTTTCACCAAAGCAAAATCACAAACTGAAGCTGCTGTGAAAGCAAGTGTTATTGAGGCGAATATCAAAGTTAAATGTTAAATTTAATAGTTAAAAGTGACTGGTCATAGTCTAAGTGTTGTGGACAAATTCACCTATCTTGGCAGCACTGTGTCACAAGCTGCCACAATTGATGATGAAGTGAATGCAAGAATCTCCAAGGCCAGTGTGGCCTTTGGTAGACTGTACAAGAATGTATGGGACAGAAATGGAATAAGCCTGCAAATAAAGCTGAAAGTCTACAAAGCAATTGTATTATCCACACTGTTATATGCTTGTGAAACCTGGACTGTTTATCAGCGACACGCTAGGAAATTAAACCACTTCCACACAGTCTGCCTTAGGAAGTTACTGAAGATTAAATGGCAAGACAAGATCCCATACACTGAAGTCCTAGAAAGAGCGCCCATGCCCAGTATCCACACTCTACTAATGAAGAATCAGATTCTCTGGGCTGGTCACTTGACTCGCATGCCAGATCACAGGCTCCCTAAACGAAATTTTTAGGGCGAGTTGCGTTGTGGTAAACGCTCCCAAGGCGGCCAGAGGAAACGCTTTAAAGACACTCTGAAAATCTCACTGAATGCTTTTGGAATTCATCATGACACCTGGGAGACTGCAGCCAGAGACCGAAATTCGTGGCGTGCATCATTACGCAAGGGTGCAGTCACTTGTGAGGCAACCAGGACTGCAAGAGCTGTGAAGAAAAGACAGAACAGAAAAACCACTGCAGAAAATCCTCCTCCAGAAACGTCAAGCATTCTTTGTCCACATTGTCAAAGAACATTTCGAGCCAAAATAGGCCTTATCAGCCATCTTAGAACTCACGGCTCCATACTTTCAACCCCACTGGATGAAATGAATGGTCATCATCATTCTTGATGGACAAACAACAACAGTTATTGTGGCGGAGGAGATCGCAAAATCAGACAGATCATTTACAGAAGGAGAGTTTCTGAAGCGCTGCATGATGTAAGTGTGTGGCGTCTTGTGTCCAGACAAAAAGCATATGTTTGCAAAGGTAAGCCTTAGCAAAAATACGGTTGGTGATCGGGTTTGTGAGATGGACACCTCTGTGAAAACACAGCTGATCGAAAAAGGCAAAGACTTTGAAGCATTCTCCCATGCTGTCGATGAAAGTAATGAACACGACTGACACTGCACATCTCGCCATCTTCATCCATGGAGTGGACTCCAGTTTGAATGTTACAGAAGAAATATTGAACATGAAATCCGTGTATAGGACAGCGACAGGAAAAGACATTTTTGACAAGGTATGTCAAAGTTTAACCAACATGAACTTGCCTTGGGACTAACTCGTTGGACTGACAACAGATGGAGCACCGGCGATGTGTGGTGAAAAAAGTGGACTAGTTGGAAGGAACTTTGGGAAATCATGAGGAATATGGGCTTTCCTTCACATGTAGTACATCTCATAAAATAGAAATAGTTAGATAGTTAGAATAGATGCCGAGACATCAGATTGGTTTGACATCAAGCAAGGAGTCTGTCAGGGCTGCGTGCTGTCACCCTATTTGTTTAACCTGTATGCCGAAAATATAATGAGAAATGTAAGAGATGATATAAATAGGGAGCCATATGATGCCCTAAATATCGGCGGTCATGACATACCAGAGATTCGATATGCTGATGATACAGTATTACTATCCACAACACAGAATGGCATAGAAAACCTAATAGCCTCAACACAATTGAATAGTGAAAATCACAACTTATATCTTAACATAGCAAAAACTAAGATAATGCATACAGATAAAACTACTATGGAGAAAGAAATATACATTAATGGGAGAAAATTGGAGGTGGTGGAAAATTTTGAATATCTTGGGTCATTGATTACGAATAATGGTGACACAATGAAAGAAATTAAACGGCGACTATCCATTGCTCTTCAAAGACTAAAACAGATGAATAAATTATGGCGTGGGACAGACAGAACTACAAAAATTAGATTTTTAAGAGCATGCATCTTCCCCATTGCAACATACGCCTGTAAGACATGGACACTTACTAAACAAGCTGAACAGCGCATACATGCCTTTGAATATAAATGTTATAGACGAGTTCTAAGAATATCTTGGGTAAAGAAAAGAACAAATGCATCCATACTTCAAGAGTTGAATATTGAGGAGGGATGGCTATTAAAGACGATAAAACAAAGAAAATTGAAGTATTTTGGTCACTTGAAACGTCACGACAGTTTGGAGAGAACAATAATGGAAGGGTATATGCCTGGGAAGAGAGGAATAGGAAGGCCAAAGAGAAGATGGGTGCAGGATGTGGCGGATGATCTCCAGATGGGTGTATCAGACGCGGGACATCTTGCTTGTGATCGAGAAGTTTTCCAGAAGGTTGTTATGGGAGCGAGGTTCTGCAAAGGACATGCTACTGAATGAATGAATGAGTTGGAAGGATGCGGTTAAAGATGCAGTAGAACTGTACTGGTGAATTTATAGCATATCACTGCATCATACATCAAGGATCGCTGTGTTGTAAAATCCCCAACATGGAAGATGTAATGAGCAATGTAACACAAACCGTCAACTTTATCAGAGCCAAAGGTTTAAATCACCGCCCGTTTCAGTCTTTTTGCAGGAAATAGAGTGTAATTTTCGGCTTATTGAATGTTTATCTTGTTCGGCCCGCAACCTTACGTATGATCTGAGTTTTGGCCAACTGAGCGATTGAGTGTGACAGTTTACTTGACTGGTCTGTAGACGATTCGGCATTTATCCTTCCTTCCCCAACCCCTCTATTATCAAATAGTTTGATTAAGCTGGTGTTGCTTTTATGATTATTTATTGACCACTGTTTTATCTTTCTACATACATTGTTTTATGTCTTCTTTTGCCCCTCTCGCCTGGTATTTTACTGCATGGAGTATGCACTAACTTCATTAGTACTTCCTTCTACATCACAGATCTGTGACAATCGTGCACCAATCTAGTGGCGTATCCCTTACAGAACTCCTCTCCTCTATCATTCTGTGGAACTGTCCCTTTATCTAAAGCCATGTATCCCGCCTCTGTTGCTGGCATGTATACATTATCTATGACGTCATGAATTCATCGAAGTTGTAGTCTTCCTCTTCTCCACGTCCCCGGTACACTTCCCTGCAGAAGGATCTGTTCTAGACTCGTATCATGTGGTATGTCCAAAATAGCTCTTTTGTTTTCATCTTAGTAACAGGACAATTTTGAGTTTTTATTGCATAGGACTGTTTATTATCCTGTCAGTTCAATGAATTGTTAATGCTAATAATTTGAATAACGAAGACACAAACCATAAATTGTACGATTTATTGCCTGGCATATTTCGCTGCATCTCGTCAGCAACATACTGCAGAATTCACACAGTGTAGAGTAAAGTAACTAGATACATCTCTCAAGCAGAAATATACGCATGTTCGCACAGTAATATCAATTGTTTACTAAAGTAATTTTTAATGGACTATCATGTCTTTCTGTTAAAATTACCATGGTAAACAATGACCATTACATCAGAAGACTTTGACCAATCAGGTAGCAATTGCAGCTTGGCAGTAAGAACGTTCAGAATCCAGCACATGTCGACACGGATTTTGTTGCCACCCTGGAACATTAAGCTGGGTCTCATGAAAAATCTGTGCCAGGACAATGGAGAAAACAAATGAGGCTTTCAAATACCTCATCAGAAAATTTCCAAGACTGAGTGAAATAAGAAAGAGAGTATTTGATGGTCCGCAAATTCGAAAACGTTTTAATGAAGACGAGTTTCTTTGCGTGTTGCATTGTAAGGAAAAGCAGCATGGCTAGTATTAAGTCAGTGGCGATTATCTTGGAAACATATCTGATAATTAAAATGAAATTGTAGTAAATCTCCTACTGAAGTTTAAAATTCTTGGCTGCACCATGTCTTTGAAAATTCATGTTCTGGATTTAAATTGAATTTATGTACGTCAAACTGTGGAACTGTTAGTGGTGAGCATGGTGAACAATGTCACCAGGACATTGCTGCTATGGAGACAAGGTATCAAGGTAATTGGAGCCCTTTAATGCTTGCTGATTACTGTTGAACTGTGACAAGAGAAACCTCATCGATTGACTACAAGAAGCAAGCAAAGAGAGCTCGAGCAGCGACTGAATAATAACGGATTGGGTGTAATTGTGCCTTTTTAAAACATTATATGTGAACTTTAAATTATATATATATATATATATATATATATATATTCTATCATTTCATGATGAAATATCAACTAATTGAGTATGTGACCACAATTATTTATAATGCTAAAGTAGAAAGAATAACTGTTCACCCCAGAAAATTTAAATGGCCACAACAGAAGAGTGAATGAGGAATCCCCCAACACTAATAAATTGCACACCGATAAACTATTTACACAGATAAAACATAGGAGGCATTACTTATTGGCCATCGCCCGCAACTGAGAGATGTAGCAGTGAGTTTTGCGCCAATTTCCAAACGTGTGTAACGCAAATTGTCATCGTTGTCTAAGATTTGCCTCAAACGTGATGTATGAATGAAATAATACAAGAAAGGAGGGAGGATAAAAAGGGAAGAATATTAGAGGGGCCTGCGAGCCCAATTCTGTACCCTTTGAAAATAAAGTTCATTCATTAGTTAATTATCTCCGTCCACAGCTCTGTTGTAGTTTCCAGCTTTGAACTTCAGAGTTTGTTTTTCTTTTAGATTGTGGTTTACATCAAAGACAACCAATTTTTCTGTAAATCCCTCAGGATAGGGCGTTCATTTGATTTTCTAATTGTTTTCTAATTGCTTGTTCATTTTGTTCATTATCCATGTTTCTGCACTAAACAGTAGTTTTATAAACTCACCCTCTCTCTATCTATCACAATCTCCCTCACTCAACGGGAAAGTTGGAGAGGAGGAGGGGCAGGGGAAGACCAAGACAGAACAGTCTGACGCCATGGAATGGAGGAATATCAGGATCAAATTCGATGGACAGTACACGAGAAAGAAGACTCTCGACAGACATGATCACCAACACCAAACGGCGTGGACTATAGGATACAGATATTTATTCACGTAGTTTAGGACAATGCATTACTATAAGATATTAACACAGTTAAAGTTACATATTTTCCCAAGCGTCGACTCAAACACAAGTCCGGAATAATGATGGCCGGTTTGTCGCAGAACTGACTTGTTTGCCTTATGCAGAAATGTGTGGCTGCTGGTTTCCTAGTAACTGCCGCTTCCATTGTATTTTTCGTGGATGATTTTGTGTTGGCATTCTGGCGGAGGCATTATGCACAGTGTACCTGTGCGGGCTGTTGGTTTGTCAAGACTCCTGTCAGTTCCACTTTTCACACGGGGCAGTGAGGAGAATTTTGTGGGATATTCACTGGCACAGGAACGGAGCATAATGCGGACGACCTGTTGCCGTTATGTTGGAACCTTGACTAACTAACAATTGACAGTTTTGGAGCTGTGTTGTTTTCATTTTACTGTGTTTGCGTCCGTGAAATATTTAACAAAAGCACCAATGTGTACCAGCATGTGTCGTTTCCTTAGATGTATTTCCAGCGGCCTATACACAGATGCAGAAATCGTCAACCGTGTCCGTTCACAAGCAGATGGTATCAGAAACCTGGAACTCACTGACAGGTATGTTGAACAGACAGACAAATCTTGTCCACATAAACAGACGCATTTTGTCTACCCGCACAGACAGACAAATCTTGTCCACTCTTAAAGACTGGAAAATCGGGTTCATATGTGCACAGAGACAAATCTGATGGAAAATGGGTTCATATGTGCACAGAGACAAATCTTTACAATACATTTATACAGACATATGTGCCATATAGATACAACCAGTCCCTTAAAAGTACTGACGAGTTTGGGAAATGCCATCCTGTTCCCATAAATGCACGTGCGATCTTCCAGTCCAATATGGCGGATAGGCAGTTGAGCTGCAATGGTCTCTGGGATGTTTTTGCTTCTTGCTACGGTTTACTCACGCATGTTGGTCTGGTAGTACATGGTGCCGTCGCTCAGCTGCTGAGTTGAGTGATTGGAGCGACACTGTGAGATGTGGATCTCGTGTGGAGTAGTTTACATCTGTCCGCGGTTGTTTGTTTTGTGAACTGTGTGTTCAGAAAATGGCTGCGGCCGGTTGCTGAACTAGCTAGTTTTGTACTACGCAGTAATGTTTGGGAGGTTGCTGTATTTCTAGTGATTAACTGTAATTTTCGTGGCGGACTGTTGTGTTGGCATTCTGGCAGCGGCCTCATGCATGCACTTGCCTGTGAGTGCTGCTGGGTTGTCGGTACTGATGTCTGTTCTACATGGCACACTGAGGGGCATTTTGTGTGATATTCACTGGCACAGGAACGGCGAATTTTGCCATGAAGTTGGAACAGCGACTAACTAACATACCTACATCTCCATGTGGTAGAGCATGGGTAACAAACCGCCATGGGGACCGAATATCCACCGGAATAAGTGGACAACACTGCTGCTGGACAGAGCAGGGCACTCACGTGCCTGACATTGCTGTCAATGGCAGAGGTTGCATACACCCTTAAAGATGTGGAAGGTTATGGGAAACAAACGAGTTATATTCCCTAGATTTCATGAGTTTTCGTAGATTTGACTCAGAGAACGTTGATAATGGCTGTCTCAGGACAGCAACATCCGGTAGTGACTGTCACGAGCCACAGGTGACACCAGACTGTCATCAAGCTACTGATGGCAACAACTAATGATGCTGCATGGATTGGGACGGTGGCATGGAGGAATATCATCAGCAGATTTGATACAGAACGTCAATGAACGATATCTACGGACAGATATTAACGCCTACGGCAGTTGGCAGAGCACATGATGATGATGAGACATAACCAAGTCGTGCCCTCTACTGTCGCCAGGCAGGGTACATGGCAAGAACTGTCATAATCTCCAGTTACGGTAAGAAATTTCGAAGACGATGCATTCAGATACATTGATTGACACTCATATAATTTAAAGAAAGAAAACAATATCAGAGAATACACGGGACAATATAAAAACTGAAAGCTATATGCGTACCATTTAGACAATATGAGAGAAATCACCTTTCTTGGATGTAACATCAATAACTTTAGATATGCGGATGATTGGTACAGTATTGTCTACTCTTGGAAAAGATAGGTGCTGAAGACGGAGGCAGCCAGCCAGGAGGCGCACCACAGAAATCAGGTTGCCACGCAATAACGCCGTGAATTATGTTGACAACTGCTACATGTTATGGTGCTCGCCTGCTCTGGTCCCACAAACAGGTGCAGTGCCGGGTCTTATGCCTCGTAAGGGTCTAACCACTAATAATGGAGGTCCATCTCAGATGTCCAGCGGAGCCAGAGGGCCTGACAATAGACCGTCTGGCCGTACCAAACAAAGACTTAAAATAATGCACTGGAATGCAGAGGGTATCACCAAAAAACGAATAGAACTAGAAAACATCTTGGCCAATGAAAATGTAAGTGTATGTTGCTTGCAAGAAACTCACCTCAACGAAAATATAGCCTTCAAAATCAGAGGCTACCAGTGTTACAGATCTGACCGAAAGGACAGGAGAAAGGGTGGGATACTGACTCTTGTCAAAAACAACATTCCTGCTTCCCAAATTGAAGTTCACATGGAAGGGGCTGAGTATCAGACTCTTAAACTTAAGACAGACAATACAGACTTTCACCTGATCAATTACTACTGTCCAAATGACCGCCCACAGGCACTGGACACACTACCATTAAAAGGAAAAATGATTGTGTGTGGTTACTTCAACAGCCATTCGCAGAGCTGGGGCTATGATCACATGGACCAGAGAGGAGAGAGATTGGAAGATTGGCAGGATGACAATAGATTCATCCTGATTAACAAGCCGTCTGACCCACATACCTTCTACTCGAGATCATGGCACTCTACAACTACACCTGACCTGGCATTTCATTCACCTGACCTGGAGTGGAACATTACACGAATTGTTGGGAAACAGCTTGGTGGCAGTGACCATCGGCCAGTCTTTCTAACTGTTGAAAATGAGCTTGTAAGTGAAAGCAGCACCCTCTCGAGGTGGAACTACAAGAAAGCAGACTGGGCAATGTACAGGCATCGCACCAGCATACTGGTTAGAAACCTGAACACTGAGAAGGACATAAATAAAGTAGTTGATGAGTTTGGGAAATGCATACTACAGACAGCACGAGAAACAATACAAGAGGAGCCCGTAAACATTATAAACCCTACTGGAATAATGACCTGGAACAGTTGTATAACGATGTGGATGTATGTAGAAAACAAGCAGAGGCCAATCCCAGCCAAGAGCACCACAATAAATATCAGCACGCAAAAGCCAAATTTCAAAGGGCCCAACTGCAGGCTAGACGGAAAAGCTGGCAGGAGAAAACAGAGTCACTGAACTTTGAAAGAGACACAAGGAAGTTATGGAGGCTAATAAAACAGCTTAACGATGAGGGCACAGGGAGAAACTCAAAAATTGCGCTACATAAAGACGGAAAAGTCTTAACAGGAAAGCAAGCAGCTGACCAATTTGCGGACTCATTCGCACAAGATAACAATATTGAAATTAGTCCAGAGAAACAACAAGAGATTCGAGAGAAATGGCAAAATACAGGACAGAAGGAAATTGTACATGAGGTTATGGAGACACCTATCACATTCAGTGAACTGGAGCTAGCCATATCAAAACTGAAAATGAGAAAATCACCAGGAGCTGATGGTATCTCCAATGAAATGATCAGGAACCTAGGAACAGAGGCCAGAGCAAAGCTGCTACAGATCTTTAATAATACATGGACCTTGGGCAGTGTTCCACAAGTCTGGAGAGAAGCAATCATGATACCCCTTCTAAAATCTGGGAAAAACAGTTCCATTGCCTCCAGCTACAGACCCATTTGCCTCACCAGTTGTCTCTGCAAAACAATGGAACGCGTCATCAATCACAGACTACAGTGGTACATTGAAAGTGAAAACATCCTTGTACCACAACAGGCTGCCTTTAGGCAGTGCTACTCTACGGAAGATCAGACAAACTACCTCTCCCAAGAAGTTGAGGATGCATTCCAAGAGAAGAAGCTGGTACTTGCGGCTTGGATAGATCTGAAGAAGACCTGTCCCCAACACTTTTTCTAATCTTCATCAATGATCTTGTTGCTAATCTACCCGATGGAATTAAAGCGGCAATGTACGCTGATGACCTGGTTTTGTGGAGAGCAAATGAACATGCATCAGTGGCCACCATATTGCTACAGAGAGCTGTAGATACATTTGTTGCATGGGCGGATAGATGGTGTATCAGCATAAACACTGACAAGTGCAGCACCACTCTATTTACCCTTTCTCCGAAACAAAAGGCAGGGAGCATTCAGATAAATGGAACACCCCTAAGAGAAGACAAGGAACCAACATACCTTGGTGTAACATTCGACGACAGGCTGACATGGAGAAAACACATAAAAAAAGCAGTAGCAAAAGCCAGAAGGAAAATTGCCATCCTGAGAAAGCTAACTGGAACCACTTGGGGAGCCAGTGGGAAAATACTTAGCAAAGTTTATCAACAGAGCATACGACCACACTTGGAATACGGGTCAACTGCGTGGTGTTCAGCATCAAAAACTACATTGCAGGAGCTGGACAAGGTGCACAATCAAGCTGTTAGAGTCATCACAGGAGGGATGAGATCAACCCCTATAGTAGCAATGGAGAAAATGGGGAGGACACAAGCTTTAAGAGAACGCAGAGATACAAAAACACTCATACAAGCAGAAAAGTTTCTCAGCTTGCCAGGCCACCCTATGAAGAACCGATTTGAAAACTTAGCTATGGGGCGGTTGAAAAGAAGTAGTTTCATCCACCAGGCCAAACAACTCTGCAGAGAAACCATCGATCTTCCCACAGTTGGTATCCCCCTGACAACCATTCCAGAGCGAACCCGTGGAAAGATGAACATAGAATATCGCTACAAATCCAGTCAAAAGTGAGAGGAATATTTGACAAGGAAGAACAGAACAGTGTACAGCGCAGAACAGCCACTCTCAGCTTCCTTGATGACGAATACCCACAGGACCTATGGATCCGAGTTTACACAGATGGGTCAGCACAAAATGCTGTTCGAAATGGAGGAAGCAGGGAGTGTACATAGAATACCCAAATAATACTAGAGGACACGGCCAGAATTCCAACAGGAAAGTACTGCCATAACTATGATGCTGAAATTGAGGCAATTAAGATAGCCACAGAGAAATTACAAAATACCAGCCATGGTACACAACCTGTGGTGATATTGACAGATGCAAAATCCGTAATAGAGGCGCTCCTGTCTGGGAAATTGCCAGTTCTGAGGACACTAGTTTCTGAACTTAGCAGTCAGCGTAAGATCACCATACAGTGTATACCATCCCACTGTGGAGTCCCGGAAACGACAGAACTGATCGATTGGCTAAGGAAGGAGCAAAAGAAGAACAACCTGATGTGCCTATTACATACCACCAAAAGAAAAGAATGATCAAATCAGTCAGAAGGCCACCAAACCTTACTCAAGACGACTACCACGTTATGGACAGACCAGAACAGGTCATTCTTCTGCGCCTCAGAACAGGACACAATAGATTACGCAACCACATGTATACAAAATTCAAGATTGGTGACTCAGCCATGTGCACATGTGGTTTGGCGTCACAGACAGCAGAGCACATACTCCAGGATTGCCCAAACTACAACATATCCAGGCGAACCTTCTGGCCTAGAGAGACAACAGTGGAAGATAAACTCTATGGACCGCTGAATGAACTAAAAAAGACTGTTAGATTCATACAAGAGACAACATTGCAGTTATAAGCATATTTCAGGTGAACGAAAGAAGAAGAAGAAGATTGCAGACTATGAACAGGATGTGCAACATTTGGTAGATGCGGTTGTTGCACACAGTGAACAACTTGGGTTAGAATTAAATTGTAAGAAGAAACAGGTTATGGTCGTCACTAGGAAGAAAGAAATACCACAATGTTGTATACAATTAAAAGGGAATATTCTTAAACAAGTGTATCGGTACAATTATCTCGAAACAGTCATAACATCTGATGGGAGATGCCTTGAAGAGATTAGAACAAGAATTGCCATCGCTAAGGTAGCCTTTTGTAAGATGAAAATTATGCTGATCAATAAAAGGATGCCATTTGAAACGAGAAAAAGAGTGTTAA
The DNA here is from genome assembly GCA_014155875.1 of Cepaea nemoralis. NCBI lineage: Eukaryota > Metazoa > Mollusca > Gastropoda > Stylommatophora > Helicidae > Cepaea > Cepaea nemoralis. The sequence goes on along the minus strand of JACEFZ010016854.1, from coordinate 11,314 downwards.
AGTGCTACACAGAATCTGTACTTGTGTATGGATATGCAGCGTGGACAATGAGCAGACAAGCTGCAAAACATCTAATGGCCGGGGAAATTTGGTTTCTGAGGAATATGTAAAGAATACCATGAAGAGACAGAAAAACCAATGACCAAATCTTATAAGAAACAAATGAAAATCGTAAACTGATTAGAGAAATTAGACCTAGACAATCACAATTTTTTTGGACACGTTATGAGAAGAAATAAGTTAGAAAACGTGGTGACAACTAGCAAGATTGAGGAGAAAAGAACAAGGGGAAGGCAGAGAAGTAAATATCTGGATGGCTTGGCGTACAACAAAACGTTTCTATTTAATAAGCGTTACATACAGGTACCAACTAATCGTGGTATTTCTTTAAATGTTCTTAGCTACATCCAAACTACCTTTTCGTGGTGGTATCGTTGTTGTTATAGGTCCAGCATAACGGTTCAGTATATTATCATTAATGTCTTAGTTCCAAGGGCGTAAATTTCATCGTGTGGGTACCGGGAAATGCCTTGCTTGGAGAGTAAAAGTGATCGGTATAATACTGACCACATCAGAGATATTTGATGAATACAAATCTTGCCCCATATGCCCATTGCGCTGTAAGAGTCTTGCACTATATGCCCATTGCGCTATAAGATGTGTAAAAAGGTCATTTATATATTTATACGTCCATGCAATTTAGTTTTATGTCGTTTTCTATGTAAAACGACTTGTATATGTGTGCGTGTTGTTGTTTAAGCCTTTAGAATGTCTTATATTAAAATATTCAAAAGTATAAAAATCCAGAACTTTTGTCTCGACTTAGGAGCCTGCTATAGGTCAGTGATGTGACCGGGTATCACAGGTTGTAGGCCTGAGTGCACGCAGGAATGGTGATCAGTCTTTCCATAACTTTAGATGGCGACGAGTCCAGGCACTAAAACGCGTCTGACCGTGCTCATCATATTACAGATAGAACAACGAAAGTAAAGTACTGAGTGCATGCGAATTGCTTGTGGGAACATCCGGTGTGACATTGGATTTTGAAACAATCAGGAGGAAAGGACAAACACATGCACCTTTTAGTTTAATAAATGTTACATAATTGTATTAATATTGGATCAATCGGACGGATATAAGCGAACTAACAGATCTATCGAACATGAACTCTGTATGCAAGCAGACTGGTATATATATATATATAGTGACGAAATCGCCTTGCGTTTATCTCTCCTTATCTGACCCATACAGGTTTTTGCAGAATATGCAAATGAGGGACCTTCATTTCTAGACTATAAGTGAACTGTCTACCTTCTTTTCATCGTACTGTCTTTCTCTCAAAACACGCAATACATGGGTTGAGAGAGAATATCGTTTACTCCTGGGATGAGCTACACTAGGTTCACAAAATTTGACTGGATTCCGAGGCTCTCGGAATATCTTGGATCCCCAAGAATGTGACGTTCGGAAGTCGCGCCACACTTCTCTACTGCGAAGACAATCTATATTCTCCACGTATTTACGTAGAAAGTGAAATGCAGAAGCTATCTACGCGGAGAGAATGAAAGGTAATTTCTCAATGTGTACCAGATTTCAGTGTGGTGAAGTTTGATCCCAGCAACAACGAATGCCTGGGAGAACAAAGCCGAGGCGCCACAGTTCTTGAAGATGGCATTGTTGTTCTGAAAACTGGCACTTACTATATTTATAGCAGCGTGTTCTTCAAAGTAGATGAAACGGAAAAAGCGTTATCAAATCAGGTAGGGTTTCCATTTTTGATTGATTTTTTAAATACCAGGTGACTGTAATACAAGAAAGTTATCTGGGTGTATATGTATTACTAAATATTGTGTCAAGTCTAGAAACGTTTACTTTAAATGGAAATGTCAACATTGTAATGAGTGATCAGAATGTCAAGATAGGATTGGATAACACGGGTTACACAGAAAAAAAAACGGAATCGCAAACTCGGGGTAATGAACTAAAATCAAGTATTATTCGTCAGTTATTATTGAGTGAATCAGTATGTCATGCGTAGAAGTTTTGTTGTATATTATTATTATTATTATTATTATTATTATTATTATTATTATTTTTTTTTTTTTTTGGGGGGGGGGGGGGGGTGTCCGACAAAAAAAAAAAGAACATAAAAAGCAACGCAGCTATCACCAGATAAAACTTCAGAGTATGAAATTATTCGTATCATGTATAAACAATAAATTTAGATCACCTCTATTTGACGTAAAAGTTGTAAAAGGTTGAGATGTGCGTCCAGATGATAATCTGCTAATAAGTAACATTAAACTGAAATTCAATAAATACATAACATATTATAAAAATGGCAATAATTTCAATATAGAATATTTCAGAAATCAAACAATTAAGGAACACTTTATGGTCACAATCCCTAATAAGTGCGGCGTTCATGTCTATATAACGAAGTTGATTAAAGTTATAACGATCACGTCAATGTAAAGACGCGGAATAGAAGTACGGCGTTCACGTCTATGTAGAGGTGGTGAACTACATCCAGTCACGTCAGGCTAGGAATGGGATATAAGTACTACGTTCACATCTAGCAACAGTGTTTTAGAGGAACCTTCTAGTTCGAGCTTATGAGGAATGTTGTGTATTATAGGCACGGCGTTCACGTTTAAGCAAAGTATAGGATTAGTGGTACGAATTTCACGTGTACGTACAGGTGCGCACAATGTGGAAATTACACAAACGACGCCATATATTCAATAGACATTATTAGAGAGAGCTGCAGAAATAGAAACAGATTTGTACTTATGCTTCATAGACTAAACAGAAGTGTTTAACAGTGTGAAAGATTAGGAAATAATCTAACTACTAGAAAAAACTAAACATTGGGGTGGGGGGGGGGGGGGGGGGGGGGGGGGGGGGGGGGGGGGGGGTGGGGACCTGAAAATAATAAAGAACATATAGTGGCAGCAAACAGCAGCATTAAGAAACAACAACCTTTTAGGAACATTTCAGTGTATAAATATTGGCGTCAGACAAGATTGTATAATGTTTCCTGATTTGTCCTCATTATAGAGTAAAGATACGTTGAGTCAAAAACCGACATCACTGCACTCGAGGCATTCCCATAGCTCTCCGTCCTCATCTTCAACTGCCAGCGAAGAGTTCGAATACTAATGGTGCCCGTTGAAATCTGATTACATGTCCGCCTTGGGTTACTTCTAAGTGATGACTGTCAACTAGATACTATGACCACCCCTTGTTTGTTGCTGCATTCTTTCTGGATCATGATAGTCTATCTTTCTTCTGCATTATTCACGTGCTCCCAGAGGGCCTTCACCACATCTACCTTATCATGCATCAAACCATCCCTTAATGATATAGCACCAGCCAGTCTGTCTTCCTGTTCATTTCCAACCACACCAGCGTGTCCTAGAAAAAAATATCCATCAGATGCTCACAACCCGCGAACCTCTGAATCGATGCAGCCATCCTACACGAAGCATGCCAGCCTTCACCTTTGTCTGCATGCTTTGTGAATCAGTTACAGTTACCATATATTTATACAGTTTCTTCTCCAACCAGTGGAAAGCTGCAGTAACATCCTCCACTTCCATTCTCAGACTTGAATGTGTGTGGCCATGTGCCAAGCTCACCTTTACTAAACATTGGCCATAAGCTTTACTATGAATCTAAAGGCACTTTTTTGCCTCTTAACACAGAGCCATTTGTATAGATGATCACATCATCAGGACGAGAATAGTCCTGAATCAATTGCTGAATTTCTTTTTCCCTACCGCTTGCTGGCCACTCCCTGCATTCACAACCCAAAGTGATTATAACCCCACACAAATATGAATTTCTATTCGGCACTCTGACCCACTCCTTACCTCTGCCAATCTTCTAAAGTGTGCACACTTCTCTGATGGTATCTTCTGCCTGAGCCTTCCATGATCTTCCTCTTAGCAGCCTGTGGCTCTTGGCTGCATGCATCCAGGGAATCATGTAGGAGGTATCCCTTATCCTCAGCTACCTTGAGGTATGACCTTGTCTACAAAAACTTGAGTCTGTCTGCAATGTCGGCAAAGCCAGGATGTATCACACATACAATATTGCGGTGTCCCTTGTGCATCCCAGAATCATCCTCATACAGTGAAGATATAATGAGATGAAAATAATATATACGAGGGATCCCGGTTGGTGGATATAATATAAATAAAAGGTACTTCATTTTTAATTCACCACCATCCATTCATCCATAGTGTGCCATGCAGATAAGCGTGGGCGGTCATGTTTTGCAATCTAACTCGATCACCAGAGTCGTGGATCAGCTCCATGTTCCTGTCTCGACCAGCCACGTGGCCAAACCATCCAAGTATTTACTTCTTGGTCTTCCCCTTGGTCTCTTCCCTTCGATCTTGCCAGTTGTCTCCAAGCTCTTTAATTCATTTCTTCTCATAACATGCCCAAACAATTTTGACTCTCTACGTCTAATGTCTCTAATCAGTTGACAATCTTCATTTGTTTCTTGTAGGACTTAGTCAGTTAGTCAGTTAGTCGACAGATCATCCTCGTTGCACATCGGACCATTCAGTCCATAAGTGCTCGGATCCCCTCCTCAGCAAATCCCGCAGCGTGTAGCGGCTAACGACGCCAGTTCTGTGTTGGTTTATCAATCTTCTTTGGCTTCCTGCGTAGTGTTCTTGTTTGGCCACCCCTCTTTTAATTTGCTGCTTTCGCAGTCTGGCCATTGTTGTAGATTCACAGTCATCACTTGGTTCTTGCAAAAGTCTCACTTCTCGTAGAGCATTCAGAATGTCAGCCTGGTCTATGGCGCGTCCGCCCTCCACAGTAGCCTCACCTGCGAGCTTGTCAGCCCGCTCATTTCCTTGTACTCCCGCATGACCTGGCACGAAGATGAAACTAATCTTTGTCAGCCGAGACCGCTCCAGAGGCAGCAACCATTCTCTTCGGATCGACCCCTCCTCTATCCTCTTGATCATGTTCATTGAGTCGCTAAGGAAACAAGCCCTAGTGAATGTCTGTGTCTCGAGCCATGTTATTGCTTTACTTACTGCCATGACTTCCATGGTCACGCTACTTGTGGTTTCAGTGAAAGCACCAGAGTCCTCCTTCACAATTCTCCCTCCGGCCCGAGCTGTAAAGGCCCATGAGCTTCTCACATGTCGGACGACCGACCCATCTGTGTAGATGACCGCGTCACTGTCTAGCGAATTCTCGAAAATCAACGCTTGTACTTCAGCCTCCACAGCAGCCGGATTTTCTTGTCTGCATTTTCTATCTAGTTGGATGCAAACTGAAAAGGATGTGCAGAAGTCTGTTGGCACTTGCACCCACTCCTCGCCAGGTTCTAGGTCCTCAAGTGAACACACCTGTTGAAGAATGTCTTCGGCTTGACCCATCCACGACCGTCGTCTTTTTAACCTGCAGCCCTTCACCTTCCTAATTTCACTATGCAGTGGATGCTGTGTGTTTGCGTTAATTCTGAGGTAGGCGCGTGCCCTGCAAACTTGCATTCTCTCTTCAATGGTTGGAAAATCAAGAAGGTAGCGCATCGTCCTGCATGCTGTATCTCTTGTACATCCAAGAATAATGCGCATAGCTTCATTCTGTATCCTTTCCATCCTTTCTATCTGCTTATGGCTGAGAGTCAGGATTGCCATTGCATACTCCAAAACAGACATGACCAGCCCCTCGTACAGAAGACATAGATGGCGCTGCTCACAGTTTGCTGCCGCAATCACCCGCATCGCTGCCAAGCCCCGCTTGGCCTTTGTTATCACCTGGTCTATGTGCACATTATAAGCAAGGCTTCGATCAAACCGTATCCCCAGGTAATTCATTGCCTGCGTTCTTCCACCGTCTCTGAACACAGCATTACAGTTGGTGTTGGATTGTTGACAATATGATTATTCAACGAGAACCAAGTCACTGTTGCCTTTGTTGGGTTGACCATTGCCCCAGCTTCATCACACCAAGTACTTATGCGATTGAGTTCGGTTTGTAGTTCCACAGCAACCTCCTCTCTATCCTTACCCTGACGATACACTAAAACATCATCGGCATATGACAATGTCCTGCCAGGTCCAGTGATCTGCTCACTGGTGATTCTCACTGTGTAGGCGTTGAACAGTACCGGAGATAATGGTGATCCCTGTGGTAGGCCAGGATATATTGTTGTTGGTTCCGAAGTCCAACTGCCACATCTAAAAACTACTTTCCGTTGGAAGAGGGCTGCAGCGATCCAACTAAGGAGGAATGGACTTACGTTTAGTTCAAGAAGCTGAAACATTAAAAAATCCAGTGGTACTCTGTTGTATGCGTCCTCAAGATCAATCGCTGCAGCAACAGTTTCAGTGCCTGAGTGGAAACCTTCATAGACATCATGGGCAAAGACTGCTGCATTGGTCCAGGTTTCTCTTTTTGGACGGTACCCACCCAGGGTAGGTGGGAAAACACCTTGCCTCTCTAGTTGGCTTGATATCTTCCTGGATTTTTCTTGTAGGACTTGTTCATTGGTATTTCTATCTATCCATGGTATTCTTTGCATTTTCCTCAGAAACCACATTTTCATAGCCATCAGATGTTTTTCAGCTTGTCTGCTCATTGTCCACGTTTCACATCCATATAAAAGTACAGGTTCTATGTAGCAATTCAACACTCTTTTTCACCACAAAGGAATTCCGGGAGTTCCGGAGGTGATTCTATAGTGGGTGTAGGGGTGTTTTGATATTAATTACAAATTAATTACAGACATATAATTGCTGTCGCAAGTAGACGGCAAGCAATTGCTATTGTGTAATGTATTTTTTAAAATAAACTATCATATAAATTGAATGTATTGTCGATCATTTCCGGTTGAGTGTGTGGTGGACTGCTAGACCGATCGATGGATGCAATAAGTGTTTCTGTGCCTGGAGGGCCTCACTGTCGTCGGATTGTATATCCATATCTTGTGCTACTCGTCTTATCTTGTGTATGCCCCATCTGTCTGTGCTCATCTTTGATGTATCTAGGGACAGTTTGCGAAGACTATGGCATGCGGTTTTGGGTACATTTTGATGCAAACACACTTGTCGACCGACCACGAAGTGAATCCCGATATCCCTATTCTGAAAAGCGAAGATCTCATCAGATATAGGTCAGTGCTTAAAAAAAAATAAATAAATAAAAAAAGGTCGTGCCTAAATGTACAAATAAAGTGAATGATGTTATTTTGCGACAAGTGGAGATATTCAAATATCTAGGCAACTAGATAACACCAGATGAAAGAAGCATTACATAGATAAAGAACAGAATTGGACAAACAAAACCTTCTTCCTATCAAATGAAGAACATGTTATGCTGTAAGTCTTTCTCATTGGAAGTTTGAAAGAAAAAAATCATTGCATGTTATATAGAACCTGTTCTAAGACATTGCTGTGAATCGTGGAAAATTAATAAACAAGCGAAAATAATCCAGGGGAATTTGAGATGTTGTTTTATAGAAGAATACTGAAACTTTTCTTGGCTGGCAAAATGAGTAATCTGAACATTTTGAAGGAAGCTAAGTCGCAAAGGGAACTTACCACAAACACCAAAAAGGGGAAGTCTTAATATTTTTTTAATCCTATTATGAGAAGACACATACTGGAACATGCGACACATGGAAGATATGTGGAAGAAGAAATAGATCTAGGCAGCGAGAGATAATTCTTGGCAGTCTTGTGACATGGCTTGGAGGGGAATCAGCACACGATGTGATATATACCTTTGGAATTTGCAAGATGTGCAGAAACATTATCTCCCTCGACAGCCAGCACGGCACCTAATAATGATGTAACGGAGAGGCTTGGATGCACGACGGGTCAGGTTTATGTAAATGAGCGGGTTAGAGGTACGATGGTCACGTATATGTAAAGGAATGGATTAGAGATTTCTTCACGTCTAGGTAAAGGGGTGGATTAGAGGTTTCTTCACGTCTATGTAAAGGAAATACTACTACAGCATGATCCCTTACTCGGCCTGTCTACTTTACTACAGAGGAAAGGTAACACAACGCGTCTGGAATAAGGCAATCTGCAGACGTTCCCTGATCAGCAAAGAAATGTTCCAACTGTCCTTCTGTCGGAGTTTTCATCCTAGACCAGTTGCTGGCCAAGGATTTGGGTCTAACCTGCCCTGATTACATATCCTCGCACTAGGGTAAAACATTTACCCTTCCAACTGCTCCCTTCCGTCCGAAGCCATTGGCACAATATAAGGATTCGAGTTTGATGAACGCCGCTTAATATTCGGCGCTACCAGAAATCAGGTAGTACCGTCTACTGTTATACGGTACGTCAGTCATATCTGACCTAGATTAAGGGCACACTACTGAACATAAAATTGTCTAGTACATTCAACCTGAGATTGGGGTTGATCGCAAAGTCCTGCATAGGACTGGCATATTTTTTTCATAAGTTATCTTCGCTTACCGTGTGGCTGGTGAATTATGTTCCCCTCTTTCTCTTTTAAAATATTTATTGCAATTAATGTTTTTACAACAACAACAACAACAACTACTACTACTAATACTACTACTACTACTACTACTACTACTACTACTACTACTACTACTACTACTACTACTACTACTACTACTACTACTACTTCTACTGCTATTACTTCTACTATTATTGAAATTATTATTACACTGTCATCATGTTCTTATTTTATCCGTTTTCTTTTCTTGTTTTGTCTTTACATTGTTCTTAGTTTGTGTTGTTTCCCTCTTCCTTTCTCATCTTTTATATGTATTTTTTCAGTCATTATATTCTTTCTTTCTTTCTTTCTTTTTTTCTTTCTTTCTTTCTTTCTTTCTTTCTTTCTTTCTTCTTTCTTTCTTTCTTTCTTACACTTCTCTGACTCATCCTCTATCTTTTTCTTCTGCTTTTTCTCCTCACCATCTTCTTCTTCTTCTCTTCATCCTGCCCCTCTTTTCCCACTTCTTATTGTATGCACGTACTTCCACAATCTTCTTCCACTTTACTCTTAATACTTTTCCGGACCTGCTGCTGCAGCTGTACTGCTACTGAACGCTGCCATGTACATACATGTTTTCTGTTTCTTAACCTCTACAAGATATGGTCAAGCCACGTACATCGCACAAGTCCGCAGTGGGACTCCAGAACTGGGATACTGCTGACTTCAGTCCACACCATATGCCATCAGTGCAAGCGAGATTTGATAACCAGTTTCACGGGTAAATGTTGCAAGAATTTGGTTTGGTGTTGTTTCTTTCGTTTGTTGTCTCGCTCCCACTCAGACCTCCATGTTAATGTCTCTAATAGTTTTTCTTTCCGTTCGCTCACAAGGTGGTAAGGCGGTCGGCGCGGCTTGTGCTGTAAGGGATGTCATAGCTTTTGACAAGGCATCTGAGTTTTGTTGTTGTTATTGTTCGCTTGCTTTGAATTTAAGCGTAGTCCATAATATATTACTACGATTTCTGATGTACTTGTTATTTACGTCCTCAAGTCAGTTACAAGAAGTCACCGCTTAAGTTCAATTGACATTTTATAGAGAGACACCCTATCTCACCATCAGTGCATCAGAAGTTTCAGAACGAGTGCTCATAACCTTTCAGCCACGCAATTCCCATGCCTATAACAAAAGCAGTAGTCAAATGTCAGGTTCATGGCATCCCCGTACAGTTGTTGGTTGTATTCAGTTGACTGATGCCATATTTATATGAGTCTTAGTTCAGGTAGGTATTCACAAAAATCGTCTCTAAATCACATTCAGCTGCCTGTATCCTTCTCCTCCTAGTCTGATTGTTCATATTCCAAAACTCACTGTCATACAGCAGAGTATGTTCTATATCACATATCAGTTATCTCTTTCTGATATTCTAAGAAAGTGATTTATTACATATGATAATTTTCATCTACTGACATGCAGCTTTTTCTTGTCAGGTGGAGTATTTCTATTACAGCCAGGGGATTTCATTCAAGTATTTCTCAGCGATGTCGGCCTGGTACATTTTAACAGACAATCCTCTTATCTCGGACTGGTCATGCTGAGCAAATAACATTAACACCTTCATCTGCATCAGCGATGGAAACAGGAGTGTCATATTTGTTACAACTTCTGCACGTGGAAGTTTGTGAAAGTCAACATAAATTAAACTTAGCACCAAACTTTAGAATATTCAGTTCTAACTTTAAATCAGCCAAACTGTTTGTGCCAGAAGCTTTCAGAATAACTAAAACGATTTAAAATAAACTCAAACATTCATTAGTTGGTTCCTGCGCAAATTAGAAGGAATAACATGTAAGACAGAATCACAAATGTAAAGTTCATGGAGCGAACTAGACAAATACCAGAGAACCAAAACAGTTAATAAAAGACGATGTATCGGGATATGACATACAATGAGACAACAAGAGAATAGTATAATTAGAAAGGGCTATATCTGGAATCCACAAGGAAATAGAGGAAGATCTAAAACAAACATAGAAGAGAAGTAGAAACAGAAGTGAATAATATGGGAAAATCATGGACGGAGCTGCATGGGATAGTTAAGGACAGGAGGGTCTATGCCTAAATGGGGAATAATCGGGTAGAAGATGAAGAGGAAGGAGGTTTGTTATGTAGTTCCCAAAAATAACACAACGTTAAAAACATCCTTTGTAAATTACCTTTAATCATATATTTCTGTACCTAGTCAATACAATAACAATGAAGACGATGGCATGCACAATGGAAATTATCTCCCTCAAAGAACACATAGTTAACTAACTCTCCCTTTTGCAGACGTTTCTTTAATGCTTATTAGTTTAACCAGTTACTCGTGTAAATGTCTGTGCATATGTTTTTAAAGGAGATAGCTTAGTGTCAGATGTATAGTTGATGGCTCAACCCCAAAGAGATAAAGGATCCTCTGTTCCTCTTTCCCAATGTAATCCTGCCCGTTATAATTAATTTAGCTGTTACTGGCTCAATGATTTGAGACCATTAAATAGAGTTTTGGAAAACCAAGGAATACCTCCAGGAAAACAATGAACGTTTTACTGAGTATCCCAAATGTCCTTAGGGGGGTTGCTTGCCTCTTCTCTACCAACTAAATAATTAATCTAGGGTGATTACTTACAACAATTTAACTATGACAAGAGAACTCTCAAGAGACAAAATAACCCGTAATTTTCATCATTTATCTATATCTATAAAACAAAGTGTATGTATGTAAATATGTAAATATGTATGTCCTTTATTTGTTCGCGAACGGCCCATCCGATTGAGATGAAATTTTTCCCCCCCCACCAAAACCCCAACCCCCCCCCCCCCCCCC
>JACEFZ010016853.1:117500-127791 GCA_014155875.1 Cepaea nemoralis | reverse complement strand
CGGGGGTAGAAACTAATTTGGTGTGGTTAATTTAATGCTTGATGTTCGTAGCTAAGGGTGGGAACAGGGGTGATACGTGCAGCTGGTAAATTGCTGTCAATGTTATTTACTGTTAGTTCAGTGCCTGTCTGTCGGTATGTCATTTCATGTGGCTGGGTGATGAAGACAGAAGAAGAACGAAGAGGAAGAAGAGGGAAGAACGAAGAGGAAGAAGAGGGTAGAACAAGGAGAAGATAAATGAGACGAAGAGGACGAAAAAGATGATGAAGTAGATTAAGAAATAGTAGAAGAAGAAGAAGAAGAAGAAGAAGAAGAAGAAGAAGAAGAAGAAGAAGAAGAAGAAGAAGAAGAAGAAGAAGAAGAAGAAGAAGAAGAAGAAGAAGAAGAAGAAGAGAAGAAGAAGAAGAAGAAGAAGAAGAAGAAGAAGAGAAAACACATAAAGAGTAGAATGAGAAAGAGGAGGCTGAACAGCGGATGAGAAGAAGGAGAATATGAGGACGACACAAGCCAAATGTTCAGTCACTTCCTGTGTAATTGCCTTCCCATGAAATCCTATATAATGAAGCCAGTCTAGTGTCTGCAGCTAATATTCATAAGGTGCTTGATGAAAATCAGGGATCAAAAATACAAGGGATGGAAGCGCTGGCAACCATGAAGCCGTGCTGATAGCTTGAGACGGCTGGCGTTCATGCATTCTGGATTGTAAGTGGTAGAGTCGGGGTTCAAACGAAACAGAAGCACCTTGAGCTGATTACACAAAGTGTTCGGGGGCTGAGAGTAATGCGTTTAAGGAGGTAACGTTCAGGAGAAGGTGAAATCAGAAGCGGCTGCTAACAGCCAAGTCCCACCTCGGTAACTACTATCATAGTAATGGATATTTGTAAATGAACAGGTAGATGGATATGCGTGAAAGAGTTCGGAGGGATGGATGATTTTAGAGGAAAGAGATAGACAGACTAGTATGAAAACAGTTAGGCCGAGAGGCAGACGGACAGACATACTGACACACGTTTACATTGAGAATAATATATACTGACATGTGGAGGAACAATGAGGCAAGTAGGCTGACAGACAAGCAGACACACAGACACTATAGACAAATAGGTAAACACATTTGCATACACACAGAGGGACAAACCAATATAAAGAGAAACACACACATGCTCACACTCACACACACACCATATACGCATACATATACATACATTTAGATATGACATCGAGTCGGGAGTTGTTTTTTTTTAAATGTCCTGGTTGACCTAGCCAAAAATATGTACTAGGACACATCGTTGGAAGTATGGTAGCAAGGCATTATAATGAACACAGTCTCCTTTCTAAATCCTCTGTTAAATATTTCCTACCACGCGATGCTGGTGTTCTGGGAAACGAACAGACGAATAGACTGACTGGGTCTGCACCGTTTGGTGGGGTGTTGCTGTATGATAAGGCAGAAGTAGTCGGGGCCCTTTTGGACCGTGTTTATAGTGCAGAAGAACAGATAGATAGATATTCACGGCCTGGGAAGAATGGTGCTCGAGGGAGTGACACTCAGGACTCAGAGGAAAGGCCAAACGGACACATACTCATACTGCTACCGGTAGCATTAGCGTTGGGACTCTCCGCTGGCTGTTGAGGATAAATTCGGATGTTTCAGCGGATGACATCTGTATTTAATAAGAGGAAAGATATAAACGCAGCAACATATTCTATAATCTATTACTGTGTGACTGACTCTACATCCATATAGCTAGAAGAATGCACCTACAATTTAATGATATTTCTGAACAGATGCAGTGCAACAACATGCGAACATCACCTCGTGACCCAGATGGAGGAGAGTTGGTTGTCTGGTAATTGGGATAGTGTTTGAAGATGAGCGTACTTACTCTTGATCTCATGTCCACGTCACACAATATTCTTCTGACATTCTGTTGACAATTCTCGTTACACGGATTTTGTTCACAAGTCCACATCAAACTACATGTAACCACAGAAGCCACAAACACACAATATGTTGCAGCTTTTATTGCCTGGCATACTGCAGTTAGTTATTTGCATATCCTTTTAAACGACGTCGAAGTCAACACCAGCATCTTTTGCTATTGTGATATACTGGCAAGTTTACGTTCAGTAGTTTGCCATTGCTTTCTGAACGACCGGCACCCATACCATTTCGTAAAAAAAAAAAAACGCATGGCGGTCTGCTGCCAAATCGCTCACGCTGTTTCAAAATCGGGTATGCGGGATTACGAACTGCGCCAGTAACACCTACGCCTCGGAAACGGCATACTGCAGTGCTTTACATAATAGGAAGTGATTTCATAAATAATTCTTTACCTTAAACACTTAAAACACACAGTGGCAGGTTCTAGTGTGGAGCATTTTTAAAATCCCCGCATCAATTTCAAATGTAATAGACATTCTTTCTGTTTGCATAAAACCGACCGGAACCACCTAATTGTTATGGCCTCAGCATATTTGAGGAATTGTTCGTCGAATACATTGTACGGAAAGCTTTTTCTTTCTTCATGCCAGCGTTTATGAAGTGTTGAGCAATAGACAAGGAGGACGTTTGTTGTTTATCTCTTCGACTGCACATGAATTCCTGAAGACTGATTAACTATCTTGTCCACCCATACTGGTATGTATTTGGCTACTCGATTTGTTTACTGTCTCACCCCTCTACTTATGTAAATCCGTTGGACTCACACTGGAATTGATCAATGCAGTTTGATTTGGTGTACGGAGACAATGATTCTTTCACAGATAGAATAGGTAGATAATTTTATATGTGAACATTGTATTTGTTATACTAAACAACATGACGACTCCTGACCGACTGTCAATGTAAGCGCCAAGACAATATCAGAGAAGTTAATAGATACCTTGCCGGCTCCGTGCCGAAGCTGTTACAAATGCAATTCACAATTCCGCTTACCGCGTTCGAAAAACAGCTGCGGACAATTTGGAATCAGACCGCCTTGCGCTGGTTTCCACACAATGTGATTATTGCTCACTAGATTTTAGGAGGCCTGATGTTCATTGCCAGTGAGAAGTCCTGATCGTTCGAGTCCACATTGACGGACGTCAGTCGCGGCGATTGGGCAATCTTGAGCATAGCCTACGATGGGTAACGTTGTGATATTCTGTTATGATAATTTGGCGTGTCCAGCGTGTGTCGCGTGTTACACACCCGCTTCACACGCCAGTGATCCGGGGCTTGTTTCCGGATCCGGTCAGGGATATGCACTACTGACGAGCTCAAACGAGAGCGAAACTCGAGTATAGTGCTTCCATATTGACGTGGATAGGCCTTAGGTTCATACCGGAATACGATCAGCGTTGCCAGTAGTGCGGTGTGCTCAATATTTAAATGGTATGAGTGCCTGTCGTTCAGAAAACAATGGCAAACTACTGAACGTAAACTTGCACAGAAATCACACAGCCAACAAATGCTGGAGTTGACTATTATGTCCCGTAAAGGATATGCAACTAACTTTTTAACTTTTAGATACCTTGGTATCCAGTTATGCTAAATCTTGAACGGATAATGTTAGAAGTTCTATAAATGAAGGAGTTAAAGACAAGAGCATCAACGTCATTGAACCAGCGTCTATCCCGTTTGGTTAGGTTTTTATTCCGCATAGAGCCCACAGAAATCGTTGCATAGAGCAAGCTCTTCCTAGCTCCAGTGACCACCCCAGGATCATCCGAAAATATTTCGCTCGTTAACCTATTTAAGAGGTCCGAAACTGAACCCACGGCGTTCCTAGTATCAGGGCAAACGGACTGTCCATTTCACCATGGATACATTAAAAGGGCTTATGGTTGACGCCACTATGCCTGCCTTCGTGGTTGCCCAGGAGTACTATATCCAATGCTGGTTTAATGTCAAATTCTTTGTGGCATCAAAGGGTCCCCCAATTGATATTTATGTGTATGAAGCGTACACCACTAGAACCGACCAAGCATTTCTCTTCTTTAATTGTTTGTTAATATACTGGGCACAGCGTGTGTTTGTTTTTGTTATTTGACCTATGCTGGTTTAATGAAGAATTATGAGACCCATGATGCTATTTCAATGGTTAGGTGCGAATTATGTCCGTATTACATAGTTGTGGGTTCATGTGCATATAAAGATGATAGACCGTGTTAATAAAGATGATAGACCGTGTTAATAAAGATGATAGACCGTGTTAATAACGATGATAGACCGTGTTAATAACGATGATAGACCGCGTTAATAAAGATGATAGACCGTGTTAATAAAGATGATAGACCGCGTTAATAAAGATGATATACCGTGTTAGTAAAGATGATAGACCGTGTTAATAAAGACACCTTTATTGGGTATGTCTAGCTGGTCATGTGTCGAAGAACACTTATTCTTGCAGCTAGGAAATGTCGTCATGTGGAGGTGACAGTTTCGAATCCCGATCAATAACTATGGGTCTAAATTTTTATGTTTTCTAGTGCGTCCTCTGGTCTCTACTTATTTCTTTCATTTCTATGACAATACATGTGTGTTTATATTTATGAATTGTTTTAGTGGCCTCAAAGGGTTCCCCAATTGTTATGTCTGTGAAATACTACAACCACGCAGAACTCAGACCACACAAGTCTTGCCTGGGTGGATCATGATGTATGTGGCTGTCAGGGTAATGTGTTGAGTTAGGGCTAACAAAGTGCACGTAGCTTTGTCATCTGAGGGTCGTGAACGTCACAGGAGCTAAATGAATTTCGAGAGAAACAAAGGATAAGGACATATCCATACTAGTTTTGGACCTGGCATATTTCGGAGAGCAAGCGTCATGAAAGACGCTTTGCAATAGTAAATAGTAGTAAACATAGCGACTTAACCAGTGTAGAGGACTTGCTTAGTATGCACATTTGAAATAGTTAACGACATATCCAAAGCATGTATTAAATAGTTCAGATATTCTTTGTTAGATTTACTAGATTTTGAAAATGTGTCTCCTAGTATAAAATCTACACATACAATTAACTACAGATGTAGTTCTGAAATCTGTGAAGTTAAAAACACATTGGGAGGAGTGTGCAAGGAGAAAGCAGCGAGTGTAAACGATAGTTTCAGTGCATCGCCTAAACAGAATCTACAATTTAGACTCCTGTCAGTGAACCATGCGACCGACCCCTCGACCTCTTGCTTATGACTCCTCTAATTCATTAGTCCTGGTCACCGTCTTATGGCCGGCCTCCTCTCGACATGGGCTTCTCTTTTAAAGCTAACCAATGAAGCGTTCGGTCGTTTTACAACCAATGTGGCGTTACACGTCGACATCTTTATGTTCGTTCAATATCAGTGAGAGGTAGTCCAGTTGTAATCTATGTTTCTTAAACAAAACGACAATGATATACTCATCCGCGACCTGTCAAATCTATGTTTCTTAAATAAAACGCCAATGATATACTCATCAGTGACCTGTCAAATCTATGTTTCTTAAATAAAACGCCAATGATATACTCATCAGTGACCTGTCAAATCTATGTTTCTTAAATAAAACGCCAATGATATGCTCATCCGTGACCTGTCAAATCTATGTTTCTTAAATAAAACGCCAATGATATACTCATCAGTGACCTGTCAAATCTATGTCTCTTAAATAAAACGCCAATGATATACTCATCAGTGACCTGTCAAACCTATGTTTCTTAAATAAAACGCCAATGATATACTCATCAGTGACCTGTCAAATTTATGTTTCTTAAATAAAACGCCAATGATATACTTATAAGTGACCTGTCAAATCTATATTTCTTAAATAAAACGCCAATGATATACTTATCAGTGACCTGTCAAATCTATGTTTCTTAAACAAAACGCCAATGATATACTCATCCGTGACCTGTCAAATCTATGTTTCTTAAACAAAACGCCAATGATATACTCATCAGTGACCTGTCAAATCTATGTTTCTTAAACAAAACGCCAATGATATACTCATCCGTGACCTGTCAAATCTATGTTTCTTAAACAAAACGCCAATGATATACTCATCAGTGACCTGTCAAATCTATGTTTCTTAAACAAAACGCCAATGATATACTCATCAGTGACCTGTCAAATCTATGTTTCTTAAATAAAACGCCAAAGATATACTCATCAGTGACCTGTCAAACCTATGTTTCTTAAATAAAACGCCAAAGATATACTCATCCGAGACCTGTCAAATCTATGTTTCTTAAACAAAACGCCAATGATATACTCATCAGTGACCTGTCAAATCTATGTTTCTTACACAAAACGCCAATGATATACTCATCAGTGACATGTCAAATCTATGTTTCTTAAACAAAACGCCAATGATATACTCATCCGTGACCTGTCAAATCTATGTTTCTTAAACAAAACGCCAATGATATACTCATCAGTGACATGTCAAATCTATGTTTCTTAAACAAAACGCCAATGATATACTCATCCGTGACTTGTCAAATCTATGTTTCTTAATCAAAACGCCAATGATATACTCATCCGTGACCTGTCAAATCTATGTTTCTTAAACAAAACGCCAATGATATACTCATCCGTGACCTGTCAAATCTATGTTTCTTAAACAAAACGCCAATGATATACTCATCCGTGACCTGTCAAATCTATGTTTCTTAAACAAATCGCCAATGATATACTCATCAGTGACCTGTCAAATCTATGTTTCTTAAATAAAACGCCAATGATATACTCATCAGTGACCTGTCAAATCTATGTTTCTTAAATAAAACGCCAATGATATACTCATCAGTGACCTGTCAAATCTATGTTTCTTAAATAAAACGCCAATGATATACTCATCAGTGACCTGTCAAATCTATGTTTCTTAAATAAAACGCCAATGATATACTCATCCGTGACCTGTCAAATCTATGTTTCTTAAATAAAACGCCAATGATATACTCATCAGTGACCTGTCAAATCTATGTTTCTTAAATAAAACGCCAATGATATACTCATCCGTGACCTGTCAAATCTATGTTTCTTAAATAAAACGCCAATGATATACTCATCAGTGACCTGTCAAATCTATGTTTCTTAAATAAAACGCCAATGATATACTCATCAGTGACCTGTCAAATCTATGTTTCTTAAATAAAACGCCAATGATATACTCATCAGTGACCTGTCAAATCTATGTTTCTTAAAAAAACGCCAATGATATACTCATCAGTGACCTGTCAAATCTATGTTTCTTAAATAAAATGCCAATGATATACTCATCAGTGACCTGTCAAATCTATGTTTCTTAAATAAAATGCCAATGATATACTCATCAGTGACCTGTCAAATCTATGTTTCTTAAATAAAATGCCAATGATATACTCATCAGTGACCTGTCAATCTATGTTTCTTAAATAAAACTGCCAATGATATACTCATCAGTGACCTGTCAAATCTATGTTTCTTAAATAAAATGCCAATGATATACTCATCAGTGACCTGTCAAATCTATGTTTCTTAAATAAAATGCCAATGATATACTCATCAGTGACCTGTCAAATCTATGTTTCTTAAATAAAATGCCAATGATACACTCATCAGTGACCTGTCAAATCTATGTTTCTTAAATAAAATGCCAATGATATACTCATCAGTGACCTGTCAAATCTATGTTTCTTAAATAAAATGCCAATGATACACTCATCAGTGACCTGTCAAATCTATGTTTCTTAAATAAAATGCCAATGATACACTCATCAGTGACCTGTCAAATCTATGTTTCTTAAATAAAATGCCAATGATATACTCATCAGTGACTGTCAAATCTATGTTTCTTAAATAAAATGCCAATGATACACTCATCAGTGACCTGTCAAATCTATGTTTCTTAAATAAATGCAATGATACACTCATCAGTGACCTGTCAAATCTATGTTTCTTAAATAAAATGCCAATGATATACTACTCAGTGACCTGTCAAATCTATGTTTCTTAAATAAAATGCCAATGATATGCTCATCAGTGACCTGTCAAAACTATGTTTCTTAAATAAAATGCCAATGATACACTCATCAGTGACCTGTCAAACCTATGTTTCTTAAATAAAACGCCAATGATATACTCATCAGTGACCTGTCAAATCTATGTTTCTTAAATAAAACGCCAATGATATACTCATCAGTGACCTGTCAAATCTATGTTTCTTAAATAAAACGCCAATGATATACTCATCAGTGACCTGTCAAACCTATGTTTCTTAAATAAAACGCCAATGATATACTCATCAGTGACCTGTCAAATCTATGTTTCTTAAATAAAACGCCAATGATATACTCATCAGTGACCTGTCAAATCTATGTTTCTTAAATAAACGCCAATGATATACTCATCAGTGACCTGTCAAACCTATGTTTCTTAAATAAAACGCCAATGATATACTCATCAGTGACCTGTCAAATCTATGTTTCTTAAATAAAACGCCAATGATATACTCATCAATGATATACTCATCAATGATATACTCATCAATGATACACTCATCAGTGACCTGTCAATGAAAATGTAGACTTTTTCTACTACTTTATGTCTTCATTTTCCTTTGCACATCGCAATAGTTGAAGATTAACAATACAGGAAGTAGGTTAGCATGGCCGAATGGTTATTGATGCCAATGTTGAGGGTTAAACGCCTACACCGGTCAGTTAAACTAAAATGACTTCTCGTCCTTGACTTGAGGACGTAAATTACAAGTACTTCAGAAATCAGAGTGGGTTCGCCTGATGGCGGGGAAGTATACTGGTAAAAGGGAAAGCTAATCCACACGCTAGAACCATCATCACAGAAGGCTAATTCAATGGCCAAGTAAACATCCAAGATCTACAACAGGTAGCAGCGAACCGCCGGACATGGAGAGCCATGACTTCTGCCCTATGCGCCGACTTAGGCTCAAGAGGAAAGACTAACTAACTAACTAACTAATCCACACGCAAAATCAGTGCATTGCACTATATATGGTAGCACGTGTATCAACTACGTTGGACTTCAAATTAAGCGAATCCACACCAAAAATAAAAATTAAATAAAAATAGAAAACAATGAAGGAAGAAAGAAGACTAGAAACTCACTTACAT
The DNA here is from genome assembly GCA_014155875.1 of Cepaea nemoralis. NCBI lineage: Eukaryota > Metazoa > Mollusca > Gastropoda > Stylommatophora > Helicidae > Cepaea > Cepaea nemoralis. The sequence continues at coordinate 118,704 of JACEFZ010016853.1, read as the reverse complement.
TAACTTAACGTTTATCTCAAAAACAGCTGGAAAGATTGGTGGAAAGAGAGATTGGCGCAGACAGCGATAAAATAATTCTGGATATTCTCGAATCATAGCATGAAAGGGTGTCAGCACACGAATTGATGCATGGCGTTGGAGATCCCACTTTGTGGAGAAGCATGATCGTCCACGCCAGCCGGCAAGGCAAATGATGATGACAACCTCATCGGGCCTATCTCCACCTGAGCCTAGAGTAGCATTCTTCGCTCCGAACGTTGGGGAATCGATTCTGGGATGCCTCGTTCGGTTCTCGAGTGCAGTCTTCTCGGATACGCTTGGAGGTCGTCGCTGGAGCTACGGAGTCCATGTTTTGTGCCACGCTTTCGGCAAGCCACCCTGCGAAAGAGATCCCGCCATATGGGATAAAACTCGGTACAATGAAGACGATCTCCTGGCTTCCTAAATTTGATTAAATCAGCACATAATAGGGAATGGTGTATTGGTTGGTAGCGCTCAATAAAGTGCATCCGACTTCAATTGATCAAGAATGTACTCAGTCTGTCGCAAGACTCTTGTCCAACATAGTCCTGGATGGTCTCGAAATCGCACAGTCTTTTATCAATAAATTGTCCAATACGACCGTCACATTTAATTGTCGTTTACTGTCTGTCTGTCTGTCTGTCTGTCTGTCTGTCTGTCTGTCTGTCTGTCTGTCTGTCTGTCTTCACGAAATATTTCTTCTTCTTCTTCTTCTTCTTCTTCTTCTTCTTCTTCTTCTTCTTCTTCTTCTTCTTCTTCTTCATCTTCTTCTTCTTCTTCTTCTTCTTCTTCTTCTTCTTCTTCTTCTTCTTCTTCTTCTTCTTCTTCTTCTTCTTCTTCTTCTTCTTCTTCTTCTTCTTCTTCTTCTTCTTCTACTCCTCCCCCTCCTCCTTCTTCTTCTTCTTCTTCTTCTTCTTCTTCTTCTTCTTCTTCTTCTTCTTCTTCTTCTTCTTCTTCTTCTTCTTCTTCTTCTTCTTCTTCTACTCCTCCCCCTCCTCCTTCTCTTTCTCCTCCTCCTCCTCCTTCTTCTTCTTCTTCTTCTTCTTCTTCTTCTTCTTCTTCTTCTTCTTCTTCTTCTTCTTCTTCTTCTTCTTCTTCTTCTTCTTCTTCTTCTTCTTCTTCTTCTGCTGCTGCTGCTGCTACTGCTGCTGCTGCATTGATCAACGTTTGCTATGTGAGGTGT
>JACEFZ010016853.1:30000-112500 GCA_014155875.1 Cepaea nemoralis | reverse complement strand
TAAGATCCAAATATATTTTTAACATCAAAAATCAATATCGTTAACTGGCTAATTACCCACACAAAGAATGTGTTACATGTAAAATGCAAACATTACTGCAGTGAAAAACAAAGAGACGTTATACCCCCAGGACACAAGGCACGTTAAAGTACATAATGGGGACAACAAAAATGACATATATTAAGCACAGCATTACAAAAACAATGAAAATAATGAACTTTTCAATACAGACACCAGATAGAAGACAAAAATAAATCGTGCGTGTGTGCCATAGCAAAAATGGTAGAGACACAACAAAATAATTAAGAAAAATGTATTTATTTCTGAATCCTACAGAATATTAAGAAATACAGAATCATTTGAAGAGATCATTTTCTAATGAAACAAAAATGTATCATAAGATCAAGTGGAGAAGAAAACTAGATTACAAGCTGATCAGGTCAAGTGAACAGAAATCACAGGTCACTTAAATAACGGTATCATAATTACGAATGAATTGGGAAATACGAGATTATGCGATTAAGTAACATAAATTGTAAAAATAACTTTCTTACAATAGTGCGACCCAGAAATTGTCCGTGTATTGTTTCTCAGCATTGCCCCCTCCCCCCCCCCCCAACCCTGTTTGGCATCACACTTGGTACACCTGTTACATTTCTTGATGTCTTCTAAGAACACGTTATTGAGTCTATCCTTAAATCAATTTTGTCCCGCCTCCATTGCCTCGTTGTCATCGGCACATCTCTGACCTCGCAAATCATGGGTCCAAACATGTGTCAGTTTGTTGGCGCCAAGTCTGGACTGTCTGCCGGATGCTTCAAGATCTCAAATTTAAGAGCGCATAGTGTAGCTAATATCTGCGCAGTCGTATGAGGACCAGCGTTGTCGTACAACATTAATATTCCTTTTTAGAGAAGTCCTCAGTAGTTTGACAGCATCGCAGGTTTTGGTTTGTTCACTAGCAAGTTACTATATCGAGCACTAGTCACAGTTTCACCCCTTTCCTGAACATTCACCAAGAAAGAACCTTTGATATCCCAACAGATGGTCATCATTGCTTTCTCACAAGCATGCCTTCTACAATGCTGTTTGTCTATGACGCCTCGTCTTACACATTCTGACATAATGTTGCCCAATTTCATACACTCTCCCCTGACTCAAACAACTGACTCCATACTGAACTATCTTTCTTCAGTAAGTTTCACAGATTTTGACCCCCCCCCCCCCCTCCCCCCATGGTGCAAGTCGATAGTGTGGCAGACATTTTATAATCATTATTGCGCATGTATGAAAAGCTCGATCATTACTACCCCTACATAGAGTATTACTTAAGACCCAGTTTGTGTCCTGAAATAAGATGTTCCATTATCTTTTATCTTCAATGCACTTTATTTAAAAAAAACAAAAAACAAATTTCCAGTTAATTAATTACTTTCCCCCATATAATTAGAAAAAGGATTAATGTTATAGAAAAGAAAAGAAAATTGATAATACATAAACTTATACACGTCACACAAGTCCGAGAATTGGGCTAACACAACCTTTAACGGAAACAATACTAATTACCAGCATGTGCCTTGCCAGCTTGCACAGGCGTCCACGTCTCTCCACATCTCTCTGTTCCTTGCGTGATGTATATGCTAATGATTAATGATATTCCTCCATGTCACTGTCTTAGTCTATCTAAGCATCTTCTATCTCTGTCTAACTCTGCCACGTTTCCCATTGACCTTTCCAGTTGTCACGATTTTCTCCAATGCCTATCTTTGCAGTATAAGGCCAACGAATGCTGTTTGTTTCCTTCTTATAGTTTATAATGTACTACTTTCATTAACATCTTCCAGGCAATAGTTGTTAGTTCGCAAGTTCAATACATTCGTTACCATTGTCTAAATAATCACATCTCTGTTCCTTCCAATATCTTCCTAATTTGTTCATTACCTTTCCAAAATTCGCTGCCATACAGCAAATCATCCTATCTAATTCTATACAGCATTTCGGTAATCTCTTTCTTACATTTATTCACACTGAATTATTGCATCAGATACTTTTTTTCAATGCAGCGTTCTCATGATCTATTCAAGAACAACATTAAAATATCTAACGGGAAAAAATATCACACATTTTAAAACACAATATAAGGCTTCTCTACAGAGAAAAACGGACTAATTAGCGACACACAGTCAGGGTTTAGAGCCAACCGAAGCGCAATTGACCAAATAATTAAGCTAGAAAACCACGTAAAGAGGGCATTCAAAAAAGGAGAGAAAACGATAGCAGTATTATTAGATCTGGCTAAAGCATATGACCAATGCTGGAGACAAGCAGCTCTGATCAAAATCAACAAAATAGGGATAATAGGCAGGACATATCGATATATCGAAATCTTCCTACAGAACAGAAGCTTCACCGTACGAATAAAAAACGAGGAATCCAGAACCTATGAGCAAGAAAACGGAATACCACAGGGATCGGTAATATCACCAACAATATTCACAATATTAGTAAATGACCTAGATGAAGAAAAACTAGAAGACAGGATAGGGATATCGCAATTCGCCGACGACTGTGCAATATGGAGAAGCGGAAAACACATAAAAACCACAAGAGACCGACTACAACGGCAACTAAACAGAATTGCCAAATGGATGGAAAAATGGGGCTTCCAGATCAACACAGACAAAACGGTCAGTATGATATTCAACGCGAAAAGAAAACGAAACTACACGGACGGGGACATCAAGATCCAAGGGAAGAATATAAAGAGAACAAAAAACACAAGATTCCTCGGGATGACACTAGACGAACAACTAAGTTGGAGAAAACATATAGACCAGACAGTCGAAAAAGGCAAAAAGACAATAAATATTCTAAGAGTAATTAAAGGCAGTGGATGGGGAGCCCATACAAAAACGATGCTAATGCTATACAAATCTCTGATCAGAGGAAGAATAGAATACGGAAGCATAGTATACGACGCTGCACCGGAACACAACAAAAGAAGACTGGACTCAATACAGAACCAAGCGCTGGGCATTATCCTAGGAACAGGCAAGCAAACACCAAGGGAAGCTCTAGAGGTAGCACTAGGAGTACTTCCACTACAACTGAGAAGAAAGCAATTAGTGTACAACTACTGGATGAAGGCTGCGAAGGATACAAGACACCCCGCGTTCTGTGCATTCGAAGAAAACAGAAGCAAATGGGGAGGAATACCCATACAAAAGACACAAACACCAGCAGGATGGACAGCTGCACAAGAGATGAACGCGGACGAGAAACTAGCCAGGACACTGGCACGAACGAAAGTCCACAGACAAACAACACCCCAATGGGAGCTAGAACTACCATTGACGGATACGACACTCGCGAGCATAATTAGTAAATCAACAGAGGACAGGGAAGCCAAAGACATAGCGGAGGAATACATAAGACAAATAAGCACGGACAACCTCACTATCTACACAGACGGATCAAAGAACGAGAATGGGGAGGTAGGGGCAGGAGTAGTAGTACCATACCGGAACATCCAAAAGGAGTACAAAATAACAGACAATACATCGGTATACACGGCAGAACTAGTGGGTATTATGAAAGGACTAGAAATAGCAACAGAGAACCCCCCTATAAAACTAACTATACTGACGGACTCACTATCTGCAGTACAAGCACTAGGCAACCACACTAAAGTGAACAGACAAGACCTGAAAGAGAAAATACTAACACTAACAACAAAACTAAGAAGTATGGGATGCCAGGTCACAATTGTATGGATACCAGCACACAGAGGGATAACTGGCAATGAGAGGGCAGACAGGGCCGCAAAACGCGGGACAAGCAGCCAGAATATAGTAAACACAGGACTCGGCATTCTGGAGGCAAAAAGCATTATCAAACAACAAGTAATCGACAAATGGAAACAACAATGGAGAGACAGCAATAAAGGACGACACGCCTACCACATGCTCAGAGAACCAAGTATGAAAAGTCAAGTGGAAGACAACACAAAAATACCAACGTACAAGAAACTATGGAGATTGAGAATCGGGAAATGGAAAGATAAAATCACCCGACCACTTTGCATTGATTGCCTGGAGGAAAACACTATAGAACACTACCTACTGTCGTGCACAGCCTATGCCCAGGAACGCAGGGACCTAGTAGAATACTTCCAAACAAGAAACACGACGATGACGATGAAGGAATGCCTACAGGTGGAAGGCGACAAAGAAGTACAAAAGCTTACAAAACAATTCATTGCAAGAACAGGGAAAGAAATATAACCAACATAAAATTAAGCCAACAGCAAAATAAAAATACAGTGAGGAAAAACTCGACCACACGAAAACCAGACAATAGGAAATATATAGGGATGCATTAAAACTCTCAAATGGCGGACAATAGAGAGACGAAACGACCCTCTTCGACGCGGGAGACAAGGAGAAGGGTGGAAATTGCCCCAGCGATGGAGAAGACGATGGGAAACCTCCCTGACGATGGATAAGAGGGACGTGCAGGAAACCCCTCCGGCGCGGGACAAGAGGAGACGGTAGGAAACCTCCCCAACGATGGACAAGAGAGACGATACAATCCGACCCCTATGCTTGACAAAAAACCGTTGAACCAAGACCCAAGAAAACAAGCCCAGACGATAACAGGCGCCCCCCCCCCCCCCCCCCCAGGACAAGCCCAAGAAAACCGATAATGATAGCAGACACACCAGCAACAACGTCAAAAGCAAAAAGGATGGCAAAAAAGAGGAACTCGGCCAGACAGGCAGTAATAGAAGCTGTCCAACGCACAAAAGACCATAAAACCTATACCGCACTATGAACCACCACAACTATAACCAACGTCATTGAGACGGGTTGAACGAGGTGGAAAGTTTCTTTTTTTTTCTTCGACAAATCGGAATCGGAAACCGCAAAGATAAAACCTATTTATTGCCTGATGACATTGTTCTCCATAATGGAAAAATACATAATCAGCGTCACAGATTCATTATGGAATATGACTGCACGTATTTCTTTAATCCACGAAAGACTGCCGCGATATGTCATTGTTGTTTGAATTAGCAGTTAGGAGATCGGCGATGACGCCAGGTCATTATCTAATGATTTGATTCAATGTGGAGTTATAGGTGACATCATTTATATTGAAAGACTATCACTTCTTCTTATCCTCCAACCACTCGTCATCCTCCTCCTGCTTTCCATCTTCTTCCTTCTAAGCTTCAACATCTTCTTATTCTTTTTTCCTCCTACTTTCTCTTCTTCTTCCTTCTCTTTTCTTTGTCCTCTTCTTCTATTTCTCCTACTCCTGGTCCTCTTACTTCTCACTCTCTTTCCCTATTTCTCCTCTTCCAAGTCCTTCTACTTCTCACGCTCCTCAACTTCCTCCCATTCTTCTTCTTCTAACGTCATTCTTTATCACCTCCCGATCGCTATCCTCCTCCTAGCCCTCTTACTTCTTCTCCTCCTCAACCTGCACCTTCTTCCTTCGTGTTCTTGTTTTTGTAGTTGTTGTTGTTGTTGTTGTTGTGAGGAGCGGCTGGCCGAGTGGCTAGAACGCCGGACTCTCCTTCAGGAGACCCGGGTTCGATCCCTCGGTAAGATGTGGGATTTTTTTCTGTCGGGGGCAAAACTATGCGGCGACTGCACTAGCCAGGCGGCCCTAATTCCTCAGGCTCAAAGACCCCTCTGCCATACACCGCAAGGTACTATATTGGCAGTAAATGACAGTTATAAATGGCAGTTGTTGTTCTTTTTTTTTCTTCTTCCTCATCTTCTTCATTTTCCTCTTCTGTCCCCGTTTTCCTCTTCATCCCCCCCCCCCCCACACATACTCCCTCTCAATGAATGCGTACTTAATACTGTCCTAAGTCCCTTAATGTACTGACCGTTATGTCACGACTCAATGATTTTCCATTAACATCAAATCGTAAAAGAAAAAAAGAAAAATAGCAGCCGTTTTTGACCAGACCTGAGTCGCAGAACCTGGTACTTAATTCGCCGACTGGTAACAGAAAGATACTTATCTGAAGAAATCGGGCTTCAATCTAACTGTCTCAGCGCACTTTCTGGGACTAAGTGAGATCTGGAATTAATCTCCATTCCTCTGAGTTTTATTGCTACAAGTAGAGATACCGTCTGAGAGTCCACATTTAGTTCCAGTTTCTGGAACTGTCCTTATCATTATTTTCTTCTTGATGTTTTTCTTTAGCTATTTGTAGTAACGTTTCCGCTCACTTTAGAGAGTTTAAAAATATCGTGTGTCAGTTGAAAAAAGGTCGATATGTAAGATTACAATATGATTGTTGAGATAATGCACATAATGTAACATTATAGAACTACAGTTGAGATAACGATTACATGGTGATTGTAAAGATATAGGACATAATGTAAGATTACAACATGACTGTTGAGATAAAGAAAAGAATATAAGATTAGAGGGTAATTATTGAGATAAAGAAAGAATATAAGATTACGTGCTGATTGTGAGATATGGAAGGAATCAACATTGGGGGACGATACATGAATAACATTAGATATGCAGATGAAACAGTCTTGATTGCAGACAATGAACAGGACTTTCAACATTTAGTAGATGCGGTTGTTGCACACAGTGAACAACTAGGGTTAGATTATGGTCGTCACTGGGAAGAAGGAAATACCACAATTTAATATGCAAGTAAATGGGCATGTTCTTAAGCAAGTGAATCGATACAGTTATCTAGGAACAGTCATAACATCTGATGGGAGATGCCTCGAAGAAATTAGAACAACAATTACCATTGCGAAGGTAGCCTTTTGCAAGATGGAAAACATACTGACCAATAAAAAGATATCAATTGAAACGAGAAAAAGAGTGTTGAAGTGCTACATAGAACCTATACTTTTGTATGGATGTGAAGCGTGGACAATGAGCAGCCAAACTGAAAACCATCTGACGGCTGTGGAAATGTGGTTTCTGAGGAAAATGCAAAGAATACCATGGACAGACAGAAAAACCAATGAACAAGTCCTTGAAGAAACAAATGAAGATCGTAAACTGATTAGAGTTATTAGACGTAGACCGTCACAATTTTTTGGGCATGTTATGAGAAGAAATGACTTGGAGAAATTGGTGACAACTGGCAAGATCGAAGGGAAGACACCAAGGGGGAGACCGAGAAGTAAATACCTGGATGGTTTGGCCACGTGGCATGGTCTGGTGATCGAGTGAGATGGCAGAACATGACCGCCCACGCTTATCGGCATGGCACGTCATGATGGATTTCTGATTGTTGAGAGAAAATAACGTAAGATTGCAGCATGCCTGTTGACTTAAAGAATGGAATACAAGATAACAGTGTGATTGTTGAGATAAAGAAAACAATGTAACATCATGGGACTGCAGTTGAGAAAAAGGTTGAAATGTAAGATTAAGGGATGACTGCAGCGACACATTTCAGGCAATAAATTGTGCATTATATTGTTTGTGTCTTCTGTGTTTTAATTCACAGAATAATGGTTTCAGAATATCGTTACATTCGTGTATTAACTCTTCGTCTCTTGCAAGATGAACACGCTTGAGAAGTTGGAGAAATTAGGTTGCTTTGGCCGAGAGGTTTAACCCATTCGCGTTTAAACTTTCTTTAGTGATCCCGGTGTTGAGAGTTAATTCCACACACAGGTCAGTTGGACAAAAATGTTGACTTCTCGTCCTGGACTTGAGGACGTCAATTACGAGTGCCTCCGATGTCGGAGTGGGTTTGTCTGATGACAAGAGACATTGGTAATAGGGAAAGCAAGCTAATCCCCATGCAAACATCAGTCTGGTGCACTTGTAATTGCATCTATTATTACTAGTAGTAGCGCGTCACTAGACAACTCTTGATTCAGTCCTTCCAAAAAGAAAAAGTGTAGATAGTTACTGATCATTTCATTCTGCGCTACAAGGTTTAAGATCATGAATGTACAAAGGAATGAAAAAAAAAAAAACTGTAGTGAAAACGCGTGTTGCATTCTTGTAATCCCGTAGGAGGAAGTGAATAATTGGCTGTAGAATTTGTATTCTTTGTAGAAGGCTTCACTCTGGAACTCAGAGACTTTACACAACAGCTCTTATATTTTATTCCCTGTGAATTTCAACAGAGATTAAGAGCAGAATAGGGCAGGCAAAGGCCGCATTTCAGAAAATGAAGAGTATCTTGTGCAATAGGTCACTATCACTGAGTGTAAGAAAGAGAGTGCTGAAATGCTATGTAGAACCAGTTTTGCGGTATGCTAGTGAATCTTGGAATGTAAATGAACAAATTAAGAAGAAATTAGAAGCAACAGAGATGTGGTTCCTGAGACGAATGTTGCGAATTCCTTGGACTGCTTGAGTAACTAACGACGACTGCCTGAAACAGGCTAATGAAACTAGAACACTATATACAACAATAAGAAAGAGGCAAACAGCTTTCTTTGGTCATGTAATGAGAAGAGAGGCATTGGAGAACATCGTGACGACTGGAAAGATCGAGGGGAAGAGAGGCATAGGCAGACCAAGAGAAGTGATGCTGGATGGATTGAGACGGTGGCACGGAGGAATATCGGCAGCAGAGTTGATCCAGAAAACCAAAGACCGAGATATGTGGAGAGCCATGAACGCCTACGCCAGCTGGCAGGGCACTTGATGATGATGATGATGATGAATTTAAACGAAATATTTGGAATTGATGATCCCCCTAAGATAGCTGACTATGTCTTAAATATAAAAGGTCTGTTGTTTCACAGAATATGTTTAAGTTTTGTGGCAGTTTATATGGACAAGACAGAGAGTTGCTTATTCTGTTAGGACGTCGCTAACAAACTTGATTTTTGCAAGATGGAAAACATACTGACCAATGAAAAGATGTCAATAGTAACGAGAGCAAGAGTGTTAAAGTATAACATAGAACTTGTTCTTTTGTATGGATGTAAAACGTGGAGAATGAGCAGACAAGCTGAAAAACATCTGATGGCTGTGGAGATGTGGTTTCTGAGGGATATGCAAAGAATAACATGGACAGACAGACAAACCAATGAGCAAGACCTACAAGAAACAAATGAAGATCGTAAACTGATTAGAGACATTAGACGTAGACGGTCAAGATTTGTTCGACACTTTATAAGTAGAAATAATTTAGAGAACTTGGTGACACCTGGTAAGTTTGAGGGAAAAAAGAACAAGGGGAAGACAGAGACGTAAATACCTGGATGATTTGGCAACGTGGCATGGTCGAGACAAGACCACTGAGCTGATCCACGACTCTGGTGAGCGAGAATGACAGAATATGACCGCCCATGCTTATCGACATGGCATACTATGGTGATAAATTAAACTAATTATATTTTCCGGTGTTTGTAACTTTCTAGGCACGTTAACGAAAATGATCCATAAGATGACGCACTGGCCATGTCTCAAGTAACCTGGCATTTCACAGAAAATATCTATTTTGTTTAAATGTCAGTGCAGATGGACAAGAAAGATAGTTGTTTGTCGTCTAAAGGACCTGACAATCAAATCCATCATGATGGCAGTTGGCGACTTTCTAGATAAGTTAGCATTCAGTATTTTGCATTGCTTTCTGAAAGACTGACGCTCATACGGTAGTGAAAATAACCGCAAGGAGGTCTGATTCCAAATCGAACGCGGATGATTTCTAACCTTGGAGAAGGAATTGTGATATTTCGTTCACAGACCCAAAGTCCCAAGTGACGTCAAATTCACATAATATCTCTTACTTATCAATTAACATGACATGACTTATTTGTCATTTGACATAACATCATTTATTTATCAATTGACATAATGTCACTTATTTGTCAATTGACATAACATCACCTATTTGTCAATTGACATAACATCACTTATTTGTGTATTGGCAAAACGTCACTTATTTGTCAAATGAAATAACATCTCTTATTGGTCAGTTCACAGATTATTCTCTGAAGAGCATAGAACAGAAGATCAGAAGAAGAAAATTAACTTCCTCCCGCAGGAGACATGAAAGATGGTTGGAGCCACCATGGTGGAATGGAGAGGTCGAGAAGGCATGGCTGGGAAAGAGGCAGGCTGTCAAGGACTGGCAAAAGGCCAGAAAGGCTAACATGCCACAGTTTGAGTTGGCGAACCTGAAGACGGAGGTCGATAGGACGACGACTTTTTTCAAATCCTGCACCAAACATGCCAAGGCCGAGAAATGGGACGAGTCCTGCAGGAAGGTGTGCTCCGAGCGATCTCTTACGACATTCTGGCGCCTCCACAAGAGCATGAACGGTGCTGCACAACGTAGGGGTATTCCAGACTTTCAAGGCACAGACCTCGCATGGAAAAAGTCGGATGCGGATAAAGATAAGGCCCTTCTTGCACGCTATATAGAACAGACTGACCAGAAAGACGAGCCCGCCAGACAGAGGACCACGACGACACTCTCTCAGTTGTGCGAGGGGGTCGGGACAGACGAAGAATGGACAATCACAGCTGAGACATTGCGTGCGATGCTCAAGAAATCACCTAAACCGCCCCAGGCCCAGACGGCATCCGATATGGTGACCTACTGGTGATATCAGATGATGACATGGAAGAAATGGCTAGAGTATCCAGAGGGGTCAGGTCAAAGAAGAATGGCTACACAGCTACTTGCTGCCGCTGCCAAAACCGATCAAAGACCATTCCAAGATAAGCGGCTACAGAATCATTACGATGCAGAATACTGTTGGCAAGCTACTGGAGAAAATTGTAGCACACAGACTTGCTTGGGACTTGGAACAGCTCAGCTGCTTCCCGCCCACACTTGGAGGATACAGACGCAACAAAGAGTCATGGCTGAATGCGGCTGTCTTTGCTCAAGATGTTTACGAAGGATTTCAGGTCAGAGAAGAGACATGTGCGGCCGCCATAGACTTAGAGGACGCATATAATAGAGTATCCTTCGAGCACTTGATGCAAACCCTCCTCAGACTGAAAGTGCACCCTCACCTTGTACGATGGATAGCTGCAGTTCTGCTCCAAAGGAAGGTGGTGCTAAGATGCGGGAGTTGGTCTTCTGAGCTGATAACGATATGTCCAGGATTGCCGCAGGGTTCACCACTGTCACCAGTACTATTCAACGTGTATACGGTGCCGATCACTGAGCAACAGTTGGACGGGAGGGGTAGGACTCTGTCATTCGTTGACGACATCCTCGTGTATCGACAGGGTCGAGATAGACAGGCGGTTGCCAATGATATGCAGGGCGAACTAGATCGAATTTCCTCATGGTGTGCTGATGCCGATGCACTTGTCAACCCTGCAAAGGCAACGGTTACATGGTTCTCACTAAACAACCATATTGTGAAAACAGACCTGCCGGCAGTAAGAATGGATGGGAGCAGTTTGAGTAGAACCCAGTCAATGACATATCTTGGCGTGAGGCTTGATCGTAGTCTGTCCTTCAGAGATCATGTCGATTATTTTAACGAAGGCTCGAAAAGGTTTGTCAGCAATGAGAGTCATGGCGACTGCCAATATCGAGCAAAGACTGCTAATACTTCTGTTCCAAGGACTTGTACTTTCACGCATCGAGTATGCCCTGGCCATCCTCACTGTCAGCCCTACACAGATTGGAAGACTCGAAAAGGTACAAAACGAAGCCATGCGCATCATTTGGGCTGCACGAGAGACACCAGCTGTGTAGCAATGAGATACCTCCTTGACTTCCCGACAATGGAACACAGAATCAAGATCTGGAGAGCTCGTGCATACTTAAAAATAAGTGCAGATGAGCAGCACCCTCTGCATGACGCTATATTCAGAGAAACGGGTGACAGGCGGGCAGAGGGGCAAATCATGGATGGGTCGGGCTGAAGATGTCGTCAGACAGGTCTGCAGTCTTAGCAGTATCAACCCCGGCAAGGAATGGGTGCCGGTGCCTTCAGCCTTTAAGTGCACTTTCTCCTGCATTATCACACTCGACAGACGGTGCAGAGAGCAGAACCCTGCCGCTGTCAATGCAGAGGTTAACGCTCTCATCTATGAACACTCAGATAGCCCCGAAGTGCTCATCTATACAGATGGATCTGTTGTAAAGCAGCAGAGAAGTGCGTGGGCATTTACAGCCCGTTCAGCGGGCCGAACCGTTCAAGAATCCAGTGGTGCCCACTCTATGACCACGAGCAGCATGACGATGGAGGTGATGGCAGTTACACAGGCTTTCATATGGCTGGAATCACAGCATTATACCAACGTGTGTGTACTAAGTGATTCAATGAGCATGATTCAGAAGGTCGAAGCTGGATCTGTACGTAGACAGTGGACTGAATCGCTGCGGAAGTCTGTTGTCCGTAAAGTCACCTTCATCTTCGTCCCGGGACATGCGGGAGTCGAGGGAAATGAACGAGCTGACAAACTGGCTGGCTCTGCACCCTCTGTAGATGGCCAGCCCATGGATCGTGCCGATGTTATTAACGTCCTTAAAGATATGGCGAGAACAGAGGACTTTGACGTCAATGATTCCACATCGCTGTCCAGGATGAAAGACCTGGGAGTAAGAATCGGCACATCGGGAAAACAAAGCGCCTCGTCACCAACACAGAACTGGCACTATTAGCCACCTGACGCTGATGCATATGCTGGGGGGAGGATCTGAGCACCTATGGACATGTCCGGCGTGCAACGAAGATACCCCAACTGATAACTGATAACTGACAACTGAGCATAGAACATCTCTTAACTGCCTATTCACAGATCATATGATCAGTTCTTAATTACTTAACAGAGCATCTCTTAAACTCTTCATTGTTTCGTCAGTCTTCAAATCACATAACACGGTGAATATGTCTATTTTTGGATCTGTCATTACATTTTTTGTTTGTTCACAAAACATCCCTGAGTTTGCCTTTGAATTATCAGAACAAATCAGAAGTTGTCAATTATTCACAGAGTATCTCTCAAGTTCCCTGACCGTTCACATGACATCTATTCGGTTATCTGTTAGTTCATATAACTTCCATTAAACCTCACTTCACGCAACATTTAATATGTTGTCCATTAGTTTAATCATCATCATCATCATCATCATCATCATCATCATCATCATCATCATCATCATCATCATCATCATCATCATCATCATCATCATCAAGTGCCCTGTCAGCTGGCGTAGGCGTTCATGGCGCGCCACAGATCTGTCTTTGGTGTTCTGGATCAACTCTGCTGATGGTATTCCTCCATGCCACCGTCTCAATCCAGCATCATTTCTCTTGGTCTGCCACTGCCTCTCTTCTCCCCGATCTTTCCAGTTGTCACGATGCTCTCCAATGCCTCTCTTCTCATCATATGGCCGTAGAAAGTTGTTTGTCTCTTTCTGATTGTTGTATATAGTGTTCTAGTTTCATTAGTCTGTCTCAGGCAGTCGTTGTTAGTTGCTCTGGCAGTCCAAGGAATTCGCAGCATTCGTCTCAGGAACCACCTCTCTGTTGCTTCTAATTTCTTCCTAATTATTCATTTACATTCCAAGATTCACTGCCATACAGCAAAACTGGTTTTACATAGCGTTTCAGCACTCTCTTTCTTACATTCAGTGACAGCGACTTATTGCATAAGATTCTCTTCATTTTCTGAAATGCGGCTTTTGCTGGTTAATTACATTAGTTCACATAACTTCCCTTAAAATCTAATTCCACAGAATATTTAATACGTGTCCATTAGTTTACATAACTTCACAGAACGTTTAATATAACCACGTAACTACATTACGTTTAACGACATAACCACATAACCACAGAATATTTAATACGTTGTCCATTAGTTTACATAACTTCCCTTAAACTCTAATTGCACAGAATATTTAAAATGTTGTCCATTAGTTCATAGAACAGCTCTTAATTGTTATGTTGGTTTACTTAAATTCCTCTCCCATTACATACCATTTCATAAGGTCTCCATTATTCATAAAACACCTCTTAAGTTCTCTATTATTTCACATAACATCTCTTAAAATTACCATTCAATATTCAGAACATGTTCTAAGTAATTGCCCAGTAGTTCACAAAACAGTTCTTAAGTTCGCTGCTAGTTCACAGAACACCTACCCATTTCTCTGTCATATCACAGACAATCTTTTACCAGTTCTCTGACAGCTCAATGAACATCTCTTAAGGCACTGAGTAAACCCGGCAGGGGCGTTCAACCAAATCTATTGGGCTGGAAAATTCTAATTATTTCGGTTGGGTAACTTTCCTACCGCTATTTCGGCTCAGAAGAAAGTCTAAGCAATAAAAAGTGCTCCCTACAGTTTCTTGCATAAGCAACTAGTATTGCTTAATATCATCGGTGGGAAGTAGCTTTTCCTCACAATGTAGTCTGTATTGATTAGAAACACGGAGAACGACAAAAAGGATTACAAATAAACTGCAAGCATTCATTAGTTGGTACCTGGGCGAAATAAAATGAATAAAATGAATGGTCAACATGGCTGAATGGATAAGAGAGCTGGTTCTTAAACATCCGGTGTGCTGATGCTGAGGTAGAGGGTTGAACCCATACACCGGTCAGATGGATTAAAATGTTGACTTCTCATCCTTGACTTGGGGACGTAAATTACAAGGACTTCTGAAGTCGGAGTGGGTTCGCCTGATGGCGGGGGACACTTGTTGTCGTGTGTGTGTAAAGAATGACTGTCGTATTAGTTACTTGTTCTTCTTTACCACTTTAGTGTCGTCCCTGGAGTGAAGAGAATCAACACCCACATTATTTTTAATTCAATATCTCTATTCTGGAGAAATCCAGCAGACTCCGTCCACACACTCCCTCAATCTGAAGACACCTTCCTCTCACTCTTACTCACCCCTGGATCATGCCCCCTCTCATTCTTCCCCAACATAACACACTTGACAACTCTCGCTTCAACAAATAAAAACAAGAAATTTATTAAAGCAAAGAGTATATGTAGGAGAAATGTATGTGTGTATAAGGTGTAGAATGTGTGACGTGTATTCTAAATCGTCTATAGACTCAGATCAGTGTTCAAGAGGATATTCATTCTCATCCCTGTGCTGAAGACACACCAGCACCATGTATCCCATACAAGTAGCCTCACCCAGGTGATGCTCCTCCGGTCACGTGAAGACTTCCTCCGTTGTCTCTGGAACCACTAGGATGCTTGGACACCCCTGACAAACACTGTCTAATTAGAGTCTGATTCACACTATGAACTTCCTCGGTTATTTAACGGATTGTTAATCAGGAAATTCTAATCCTATTGTCACTGTTAGTGGAGAAATCTTAATGGATCTAGAGTCACTGGTTCTAAAGATTCCTCATATTAACACCACAATCTAACTGTTCTGGGTATCAGTATAAATTATGCAATGTTCTGACTGTTTATTGATACATCTATCACTTGGCTAAACCTCAATCTCGTCAACATGTCCTGCTCAGCAGAAGCCAGGTTCCCGCAAACCAACTTGGGTATAAGCCCTATGTAGCGGCCTCTCAGCAACCTCTGTCTTCAGATGCTGAGCCCTCCTTGTATAAAACTTTGAACCTGCTTCTTCGTAGTAAATCATCTCACACTCAAGTGGAACACTCAAGGGGAACTGTACATGGAACCTGTAGAGCAGATAACATCATGGTGAGGGCAACTCAGTCCTGGCCAGAATTAGGCAAGTGTAGGCCAATAACAGCACTCAGATCTATAACAGAGATCCGATCTCTGTCATACGGCCAAATAACTCAATCATATGATCTGAGACATGGCAACACCAGGAAAGAATAAAGGAACGGGTAGAAACCCAGCAGATGCCCTACTGGAAGATCCTACCATTACACATTCCCCTCCTCCCTCTCAACCATCCTTAATCTCTCTAATTATTATTCCACTACATTGTCCTCAACTTCCTGAGTAAAATGATATATAACACAAGCTACTTGAAGCCACACAATAGAATGCTAGTGCCGACGCTCCTATGATACTTTTTAGCACTGCACTTATAGAACATTCTATCACTAATCATAATACATTATATCACTGCACCTATAATACATTATATCACTGCACAGTACTGTACTCTATTCCTAATCATACTCTTAAGTTAGATATAATTAATTGCCTACCATATGTCTATTCCTGTTGTTACTCGAGAAACTAGGCAATCCGATTGGATCTATGTCCGCGGATAACTATCACTACTAAGATAGGCTAGTCCCTCTAATATAACACAACTCGGAATAATCCCCAATCCTAACACTTCAGAATGTTTTTCTCGACTCCCTCTACCTGTTTACTGCACTGGGTTTTATATGGGTGCTTGAGTGAGTCACCAGAAAGTCCAGACGCCAATCAGTCCAGAATCTGGCTTTGTCCTCCTGTTTCCAGACTAACCAGAGTCAATTAGCTGTCAAGTTTCCTTTTCATCTGGGGAGTTCTTTGTCTCATCCAACAAATATCCGGGTTGTCTGTGAGCCGGAGACCTTTCTCCCATTACAGAATCCTTCTGACCTCTAGCAGACATCTGTCCATTACTTTCAACGGCCAACTCCCGTTTTGTAGACAAATGTTGCCAATACACACCTCTCGAACAACATCCTGTCATCAAACTGTCGACTGTGTGTAGACAACTCGACGTGACTCCCTTTGATCTCATACACACTGTCAACCAGGTGCAGAGAATCTGTACCGACGTATTTTCCTCAGTTTGTTCACCATCACAGAGTCAATTGTGTTAGCAAAATAATGTCGGGCTTGGTTGTCATCGATCGACTGACAAGTTAATTTATCCTGTGACATAGGCCCCCTCCTAAGAGAGTAGTCCGCAACAACTCTTTCTTCTTGGAGGTTCGATCCAGATGATCTATTCCTCTTCTTCAGGAGCTGGATCTCTAGACAGGAAATCCGCTCCAACATTTTCCTTCCCAGGTATATACTCCACTGTAAAGTGGTATGGCTGAAGTAGCAACGACCACCGCATCAAACGGGCGTTGAGCTTCTGAGAAGTGGCCAGGAATATCAAAGGTTGATGATCCGACTGAACTCGAAACTGAACTCCATACAAATAAGGCTGGAATTTTTGTACGGCCCATACAAGAGCCAAACACTCTCTCTCTCTCAACGGTCGAATAATTCCTCTCAGCCGGGAGAAGTTTCTTGCTTGCGTATGCCACTGGTTTCAAAACTGAAGCATCGTCTTTTCCTTCCTGTAACAAAGCTGCCCCAATCCCAATCCCACTTGCATCCGTTCTCAACACAAATGGTTTGGAAAGGTCCGGGAGCTGTAACACAGGTTTGCTGACCAAGGCCTCCTTCAACTGACTGTAGGCACTCTCACATTCTGGTGTCCAAACTATTTGGTCCGGGAATCCCTTTTTCAAGGTTACTGTTAATGGAGCTCCCAGTTCAGTTAAATGTGGGATAAATTTGTGGTAAAACCCACACAACGAGAGAAAAGATCGCACATCCTTCTTCGTTTTTGGCCTTGGAGCACTTCTGATTTTCTCTAGGTTCTTTTCCTCTGGGACAATGTGTCCTGGAGTGATGGTGTGACCTAGAAATTCCAGAGTCTGGTAACCGATCATGCACTTGGTTGGACGAGCTGTAAGCCCTGCTTCCTTGAGCCTATTGAAAACACTTTCCAAGGATTGTAAATGGTCATCCAAACTGTCACTGGAAATCAGAATATCATCCATGAATGAGATGATTGACGGATCCTTTAAAGGATCAAGTAAAGTTCTCATCATGCGAGTAAACACACTAGGTGCATTGCTGAGTCCAAATGGCATGACCTTGAATTCATAATGTCCACTGGGGGTACTGAAGGCCAATAGGGGTCGAACCTCTGGTTTGACCGGAATCTGATAATACCCGCGACTCAGATCCACCTTTGAGAAATACCTTGCCTTATGGAGCCTCGCGAATAACTGAGTTGGATTCGGCAAAGGTTCCACCTGAAATTGTGTATGACTGTTCAGAAGTCGGTAGTCTATACACAACCGGTGTTCTCCACTTGGTTTTCGTAACAAAACTACCCCCGCATTGTATGGGGATGTGGAAGGTGCAATCACGTCATCCTCCAACAGTTTCTGTATTTCCTCCTCCAGGGCCTTTTCTTTAGAGAATGGCACTGGGTAAACCTTTTGGCGAACAGGCTCTTGAGTGGTCAAAGTCATCTCGAACTCCACCAACCTCGTTCGTCCTGGTTTATCAGTCAGTATCTCCTTATGAGACTCGAGAACCTGGGTTATCTTTTCCCTCTCCTGGGAAGTCAGATCAGGGTTCACCTGTACATCCTTGTAGGTTTCCTGGTGTACCAGGGGATATTCCCTTCCCTCGTTGGTTCCCACTTCTGTCTCCACTGCAACTGCCATTGCCATGAGGTGAGCTGCTTTTTCTCCTGGTCTCTCTTCGTATTTCCGCAAGAGATTGATATGGAAAATCTTCGACTTTCCCCGGATCCGAATCTGATAGTTCGTTCTGGATATCACCCTTTCCACGGGAAATGGTCCTTGCCAACCTATCTCCAGTTTGTTGTTTCCCGTTGGGAGTAGCAACAATACTTTGTCTCCCACCTCTAGAGATCTGTCTTTAGACCTACGATTGTAGTAAGCCGCATGTCTTTTTCTGGCCTTTTTCAAGTTTTGATTCGCCAGAGTCCATCCCTTGTGAAGTTTTTCTTTCAGTTCCTCCACATATCTGTAAGAAGAGATCACTTCTTCTGATGTCCCCTCTTCAGTCCAACTCCTCAACATGGCTTCCAACGGTCCCTTGATTGGACGACCAAACAGCAACGTAGCCGGTGGTAGTCCTGTTGAGCCATGAGGAACTTCCCGATAGGCAAAGAGTGCTGCTGGATATATTCATCCCACCTATCAGGTTTTTCCTGCGCTAGTTTCCTGAGCATTGTCATCAACGTGCCGTTGAAACGCTCTACTTGTCCATTGGCTTGAGGGTGGTAAGGGCTGGTATGGATATGGTTAGAGTGGAATACCCTAAATACCTCCTCCATAAGTTTTCCACAAAACTGGGACCCATTGTCCGTCAGTATTTGATCAGGAAAGCCTAATCTAGTAAAGGCCTCCATCAGTGCGTCCGCCACTCGTTTCGATTCAATTGTGGTCAACCGTATGGCTTCACCCCACATTGTACAGCAATCCACCATGGTGAGTATGTACATGTTCCTCTTCCTAGTCCTAGGAAGTGGACCCACAATATCGATGGCTACCCTCTCGAAAGGAGAGTTCATGATGGGCATTTCACCCAAGACCACCGGCGCTGTCCAGTGTTTCGGTGCCACCCTCTGGCACTCAGGGCATGACTTCACATACCGACGCACATCACCTGTCATTCCCGGCCAATAGTAATGGCAGGAAATTCGCTGCATCGTGGCGGCAATACCCATATGCCCACTGAATGAGATGGTATGCCCCATATGAAGAATCTGGGAACGATGGGCCTTTGGGACCACCAACTGACCATGTAGGTTGTCTCCCCTTCCGGCTCTCCTGTAGAGTATCCTATTCTTCATATAGTACTGCCCCCGTTTGGGTGGATCAGCACTTTTCTGCAGCTTTTTGTAGCAAGGACGTAGAGTAGCATCCTCACTCTGGGCAGTTCGCAACTCCCCTGGCAGTGGGTTAGTCACATTGGCTTCTGCCTCATCCGTTTTCGTCTGAGAGCGAGTCTGAATTGCTCCCATATGGATTGGCTCCCTGGGCATTCCAGAAAGACATACCGGCAACCGAGGATTACGGGAAAAATGGGATCAGTCAACACGCGGCCTTGATGGTGCCGGTGACATATCTTGACCGAATCTCCACTCTGGCAATGGGCAATTTCATGGCTACAGCACTCTTCTGTGCAGGCTGTATCTCCATGGTTTCACCTGTGAATTGTTCTGGATGTACCAGATCCGCAGAAATCACGGCCTCCCCGTCCAGTCCTGTGTCGTATAAACACTCCACTTGACGACCGTTAACTTCTACCAATTCCACTACAGGTGGTTTTTCCTGGTCTGGAGTCTCTCCTTCGGCCTCGACCTGTTCGGTGGGCTCCACCTTAGGTTTTCCGGGGCACACGACGAATTGAGTGTCTCCTGACTTTCCCCTGCAGTCAATAGCATTGTGTGTATTCGACCTGCAGTGTTTGCACCATTTCCCTGTCCTAGATTTTCTTGTGCCGGACTTGAGTGAGCTCTCCTGGTGGTGAGCTTCCTTGTCGACCTTGGCATTGTCAGTGTCCACCTGCGTTGAAGTCACTTGACATGCCGCGAAGTGAGGGTTCTTAGCCTTCGATTTGCAATCCCTCGTATTGTGAGAAGGTGACTTACAAATCGAACACCACTTCTCCGACCATGGTCGTTTTTGTGTAGAGCTCGAGGTTTTCTTGCTTTCCCCCTTCGTCTTCTCCGAACTATCCTCCGAAGTTTTGACATATGGTTCCACCTTCTTAGTTCCTGTACTTTTTGCTTTCTTCAGGTTATGTTTTTCCTGACTTTTGGTGTTTGTAGAAATGTTTTCTGCTGCCTCCCCATGGACCTCGACGAACCGTTCCGCCAATTTCGTCACCATGTCGATTCGTTCCGCCCCTTGTTCTCCCAAGAATGTCCTGAGAGGTTTCGACATTTGCTTCCGCATCTGGTCGACTACCGTGAGCTCTTCCAGACTCTCATAGTCATGCGCAAACCCAGCCAAATCCATCCACTTATGGAGATATGCTTTCAGACGCAGACTATAGGCGGCGAACAACTCCCCCGGTTCTCGTTTCGCTCCTCGAAATTTTTTCCGGTAGGTATGGGACGTAACTTCAAATCGTTTTAGCAAAGCCGTCTTCAACTCGTCATAATTGTTCTCATGTCCTGGTGGCAGGCGAGAATAAACCTCGTAACCGGTCCCGCGTAATCCCTGGGATAGCTTGAGATTCCATTTGTCACGCTCCAGATCCATAGCAACTGACATAGCCTCGAAGCGTTGAAGGTACTGGTCAATCTTCTCTTTGTCCTCCTCGTAGATCGCTAGAGGGAACTTCATAGCATGGTAGCTCTGTCCACTTATGTGTTGAGCCAGGAGAGAGGAACCTCCCACTGCTCCCTCAGTTTACCCACCTAGATTGCCTCTTGAGCTTCGAGTTCCCGCATCCGGTTACTCATGCTCCCTTTTCTGAGCCTCTTGCTCCGCTTCCCGTTGCTTAGCAGGCTTGCTTCAACCTCACGTATCTTAGCAGCATTGCTCTGCCTTTCCAGTTTCTTAAGCTTCTATTTCCAGCCTTCTTCAATGGCTTGCTCAGCCTCAAGTTGCCCTAGCAGCTTGTTCTGCTTTCCAATTTCTTACGTGCTTGCTCTGCCTCCATCCTTCTCAATTCCAACTCGGGCCTTCCGATCTTCCCTTTCTGCTTGACGATACTTCCCTCTCCACTTCCTGTACTGTAATCCTGTTAGATGCAGGAATCCCGACAATCCTATTTCCTTCCCCCTTTGCCTCTAAGATTCTGCCGCTAGTTCAGTCTAGAATGTGGCCATTTTACAGAGAGGTAACTCAACAGATAGAGTATCGATTGATCTCTAAACCAATATATAGCTAATGACAAAATACTCATTAATCTATATATTTATAACACACCACACAACACAAACACAATCACTCAGTGACAAGAGTAGAATCAGGACCACAGACCTATGCAGACGTGTGAAGTGCGAACAGGTAAGATAAGTCCTAACACCTATCCACATTCACTCTAGCTGGATTCTCACTAATAGGATATCTCCATCCTCTAACTAAAGATCCCGTGTTAAAAGATCCCGTTGTCTAAAGATCCCGCTGTCCAAAGATCACGTTTACGAGCCCCCAATACATGTCGTGTGTGTGTAAAGAATGACTGTCGTATTAGTTACTTGTTCTTCTTTACCACTTTAGTGTCGTCCCTGGAGTGAAGAGAATCAACACCCACATTATTGTTAATTCAATATCTCTATTCTGGAGAAATCCAGCAGACTCCGTCCACACACTCCCTTAATCTGAAGACACCTTCCTCTCACTCTTACTCACCCTTGGATCATGCCCCCTCTCATTCTTCCCCAACATAACACACTTGACAACTCTCGCTTCAACAAATAAAAACAAGAAATTTATTAAAGCAAAGAGTATATGTAGGAGAAGTGTATGTGTGTATAAGGTGTAGAATGTGTGACGGGTATTCTAAATCGTCTATAGACTCAGATCAGTGTTCAAGAGGATATTCATTCTCATCCCTGTGCTGAAGACACACCAGCACCATGTATCCCATACAAGTAGCCTCACCCAGGTGATGCTCCTCCGGTCACGTGAAGACTTCCTCCGTTGTCTCTGGAACCACTAGGATGCTTGGACACCCCTGACAAACACTGTCTAATTAGAGTCTGATTCACACTATGAACTTCCTCGGTTATTTAACGGATTGTTAATCAGGAAATTCTAATCCTATTGTCACTGTTAGTGGAGAAATCTTAATGGATCTAGAGTCACTGGTTCTAAAGATTCCTCATATTAACACCACAATCTAACTGTTCTGGGTATCAGTATAAATTATGCAATGTTCTGACTGTTTATTGATACATCTATCACTTGGCTAAACCTCAATCTCGTCAACATGTCCTGCTCAGCAGAAGCCAGGTTCCCGCAAACCAACTTGGGTATAAGCCCTATGTAGCGGCCTCTCAGCAACCTCTGTCTTCAGATGCTGAGCCCTCCTTGTATAAAACTTTGAACCTGCTTCTTCGTAGTAAATCATCTCACACTCAAGTGGAACACTCAAGGGGAACTGTACATGGAACCTGTAGAGCAGATAACATCATGGTGAGGGCAACTCAGTCCTGGCCAGAATTAGGCAAGTGTAGGCCAATAACAGCACTCAGATCTATAACAGAGATCCGATCTCTGTCATACGGCCAAATAACTCAATCGTATGATCTGAGACATGGCAACACCAGGAAAGAATAAAGGAACGGGTAGAAACCCAGCAGATGCCCTACTGGAAGATCCTACCATTACACATTCCCCTCCTCCCTCTCAACCATCCTTAATCTCTCTAATTATTATTCCACTACATTGTCCTCAACTTCCTGAGTAAAATGATATATAACACAAGCTACTTGAAGCCACACAATAGAATACTAGTGCCGACGCTCCTATGATACTTTTTAGCACTGCACTTATAGAACATTCTATCACTAATCATAATACATTATATCACTGCACCTATAATACATTATATCACTGCACAGTACTGTACTATATTCCTAATCATACTCTAAAATTAGATATAATTAATTGCCTACCATATGTCTATTCCTGTTGTTACTCGAGAAACTAGGCAATCCGATTGGATCTATGTCCGCGGATAACTATCACTACTAAGATAGGCTAGTCCCTCTAATATAACACAACTCGGAATAATCCCCAATCCTAACACTTCAGAATGTTTTTCTCGACTCCCTCTACCTGTTTACTGCACTGGGTTTTATATGGGTGCTTGAGTGAGTCACCAGAAAGTCCAGACGCCAATCAGTCCAGAATCTGGCTTTGTCCTCCTGTTTCCAGACTAACCAGAGTCAATTAGCTGTCAAGTTTCCTTTTCATCTGGGGAGTTCTTTGTCTCATCCAACAAATATCCGGGTTGTCTGTGAGCCAGGAGACCTTTCTCCCATTACAGAATCCTTCTGACCTCTAGCAGACATCTGTCCATTACTTTCAACGGCCAACTCCCGTTTGTAGACAAACTGTTGCCAATACACACCTCTCGAACAACATCCTGTCATCAAACTGTCGACTGTGTGTAGACAACTCGACGTGACTCCCTTTGATCTCATACACACTGTCGACCAGGTGCAGAGAATCTGTACCGACGTATTTTCCTCAGTTTGTTCACCATCACAGAGTCAATTGTGTTATCAAAATAATGTCGGGTTTGGTTGTCATCGATCGACTGACAAGTTAATTAATCCTGTGACACTTGTAACAGGGAAAGCTAATCAACACGCAAATTCAGTCAGTGCTAATAAGAGTAGCGTGTATGGACTACACCTGAGTTCAAAAGCGACTAAAGGCCCAAAAATGGTTGACAGAATCACCAACTGGAGCTCATTGAATAACTATGACAAATACCATGAATCAGAGGTGGGAGCATGACTGGCGCTGGGTAAACACACATTGATAACACGTGTATTTACGTATTCTACTGAGTACAGCATACAGTTCAGAGATTGCACTTGATGGAATAGTAAGACCGAATTACCGTATAATTTGATATCGGTCTAGATATGGGATACTTGGAATAAATACATACACGGTTCAATGTCTGACTAAGCAGTAAAATTAAAATAGTATATCTGTCTTATCACAAGTTCGTTAGTCAGTCAGTCAGTCAGCAGTTTAGTTAGTTATTAAGTTATTTAATAAGTTAGGTAATTAGTTAATTAGTTTAGTTATATAGTTGGTTAGTTAGTTTGTTGAGATAGTTTTGTTTATTGGTTATTTATTAGTTACATAGTTAAATAGTCAGTTACATAGATAGATAGTGAGTTAGTTAGATAGTTGTTAAGTTATTCAATCAGTTAGTTATACTATTTACTTAGTTAGTTAGTTGGTTAGTAGTTTGTAATTTCTGGGTTAGTTATTCGTTAGTTATTTAGGTTAGTTAGTTAGTTAGTTAGTTAGTCGCGGTCCTACTTCACGATAAGGGGTCACCCCATCATGCTCCGTTCCTGTATCAGTGATATCACACAAAATGCTTCTCTCTGTCCGAAGTAAAAAGTGGAAAAGACAGCACTTCCGACAAATCAACAACACGCACTGCACACATGCATGAGGCCGCTACTAGAATGCCAACACAACAGTCCACCATGAAAATTAGCATGATGATGTGGATGGAAGGGACAATCACTAGAAAGCCCTGTCAGTTGCACATACTTACACTGACGAAGTATATGTTCTCTTGTGGAAATAATCACTGATCATGTTGATTTATTATGACCTCTGTAAAGTGAAATCTTCACATATTTTATTTTATCAAGCCCGTGGCTCAGTACATCCGATGTAACCAAGCAATTTCATGGGTTTTCTCAGCTGGTTGACTGTCCCCGTGTACAAACACGTCGCAGGTTTCCGAGTTCCTTCGTCTGGTCCCTTCCGACATGCGAGACCCTACCAGCAGCTGCACTACGTGGGCATAGCTCTAGGTCTCACATGGCCAGACAAGCTTCTGTATCATTTCATTGGAAACTTAAACTCCTGCTACCACTGTAGAATAGGATGCACTGACAGAGCGAGTTTATTTAAAATCATACTTCTTTCATGTATGGCCGTCCGTCTCGAATTGTCAATCATGGTCTAGCTACCAGTAACAAGAGAAAATAAACCCATATGCAGAACTTGGTGCTTTGCAAGTGAAGTGTATGACCATGGCACCTTTGTCACGCGAAGTGTATCATAAATAAATGCTCAGTCTTTTCTCGCCTAGCGGAACGTCGAGAGCTGGCTTGGACATCTGCCGGTTTGTATGCCTTCAACACTATTTCTTTCGTTTGTTTGGAATGCTTGTTTTGGGGGTTATAGGGATCATTGTCAGGACAACGGAATATTCCGGCTAGTGCCACCAACAGATCATACAAAAGGAATCTCAGACGGTACACGAACAATTGTAAATCAGTCTAGATTCTGAATATTCATATACCAGAATTATAAGTCGGGACAGGATCCCTTTAACACGGTTAAAGCGCCTTGGACATTACGGCGCTAGACCCATATTGTAAAGACCACCGGCACTCGGTGGCTGATGCGGTCAGTTTCACACCGGGGGACTTTAACTTCCAAGACATTTCTAGTGGCCTGTTTAGGCTAGTTACCAACACTATCTTCAAAAGCCACCACTGAAAGTGGGGAACCCTAACATTGACAGCTACACCACTGCAGTCAATCGTAATCCAGAAGGTTTTAGAGTGAAACATCCAACACATGAACTATTAGAACATTGTACATTCCGTAACTACATCAGACCGGAACAAGTGTGTTCTACAAGTTTCAACATCAGCTGTTTAGTGTTCGTGTGTACTTCCGGATTAGTTAGAAATTTAGAGCAAAATTAGCAGACGACAAATAAAAGTTTAAAAAGCTATGACGATCCTACAATCTTTAGGAATCAACAAAGTTGAATACACGAATTGTGTGTTTATATATTTATGTAGTGTAATCTTAGAATCATATCTTGATTAATGTATTCATACTACCGACTTTTTCTCGTTAGTATGAAGAAATATCAAGCGATGACGCTAAGAAATAGAATAATTATTGTAAAATATTATATTACATAAATTTTGAAGTTATTCCCCTTTCGTTTAATTGTTATTACATCATTACACAAAGGGCCATAATTTGAAATGTATACTGTAATGTGTTGTATATAAATAGCCATGTTGTTGCCAGATTGTTAACACACCAGGAAGCCATCTACTGGGCATGGTAGAGTGTTACCGACATTGCAGACCAACACAAGACCTCCTGGCCAAATGAGGTCAGGGTTTGAGCGTTTAATGCGACTGATGTAAAAGCCGTATTTCGGTCTAGCCAGATGGTTTTTGTTTCAAGAACCATATTATTACGTTTTTTTTTGGAGGCTGCGAGGTAGATGCGTGAAGCTGGTACTACCGATCTGACTGGGTCAATAATGCACTTGAGGTAATCAGCCATCGAAAGGATGAAGCCTGACAAGTGTTAAAGGTTGAACACCACATGTCATTGAATACAACTTCCATTTCTTATATGTTTCTATGGCAGATGTGTATTTCTATGTATTCTGATACCAATGTATATAACAACAGAAGGGTTGACTCTGACAAGGTTAAAATATTAACCCAGTATGTACATATATTATACATGAAAGATGACATCTTTCATGAAGTTTGCCGGGGGAGCATGTCAGAGTCTAGAATAGTGCAGTGATGCAGTGACATCGTTACGCCCGCCAGGCGACTTAGTCCCCAGCAGGGATGCCGTAACTTCGTTACGCCGCCAGGCGAGTAGTAGTTACCTGCCTGCAGGTTGCTGGCTGACGAGACGGCCAGCGGTCAGGCAAGGACGACGCAAGACGCACGCATGCCTCGTGAAGCCACTTCAGGTGGGAGGCAAGTTGCGAGCTATAGGCAGACAGCTCTGGGGACGTCGACTCGACTGGACGCATGATGAGAGAAAGGCGTTGTGTGGTTTCTGTGCCTGAAAGTCGAGTGTCTGGACATCGTGAGAGATAGACTGTGAGCTGTATTGTGTATGTAAGTGTATTGAAGTATCAAGTATATCTTGTAGTGATCATCGTACTGTATATGATCTGTAAATAAATCCATTAAACGTTGTGTCGTTGAGTCTTAAGTCAAATCACGTTGTACTTGTACTGTCTCACATGTGTTATATTAGCGAGCCAAGTTTAAGACCCTGACAGTAGTCTATACACAACCGGTGTTCTCCACTTGGTTTTCGTAACAAAACTACCCCCGCATTGTATGGGGATGTGGAAGGTGCAATCACGTCATCCTCCAACAGTTTCTGTAGTTCCTCCTCCAGGGCCTTTTCTTTAGGGAATGGCACTGGGTAAACCTTTTGGCGAACAGGCTCTTGAGTGGTCAAAGTCATCTCGAACTACACCAACCTCGTTCGTCCTGGTTTATCAGTCAGAATCTCCTTATGAGACTCGAGAACCTGGGTTATCTTTTCCCTCTCCTGGGAAGTCAGATCAGGGTTCACCTGTACATCCTTGTAGGTTTCCTGGTATACCAGGGGATATTCCCTTCCCTCGTTGGTTCCCACTTCTGTCGCCACTGCAACTGCCATTGCCATGAGGTGAGCTGCTTTTTCTCCTGGTCTCTCTTCGTATTTCCGCAAGAGATTGATATGGAAAATCTTCGACTTTCCCCGGATCCGAATTTGATAGTTCGTTCTGGATATCACCCTTTCCACGGGAAATGGTCCTTGCCAACCTATCTCCAGTTTGTTGTTTCCCGTTGGGAGTAGCAACAATACTTTGTCTCCCACCTCTAGAGATCTGTCTTTTGACCTACGATTGTAGTAAGCCGCATGTCTTTTTCTGGCCTTTTTCAAGTTTTGATTCACCAGAGTCCATCCCTTGTGAAGTTTTTCTTTCAGTTCCTCCACATATCTGTAAGAAGAGATCACTTCTTCTGATGTCCCCTCTTCAGTCCAACTCCTCAACATGGCTTCCAACGGTCCCTTGATTGGACGACCAAACAGCAACGTAGCCGGTGGTAGTCCTGTTGAGCCATGAGGAACTTCCCGATAGGCAAAGAGTGCTGCTGGGATATATTCATCAAAACTTATCAGGTTCTTCCTGCGCTAGTTTCCTGAGCATTGTCATCAACGTGCCGTTGAAACGCTCTACTTATCCATTGGCTTGAGGGTGGTAAGGGTTGGTATGGATATGGTTAGAGTGGAATACCCTAAATACCTCCTCCATAAGTTTTCCACAAAACTGGGACCCATTGTCCGTCAGTATTTGATCAGGAAAGCCTAATCTTGTAAAGGCTTCCATCAGTGCGTCCGCCACTCGTTTCGAGTCAATTGTGGTCAACGGTATGGCTTCACCCCACATTGTACAGCAATCCACCATGGTGAGTATGTACATGTTCCTCTTCCTAGTCCTAGGAAGTGGACCCACAATATCGATGGCTACCCTCTCGAAAGGAGAGTTCATGATGGGCATTTCACCCAAGACCACCGGCGCTGTCCAGTGTTTCGGTGCCACCCTCTGGCACTCAGGGCATGACTTCACATACCGACGCACATCACCTGTCATTCCCGGCCAATAGTAATGGCAGGAAATTCGCTGCATCGTGGCGGCAATACCCATATGCCCACTGAATGAGATGGTATGCCCCATATGAAGAATCTGGGAACGATGAGCCTTTGGGACCACCAACTGACCATGTAGGTTGTCTCCGCTTCCGGCTCTCCTGTAGAGTATCCTATTCTTCATATAGTACTGCCCCCGTTTGGGTGGATCAGCACTTTTCTGCAGCTTTTTGTAGCAAGGACGTAAAGTAGCATCCTCACTCTGGGCAGTTCGCAACTCCCCTGGCAGTGGGTTAGTCACATTGGCTTCTGCCTCATCCGTTTTCGTCTGAGAGCGAGTCTGAATTGCTCCCATATGGATTGGCTCCCTGGGCATTCCCAGAAAGACATACCGGCAACCGAGGATTACGGGAAAAATGGGATCAGTCAACACCGCGGCCTTGATGGTGCCGGTGACATATCTTGACCGAATCTCCACTCTGGCAATGGGCAATTTCATGGCTACAGCACTCTTCTGTGTAGGCTGTATCTCCATGGTTTCACCTGTGAATTGTTCTGGATGTACCTGATCCGCAGAAATCACGGCCTCCCCGTCCAGTCCTGTGTCGTATAAACACTCCACTTGACGACCGTTAACTTCTACCAATTCCACTACAGGTGGTTTTTTCTCGTCTGGAGTCTCTCCTTCGGCCTCGACTTGTTCGGTGGGCTCCACCTTAGGTTTTCCGGGGCACACGACGAATTGAGTGTCTCCTGACTTTCCCCTGCAGTCGATAGCATTGTGTGTATTCGACCTGCAGTGTTTGCACCATTTCCCTGTCCTAGATTTTCTTGTGCCGGACTTGAGTGAGCTCTCCTGGTGGTGAGCTTCCTTGTCGACCTTGGCATTGTCAGTGTCCACCTGCGTTGAAGTCACTTGACATGCCGCGAAGTGAGGGTTCTTAGCCTTCGATTTGCAATCCCTCGTATTGTGAGAAGGTGACTTACAAATCGAACACCACTTCTCCGACCATGGTCGTTTTTGTGTAGAGATCGAGGTTTTCTTGCTTTCCCCCTTCGTCTTCTCCGAACTATCCTCCGAAGTTTTGACATATGGTTCCACCTTCTTAGTTCTTGTACTTTTTGCTTTCTTCAGGTTATGTTTTTCCTGACTTTTGGTGTTTGTAGAAATGTTTTCTGCTGCCTCCCCATGGACCTCGACGAACCGTTCCGCCAATTTCGTCACCATGTCGATTCGTTCCGCCCCTTGTTCTCCCAAGAATGTCCTGAGAGATTTCGACATTTGCTTCCGCATCTGGTCGACTACCGTGAGCTCTTCCAGACTCTCATAGTCATGCACAAACCCAGCCAAATCCATCCACTTATGGAGATATGCTTTCAGACGCAGACTATAGGCGGCGAACAACTCCCCCGGTTCTCGTTTCGCTCCTCGAAATTTTTTTCCGGTAGGTATGGGACGTAACTTCAAATCGTTTCAGCAAAGCCGTCTTCAACTCGTCATAATTGTTCTCATGTACTGGTGGCAGGCGAGAATAAACCTCGTAACCGGTCCCACGTAATCCATGGGATAGCTTGAGATTCCATTTGTCACGCTCCAGACCCATAGCAACTGACATAGCCTCGAAGCGTTGAAGGTACTGGTCAATCTTCTCTTTGTCCTCCTCGTAGATCGCTAGAGGGAACTTCATAGCATGGTACCCATGTCCACCTACTGGTGTTGAGCCTGGGATGGAGGAACCTCCAACTGCTCCCTCAGTTTCTCCATTAGATTGACTCTTGAGCTCGAGTTCCCGCATCCGGTACTCGTGCTCCCTTTTCTGAGCCTCTTGCTCCGCTTCCCGTTGCTTAGCAGCTTGCTCAACCTCAAGTATCTTAGCAGCTTGCTCTGCTTCCAGTTTTTTAGCTTCTATTTCCAGCCTTCTCATGGCTTGCTCAGCCTCAAGTTGCCTTTCTGCTTGACGATACTCCATCTCCACTTCCTGTATGTAATCCGTTAGAGCAGAACCCGACAATCCCATGTCTTCCCCCTTTGCCCTAAGTTTAGGAGTGGCCATTTTACAGAGAGGTAACTCAACAGATAGAGTATAGATTATCTCTAAACCAATATATAGCTAATGACAAAATACTATTTATCTATATATTTATAACACACCACACAACACAACACAATCACTCAGTGACAAGAGTAGAATCAGGACCACAGACCTATGCAGACGTGTGAAGTGTGAACAGGTAAGAAAAGTCCTAACACCTATCCACATTCACTCTAGCTGGATTCTCACTAATAGGATATCTCCATCCTCGAACTAAAGATCCCGTGTTAAAAGTTCCCGTTGTCTAAAGATCCCGCTGTCCAAAGATCACGTTTACGAGCCCCAATACATGTCGTGTGTGTGTAAAGAATGACTGTCGTATTAGTTACTTGTTCTTCTTTACCACTTTAGTGTCGTCCCTGGAGTGAAGAGAATCAACACCCACATTATTTTTAATTCAATATCTCTATTCTGGAGAAATCCAGCAGACTCCGTCCACACACTCCCTCAATCTGAAGACACCTTCCTCTCACTCTTACTCACCCCTGGATCATGCCCCCTCTCATTCTTCCCCAACATAACACACTTGACAACTCTCGCTTCAACAAATAAAAACAAGAAATTTATTAAAGCAAACAGTATATGTAGGAGAAGTGTATGTGTGTATAAGGTGTAGAATGTGTGACGGGTATTCTAAATCGTCTATAGACTCAGATCAGTGTTCAAGAGGATATTCATTCTCATCCCTGTGCTGAAGACACACCAGCACCATGTATCCCATACAAGTAGCCTCACCCATACGATGCTCCTCCGGTCACGTGAAGACTTCCTCCGTTGTCTCTGGAACCACTAGGATGCTTGGATACCCCTGACAAACACTGTCTAATTAGAGTCTGATTCACACTATGAACTTCCTCGGTTATTTAACGGATTATTAATCAGGAAATTCTAATCCTATTGTCACTGTTAGTGGAGAAATCTTAATGGATCTAGAGTCACTGGTTCTAAAGATTCCTCACATTAACACCACAATCTAACTGTTCTGGGTATCAATATAAATTATGCAATGTTCTGACCGTTTATTGATACATCTATCACTTGGCTAACTCTAAATCTCGTCAACATGTCCTGCTCAGCAGAAGCCAGGTTCCCGCAAACCAACTTTGGTATAAGCCCTATGTAGCGGCCTCTCAGGAACCTCTGTCTTCAGATGCTGAGCCCTCCTTGTATAAAACTTTGAACCTG
This sequence comes from Cepaea nemoralis, assembly GCA_014155875.1. Classification (NCBI taxonomy): domain Eukaryota; kingdom Metazoa; phylum Mollusca; class Gastropoda; order Stylommatophora; family Helicidae; genus Cepaea; species Cepaea nemoralis. The sequence goes on along the minus strand of JACEFZ010016853.1, from coordinate 80,416 downwards.
CTTCTTCGTAGTAAATCATCTCACACTCAAGTGGAACACTCAAGGGGAACTGTACATGGAACCTGTAGAGCAGATAACATCATGGTGAGGGCAACTCAGTCCTGGCCAGAATTAGGCAAGTGTAGGCCAATAACAGCACTCAGATCTATAACAGAGATCCGATCTCTGTTATACGGCCAAAACACTCAATCATATGATCTGAGACATGGCAACACCAGGAAAGAATAAAGGAACGGGTAGAAACCCAGCAGATGCCCTACTGGAAGATCCTACCATTACACATTCCCCTCCTCCCTCTCAACCATCCTTAATCTCTCTAATTATTATTCCACTACATTGTCCTCAACTTCCTGAGTAAAATGATATATAACACAAGCTACTTGAAGCCACACAATAGAATGCTAGTGCCGACGCTCCTATGATACTTTTTAGCACTGCACTTATAGAACATTCTATCACTAATCATAATACATTATATCACTGCACCTATAATACATTATATCACTGCACAGTACTGTACTATATTCCTAATCATACTCTAAAATTAGATATAATTAATTGCCTACCATATGTCTATTCCTGTTGTTACTCGAGAAACTAGGCAATCCGATTGGATCTATGTCCGCGGATAACTATCACTACTAAGATAGGCTAGTCCCTCTAATATAACACAACTCGGAATAATCCCCAATCCTAACACTTCAGAATGTTTTTCTCGACTCCCTCTACCTGTTTACTGCACTTGGTTTTATATGGGTGCTTGAGTGAGTCACCAGAAAGTCCAGACGCCAATCAGTCCAGAATCTGGCTTTGTCCTCCTGTTTCCAGACTAACCAGAGTCAATTAGCTGTCAAGTTTCCTTTTCATCTGGGGAGTTCTTTGTCTCATCCAACAAATATCCGGGTTGTCTGTGAGCCGGAGACCTTTCTCCCATTACAGAATCCTTCTGACCTCTAGCAGACATCTGTCCATTACTTTCAACGGCCAACTCCCGTTTTGTAGACAAATGTTGCCAATACACACCTCTCGAACAACATCCTGTCATCAAACTGTCGACAGTGTGTAGACAACTCGACGTGACTCCCTTTGATCTCATACACACTGTCAACCAGGTGCAGAGAATCTGTACCGACGTATTTTCCTCAGTTTGTTCACCATCACAGAGTCAATTGTGTTATCAAAATAATGTCGGGTTTGGTTGTCATCGATCGACTGACAAGTTAATTAATCCTGTGACACTTGTAACAGGGAAAGCTAATCAACACGCAAAATTCAGTCCAGTGCTACTAAGAGTAGCGTGTATGGACTACGCCTGAGTTCAAAAGCGACTAAAGGCCCAAAAATGGTTTGACAGAATCACCAACTGGAGCTCATTGAGATAACTAGACAAATACCAATGAATCAAGAGGTGGGAGCATGACTGGCGCTGGGTAAGACACACATTGAGAACACGTGTATATTACGTATTCTACTGAGTACAGCATACAGTTCAGAGATTGCACTTGATGGGAATAGTAAGACCGAATTACCGTATAATTTGATATCGGTCTAGATATGTGATACTTGGAATAAATACATACACGGTTCAATGTCTGACTAAGCAGCAAAATTAAAATAGATATCTGTCTTATTCACAAGTTCGTTAGTCAGTCAGTCAGTCAGCCAGTTAGTTAGTTATTAAGTTATTAAGTAAGTTAGGTAATTAGTTAATTAGTTAGTTAGATAGTTGGTTAGTTAGTTTGTTAGATAGTTAGTTTATTGGTTATTTAATTAGTTACATAGTTAAATATTCAGTTAAATAGATAGATAGTTAGTTAGTTAGATAGTTGTTAAGTTATTCAATCAGTTAGATAATTATTTAATTAGTTAGTTAGTTGGTTAGTTAGTTTGTAAGTTTATTGGTTAGTTAGTTAGTTAGTTAGTTAGTTAGTTAGTTAGTTAGTTAGTTAGTCGCGGTTCCTACTTCACGATAACTGGGTCACCCCATCATGCTCCGTTCCTGTATCAGTGAATATCACACAAAATGCTTCTCTCTGTCCGAAGTAAAAAGTGGAAAAGACAGCACTTCCGACAAATCAACAACACGCACTGGCACACATGCATGAGGCCGCTGCTAGAATGCCAACACAACAGTCCACCATGAAAATTACAGATGATGGTGGATGGAAGGGACAATCACTAGAAAGCCTGCAGTTGCACATACTTACACTGACGAGTATATGTCTCTTGTGGAAATAATCACTGATCATGTTGATTTATTATGACCTCGTAAAGTGAAATACTTCACACTATTTTATCAAGCCCGTGGCTCAGTACATCCGACTGTGCCAAGCAATTTTCATGGGTTTTCTCAGCCTTTGACTGTCCCCGTGTACAAACACGTCAGCAGGTTTGCGAGTTCCTTCGTCTGGTCCCTTCCGACATGCGAGACCCTACCAGCAGCTGCACTACCGTGGGCATAGCTCTAGGTCTCACTGGGCCAGACAAGCTTCTGTATCATTTCATTGGAAAGCTTAAACTCCTCTACCACTGTAAATAGGAGGCACGACAGAGCCGAGTTTATTTAAAATCATACTTCTTTCATGTATGTCCGTCCGTCTCGAATTGTCAATCATTGGTCTAGCTACCAGTACAAGAAAAAATAAACCCATAGCCAGAAACTTGTCTTTGCAAGTGAAGTGTTATGACCATCACACTTTGTCAGCCGAAGGGTATCATAAATAAATGCTCAGTCTTTTTCTCGCCTAGCGAACGTCGAGAGCTGGCTTGGACATCTGCCGGTTTGTATGCCTTCAACACTATTTCTTTCGTTTGTTTGGAATGCTTGGTTTTGGGTTATAAGGGATCATTGTCAGGACAACGGAATATTCCGGCTAGTGCCCCAACAGATCATACAAAAGGAATCTCAGCACGGTACACGAACATTGTAAATCAGCTAGATTCTGAATATGCATATACCAGAATTATAAGTCAGGAAAGGATCCTTTAACACGGGTTAAAGCGCCTTGGACATACGGCGCTAGACCCATATTTGTAAAGACCAACCGGCACTCGGTGGCTGATGCGGTCAGTTTCACACCGGGGGACTTAACTTCCAAGACATTTCTAGTGGCCTGTTTAGGCTAGTTACCAACACTATCTTCAAAAGCCACCACGATGCGTGTTGAACCTGTGACCACCAGATCGACAGCGGCGGGCGTCTAGCCACTATGCTACTGTGGCTCCCGATACCAGAATGACACAAGCTATACTGCTCCTGTTGTCGGTAGGCTTCTCATTATGAAATGTTGCCAGGCGGCGTCTCTACATGCCTACACTTCCGACTACCAACTGCCGAGAGAGACCTCGCAACGATGACACTGGCCCTACTAATTGTTGGCTCTTATCCTAAACAACCTAGACGTGATGTGTTATTTGACTGGGTATCATGCTTGCACGCTGGACAAGTAAATTGGTTCTCAAATACCCCCTCCCCCTAACCCGCCAGAGTATGCATGAGTATGCCACGACTAATATTGCCAGTTCTGTGTTGGTTGACGAGGGCCCTCGTTCTCCAAATTTACCTTCTAATATCTGACAGTACCAATTCTTACTCCCGAGTCTCACATTCTGGACAACGAAGTGGATTCACTGGCTTCAAAGGCCTCTCTCTCGACATCTCTCTAAGAACATTAACTGATACAGTTCTGAATGATAATATATCTCCCAAGACAAAGACGATATGTCGCCATACAAAGGTCATTCTGTTATTTGCTTCTTTTCACGGTATCTTCCGCAATTTTAATTCTCTGTGAATTTACATTGATATCAAAATGCTTGCTCATTTGATTGGACATCATGTTTGATTCAAACCTACTTTCTTCATTGGCACTGAAATAGTTAATAACATCGGCACGATCCATGGGTTGGCCATCTGTAGGAAATGCAGAGCCAGCAAGTTTATCAGCTCGCTCATTTCCCCTTAACTCCCGCATGGCCCGGAATGACGATGAAGGTGCCTCTACGGACAACAGCCTCCACAGCTAGACGTCAGAACCACTACTCGGGGATTCTAAAAGAATATGCCACTTGCGAGTTTCTTATTTCGTAGAATCTAATAACATATATAGCCGGATCCGTGGCGAAGGTATTATTAATGCAGTTCGTTATCCCACATACCCGTGTTCAAAATACAACTGCGGGTGATTTGGCAGCAGACCGCCTTGCGTTAATTTTTTACCATATGGTATGGGTGTCGGTAGTTCAGAAAGCAATGGCTAACTACTGAACGTAAACTTGCCAAGAGATCACAACAGCTAACAATTCTAGTGTTGACTGCGACATCCTGTAAAGGATATGCAACTAACTCATCTCATCTCATCTTATCACCACCCACTGCATGAGGCGCTGGACGCAGTTAAGGGTCAGCGACTGATAAGAGGGAAATCATGGATGGCTCAGGCGGAGGATACGATCAGACAGGTATGCCCCTTGGAGAACATTAGGCGTGGAGAAGAGTGGGTCAGAGTGCCAGCGGAGCAGTCAGACTTGTGCAGAGTTATAATGTAATTAAGCCGGGAGTGCAGGGAGTAGCCAGCAGGGGCAACGGAAGTGGAAATCCAGCAACTAATTCAGGACAATGCTCACTCGAGTGATGTGATTATCTACACAGATGGTTCGGTGTCAAGAGGTGAGAAAAGTGGCTGGGGGTTCATAGCCAAAGCTAATGGTCGATGTTTGGGGCAGGAGAGCCTGGCATATGATACCACAACATCCAGCTTAAGAATGGAGGTGGAGGCAGTCACTGCGGCTCTCCGCTGGATGGAGAATACGACACACACACACACATCGTGATTGTAACTGACTCAGAAAGCATGCTGACGAGGGTGAGGACGGGCAGGCTTCGTGCGGAGTGGCGTGCTTCGCTTCGGAGGTCACGGGTGACAAGCATCGCCTGGATCTTTTCTCCGGGGCATGCCGGTGTGCTGGGAAATGAACAGGCGGACAGATTGGCTGGCTCTGCAGAACTTGGTGGAGTATTGATACATGACAAGGCAGATGTGGTTGCGGCCTTGTGGGAACACGCGCACACCTCAGAGGAGCAAATAGATTACCATGGTCTGGCAAGAATGAGACAACGAGGAGTGACGAAGGGATCTGGCCGACGCTCAACGCTCAGAGGAAAGGCGAGACGGACTTATAATAAGATTGCTACTGGTACTATTAGTGTTGGAACTCTTCGCTGGCTACTGAGGATGGGGACAGAGCACTTATGGGAATGCCCCGAATGCTGTGATGTCGATTCCTAAATCAACCAACCAATCAATCAATCAATCTCATCTTATCACGTTCCTCTTATACCTTGCGGTGTCGAGGTGAAGTATAAACAGCGGGAGAGTGCCCGCCTACGGGCTTCATGTATCGATATTCTCATGGGCTCAGTTATTCCTTGCGGCCATCGTTTACTTGGTCGGCCTCTTCGTCTGCTTCCATCTGGTCTGTACATCATTGCTTGTTGTGGTATACTGTTAGTTGGTAACCTACTTGCATGGCCAAACCATTTGACTTGTTGCCTTCTAATAAGATCTAATGCAGCTATAACCCCCAATTTAGTCCTGATTTCTTCATTTCTGATCTTATATATTCTAACTAACTTTAATATCATATATATGGGTGTCGGTTTGGGGATATTTCCTAGAAAAAGAGAAGTAAGGTGCCTCCTTCCCTCCGATAGCTTTCGGGGACAGTTTTGAGCTAGGTGGTGTGTCCGTTTTGCCCCCTCCTAGCCCCAGAAACAGGATCACGTGAAGCCAGGTGGTAGAGGGAGATGGGGAGTTGCCGATAGATATAGTAGTAAGTTATGGTGTAAAATTTCACGACGGAAGGACGAGGATCTCTTTAAAGAGACAATGGCTACAGTCATCGACCAGTATGATCACAGCAAGTCACTTAAAAAGAAAGTCGCTTAAAAGTCGACAGGGTCGACTTCATTGCACCGGGTTTTATCCCACATGGCTCGGTCTCTTTCCGCAACGCGGAAAGCGTCGCACTAAGCACGAACTCCGTAGCTATAGCGACGACCCACAGGAGTCTCCGAAAAATTTCATTCGTGAACCGAAGGACGCGGCCCGGAATCGAACCCACAACCTTCAGAGCCCGAGTCAAACGACTTGACCACTTCGCCACAGAGACTCCCGTCACAGCAAGAAAAGAAAGCAATGGCAAACTACCCTCTTTCCAGATGCATGGCCTATCACGTCTGTACGCAATAAATACAACGTGAACATGGTTAAGGGGAGCTCAAGAACAGCCTGATTAAATAGGGTACAGAAAGTGCTACAATAATATCTATACTGGCAACGGTTCCTGGTCTACTGGAGTTAGCGCCCTGATCGCAGATTTTCTATACATGAATCTGTCTTGTGTCTGAAGCGTATATCTGCTCCCCAATCGTGCCCACATCATGTCGTCAGCAGAATTGATTAATCAATTATTGTCGTCGATCTACGCGGACGTATCTATCCAATCTGCCTGTGAAATTTCTCGATTAAATTCATCGAAAATATATAGCTCGCTGATTTGTCTATATCGTGTCTTATTTCTTTTTTTTCTTCTTCTTCTTTAGAGGACAGTGCAGTCAACACCAGCATCTTTCAGCTGCTATTGATGTATTGGCAAGTTTACGTTCAGTAGTTTGCCATTGATTTCTGAAAGACCGGCTAACATACCCACGTAATTAACCAACGCAACGCACTCAACTGCCGAATCTCGCGCAGCTGTGTTTCGTACGAGAGTATACGGGATTACGAAAATATCCTTAACGCCTACGCCAGGGAGAGCGGCATATCGCGTCTAGGATGGTAGAAATAAACATCAGGAACAATGTTTTTAGAAGAAAAGGTGCGTTGCAGGAGTGTCCAACATATGTAGAGCAGAGAGTATGTTGGCTTGCACCCGCTCCATCTGAGGACACACTCTATGGGGATATCAACAAGCTTCAGTTGACCGCTGCTTTCTTAGCATTTATTCGTACAGATGTTTGCAGGTCAACAAAGAAGAAGAAGAAGAAGAAGAAGAAGAAGAAGAAGAAGAAGAAGAAGAAGAAGAAGAAGAAGAAGAAGAAGAAGAAGAAGAAGAAGAAGAAGAAGAAGAAGAAGAAGAAGAAGAAGAAGAAGAAAACAACTGTAAACAGAAACGAACGATCGATGTTTATTTTTAAAGGATTACGAATTGGGCACGCAGGCCTGTCTAACATTCTTCAATTCTGATGTTTCTGCTGTTATATATTGTTTCATTGCAGCATCACGTATATTGTTAATCTTATATAGTGACTATAAAAATATATGCATTAAAATGTACTGGAAATGTACAATAATCATTAATGCATGTCACATCAATTCTATTATTTTTGACTTTGCAATTATAATTCTCTAAATTAGATACACCGCACCAATGTTAGGACGATGTTTGTTATATTGCATTTTATTCATTCTTTTCATTTATTGTTGTTTTATATTTAATGGCTTCATATAGTGTGAATTGATATAGTGTTCAAATAGTTTGCGGTTGTATGTATAGGAGGTGGTGATGACTTTGATTTCTTGTGGAAGATTGTACCTCAACTGAGCAGCGGAGCACACTAATCTTGTTTGTACCTCAACTGAGCAGCGGAGCACGCTAATCTTGTTTTGCAAAGTCTACCCTAGGCTTAAGGACATGTAGTATGTTTAGTCATTTGCTATATCTTGCCTTGTATTGAACAAAATATACCAAGAGATGAAATCAGTATATAAGAGCGTGGTATGATGGAAGAAGAGCAGCACTCAATCACTCTCATTCTCGTTGCACATGACATCTCTGTCTGTCTGTCTGTCTGTCTGTCTGTCTGTCTGTCTGTCTGTCTGTCTGTCTGTCTGTCTGTCTGTCTGTCTGTCTGTCTGTCTCTCTCTCTCTCTCTCTCTCTCTCTCACACACACACACACACGCACGCACGCACGCACATACACACACACGCACGCACGCACGCACACACACACACACACATGACCAGAATCAAATTAATGCAAAGATTTTTGAACAATCAATCTCATTAACCAAGTCATCAAACTTCTACTCATAATTATAATTAGAAGAACAAGGCAAAAATAAAAATGTAAATTTGTAAAAAAAAAAATAAAAAAAACAGTGTGGCTTTGTTGAAGGAAAAGGTACACATAACGCAATATAAACATTACGGAACACTAGTAGAGACTGTGGCAGAAAGTGTTCATACAATTCATTTACTTTATTATCAAGCAATCAGAATCCTACATCACAATGTAATGAAATTAGAACATTAAATACAACTATACGACAAAAAGGAATGATTGTCGATTGGACAGCCAGAATGAGCAGTCAGGACATTTTGAGGGAAGCTAATTCGCAAAGACAGCTTATCAAAAACTCCAGAAAGAATCGATCATCATTTGATGGCCACATTATGAGAAGACAATACCTGGAACATGTTGTGACAACAGGAAAGATTTGTGGAAAGAGAGATAGAGGAAGACAGCGTGAGAAAATTCTTGACAGTCTTGTGTTATGGCACGGAAGGGAGTCAACACAGGAATTGATCCTTGCCGTCGCAGATCGCATTTTGTGGAGTAGCATGATTTGCCATGCCAACCGGCAAGGCACCGGATGTTAGTGATGATAAAAAAGAGACAAACAGCATACTTTGGTTATGTGATGAAAAGAGAGGTATTAGAAAACATCGTGGCAACTAAAATGATCAATGGAAAAAGAGACAGGGGCAGACCCATTGAAATGATGCTGGACGGACTGAGACGGTTGTATGGGAGACTATAACCAGCAGGGTTGATCCAGAACACCAAAGACCGAGATCTGTGAAAAGACATGGACGCCTACCCCACCTACCAAGGCATATGATGATGATGATGTTGATGATGATGATGGTGGTGGTGGTGGTGGTGGTGGTGGTGGTGATGATGATGATAATGATGATGATGATGATGATGGTGATGATAATGACTGCAAAATTGAAAACGTTTAAGCTTACGAGGGCATGCCATATTCCCCCTCCATTCCCCAGATCCCGATGGCAAGTTACGCCTCTAAGAAAAAAAAGTGCCTCAAATGATCAAACGGAAGACCCGAGTTCAGATATGGACAAGATCACGTGAACACAATGCACGCACAGGAATAAGATTGCCTGCAAATATGTAAAAACCTAACTATCATTGGAGATACTCCGTGTGGCCCTATCGTGAATCTAACCATTGCTCTGTTATCATATTCGCTTATAACATCACTAGCACCCTCATTTAGTTCTTATTCCCGTCAATCTCGATTTATCACTTGTGGTAGATTGCAAAATTGGCTCACGCGGAGATTCGCTGTCTAGATATGCACTTGATAATCTGGAATCCCTCTCTCTGAACTTGGCATGTTGGGTAATCACAGGTCAGCACTCTAAAGAAGTGTCCCCAGGCATTCAGGACCTTTTATCCTGCTCTAGTATTCTCTAATTTTCCGATTTGAAGTATGCTAAACTGTACACTTGCTTTATGGACATAATACAGCTGGTCATTTGCAGAACTGAGCTGTCATCTCGCAGTATCCAAAATGTCCTTGACCCTATGCCTATTACTTTGCCTAATGCATTTTTGTGTGCTGTTGTTTATCTTTTATCTGTTAGCTGTTATCTGTTGGGGTATCATCATGACACTCCAAAAGAAGCCCATAGATGCTCAGTTCGTCCTCCAGCCCCTCTACAACACATGCATCAGCGTCCGGCAGCTCATAGTGCCAGTTCCGTGTTGGTTGTCGAAGATCCTCGTTCTCCCATTTTGCCTATCGTGTCTAGCCGTGCCATTTCTTACTCCCGAGTTTCTCATTCTGGACAACGATGTGGATTCACTGTCGTCAAACTCCGCCGATCTCGGCATCTATATAAGGGCATTAATAACATCGGCACGATCGATAGGCCGGCCATCTGCAGGGGATGCGGAGCCAGCAAGTTTATCAGCTCGTTCATGTCTGTCAACTCCCGAATGTTACAGAACGAAGATCAAGGTGACTCTACGGACAACAGACCTCAGCAGAGATTCAATCCGCTGTCTACGTACAGAACCCGCCTCGACTTTCCGGACCATGTTCATTAAATCACTTAGCACACACACTTGGTATAATTGTATGATTCTAGCCATATGAAAGCCCGTGTTGCTGCCATCAACATGCTACTCGTGGTCATAGAGTGGGCACCACTGGCTTCTCGAACATATCAGCCCGCTGACAGTGCCGTGAATTCCCACACACTTCTCTGCTCTTGTATAACAGATTCATATGTATAGATAAGCACATCGGCATAATATAAATGTTCACTGATAAGCACAATGACCCATGCTTTGACAACAGCAGGATTTTTGTGCTGAGAAGTCTTACAGGTCTCTGACCATCTTCGTGCTGGTCTAAAACCGGACTCTTCCTCCGAAAACCACGTCTTCCATCAATGATCTCTCCTATCTCTGTGACATGTAAAATGGCCAAAATATTCCATCTCCAAGACATGATGCTGTTTGTGAGCTACATTATATTGAAGTTCAGATCTTGTAGAACGGCAGAACTTTTCTTCTACTTCCTTCTCGGAATTCTAAGTAATATGTCTGTCATATTTAATTTTTTAAAACCCAGATGGTTTCTTTAATGACTGGGAAATGACTGGTAGTTGACAGTCGTACGTTACCACACGGGAAGTCCACGTCTTCTAAAGTTAACTGTATGCTGTTTGCTGCTGTCGAGTCATTGGCTGTCAAAGCGTTCAACCTCTGGAATGCTATAATGTTTGTTATAAAGTATGTAATAAAGTTTGTTTGTTTGTTTGTTTGTTTGTTTGTTTGTTTGTTTGTTTGTAACCACTCCCCGTTTAATCTCTATTCAACAGGCCTCAGTTTTGTTAACTACGAAGTCAAGACTTCAAATATTCTGATATTTGAAATTTCTTTGCTGTTGATTATGTATTTTTTTCCCAAATGTGTATTCACGTCTGTGAACATTATTTATATCATTCTTTAAGTTTATAAACTAGAACTTGATGTTCGCAGTGTCATTTGACATTTAATTCAATCGTCTAATCTTTCAGCACTATTTGGAATAAGAACCGCGGCATCTGCATTTCTGAGTTCTGAAAACAGATATAGACCACCTATGAATGGAATAAAATTGTTTATGATCTCATAATTATAAAGACTAATGACTAAAAACTATAGATATTATCAGAGTCGGTTTATACGTACAGTTTTTTCTCAGACCCCAGAGAGTTGTCGCTGAAACTGCGGAGTTCGTGCTTTGTGCAATGCACTCAACAGGCCATGAAAGATAAAACCCGTCGCAAATAATTCGAACCTTTTGTCTCAAAATCTGCCTTTAAACAGATAAACAAACGCACACACAGAAACTTATGTTTGAAAATGTTGGCAAGTTTACTTTCAGTAGTTTGCTGTTGGTTTGTGATCGACCAGCATTCATATCTTTGTATACAAACCAGCGCAAACCTCATGAGACATAAATTTACAGATATTGATTGGCACTGTGGAGGTAAAGACACGATGTAGAGATAAGAAGACGCCCTAAAACTTAAAGCTACAGTGAGACCACACTATGATTCGAAGTAATCACCTTTAAATGTCATCAGCGCCCCCTGAGAGAAGACATTACCTGAAGATTTGCCCGACTGAATTCTGAGCTTGCTTGCTTGTGTTCGTTGGCTTGAGCTCCAACGCGAAGTCCTGTATGTCGGATGAAGGCATCCTGTTGTCCAACATCAGTGTGATGTCATACAGGACCTGAGGTTTGCGTGAGTATCCGTTGTCCCGTGTCTGGCTTATTGGTGTGCAGACTGGTAGTTCCTCGCCGTACAGGCCTACTGACTTTAGCCAGGACCCCGAAGGGACCTGTTGCCCAGGACGCTCGCCGAGGACGCGTCAATAGGTCTTGGTCAGTATATAAACCGGCCCTGGTGCCTTGGAAACACCTCTGCGTCCCGGATTCTGAGCTGACCACACACAAGCTCGGTCGGAAGTGAGGTCAAAACCTGGTCTCGTCACCTGCTAATTGAGGAAAAGAATAACTACCTATTCATTTTTTTTTTGCATTCAGGCTTATAAAATATAAGGTCCCCATGACATCATAGAGCCAAAATCAAAACTGCTTCGAGACAAACAAAAATATAAAGCAGGAAGCTTCCCGCTTCATCAATTGCTAGGCATATGCTCGAAAGCGGCCACGTGACTGCTAGAGACATTGCCTTTCGTGTGTTGTTTGAAACACAAAATACTCGCTTGTTAAAGTGTGCAGAAGCAATAATGATTAATCTACACAAGCCAGATTTGTGCAAACAGAAAGACATGTTAGTCAGTTTAAAATTACCGTGGTAGACAATTGACATTACTGTGCGATCATGTGTATATTTCAGCTTGAAGGATTTATCTAGTTATTTTACTTTATGTTGTATGATTTCGGCAGTATGTACCTGACGAGATGCGACGAAATATGAGAAGCAATAAATCGTGCAATCTGTTGTTTGTGTCTTCGTTATTCAAATTCACTACAGGAAAACATTGTTTTAAAAATATAAAGGCCAACGAGATTTCAGATACAACGCTGTTTCATTTATTTGAACCCACAACAACGGACAATGTTCAAAGTTAAAACAAAGCCACTGCAACTGAAATCGAACCCAGGAACTCTATGATATAAAACCTGTGGGCTATCTATGTACAGTTCCCGCCATCTGTCCTAAGCTTGTCGCTAAGGCAATGAAACGCACATCAAGGAAGATAACATTGTTGGACATAAAGACATCCAGACAAGACACGATGTCTGCTTGGAGCAAGATTGGTATCCTCGAGTGGCATTCGCGACGCTAAAGTGGATGAGTGGATGGCTGCAGAGAGGAGGAGTGGCAAGTCTGTGTTGAGGAGGAGTGGGCACGAGGAAAAGAATACAGAGAGGAAGCTGTAGTAAATTGAAATTGACAAGACAAGTTCTGAGACAACAAGCGGCTCAATACAAAACAGAAGGTTTTAGGGAGATGTAGAAATTGAGATAGTAGGTGTACAGACAGCTTTAAACAGAAAAGAAAGACATAAATAGGCTGGTAGACAGACAGACAGACAGACAGACAGACAGACAGACAGACAGACAGACAGACAGACAGACATTGTGTTGTTGGAATGATCGACATTTCAGTAGTTTTGCATTGGATTAGAAAGAAAGGAATAAAGAAGGAAGGAACGAACTTTATTTTCAACAGGTCACAAACTTGTCACGCAGGCCCGTCTTACATTCGGCCCTTTCAATCACCCATCTTTCGAACATCAGTTATCTATTCTTCATGTTATATTCACATATAAAAACAACATTGTCATATGAATTATGTGGACATACATAATCATACTCAGTATTAAATCATACATATGACCATGTTATGAGACAGGCAGGCAGGCAGACAGCCACACATACATACACACAGGCACTCACACTTGCATAACCACATATATACATACGTACACACACACACACACACATTTGTACATCCATCCATCCATCATGTGCCATGCCGATAAGCGTGGCTGGTCATGATTCACCTTTTCGCTCGATCACTAGAATCGTGGATCAGCTCAGTGTTCCTGTCGCGACCATGCCACGTGGCTAAGTCATCCAGGTATTTATTTCTCTGTCTTCCCATTGTTCTCTTTCCTTCAATTGTCGCCATGTTCTGTAATCCATTTATTCTCATAACATGCCCATAAAATGTTGACTGTCTACGTCTAATTTCTCTAATCAGTTTACGATTTCCATTTGTTTCTAGTAGGACTTTGATATTGATTTTCCTGTCTGTCCATGGTATTCTTTGCATTCCCTTCAGAAACCACATTTCCACAGCCATCGTTTGTTTTTCAGCTTGACTGCTCAGTGGCCATGATTCACATCCATACAAAAGTACAGGCTCTATGTAGTACCTCAACACTCTTTTTCTCGTAGCAATTGATATCTGTTACTGGTCAGTATGTTTTTCATAGCGGTATTTTTGTTAAGAGGACACAAGTTTTGTATTTTTCTGGCGAGGATGTCCTGTTATTTCGTATTGGTTTTCGGAAGTTGTTCACAAAACTCCACGACCAAGGAAGGCAGGTGGTGGATGAAATTCTGAGGGCAGCCGACAGATAGTTGTTGGTTGTGCCTCAAGTTTCGCGACGGTAGGCAGACGATCTCTTTATCGAGACAATGGCTACGGTCACAGGCCAGTATGGTCACTGCCAAGAAGGAAAGCAACGGCAAACTACATTCTTTAAATTTGCCTTATTTATCATGGTTCGCCGAATTCGTACAATAATACATGCAGACATTATTTGCTCTCATAATTACATATTCACTCAGTAACACAAAATGAAGACACACAATTAAAACACACATGAACATGGACACACACATGGAGTGCCATGATGATACCCCGACAGATAACAGCTAACAGATAAAAGATAACAAATAACAGCACAGAAAAATGCATTAGACAGAGTAATAGGCATAGTGTCAGGACATTTTGGATACTGTGAGATGACAGCTCAGTTCTGCAAATGACCATCTGTATTATGTCAATAAAGCAAGTGTACAGTTTAGCATACTTCAAATCGGAATATCAGAGAATACTAGAGCAGGATAAAAGGTCATGAATGCCTGGGGACACTTCTTTAGAGTGCTGACACACAATGAAGACACACAATGAAGCCACATTAAAGACATGAAATCAAAGACACTTGAATCAACACTGCCTTCTCATATACTTTAATGTTGCACCGGCTGTTTTTGCACACTATTACTCGTAATACCATTCCTGTCTCTTTTCGGTATAATCTGTCTGTTTTTGCCCCTTTCAGAATGTTTTTATGTGTAATATATATTTGCTTTAAAACTTATTTCAGTTCTTTCCGTTCTCTTCTATGTTTCCCCTCTTTGGCTTCCTGCGTAGTGTTCTTGTTTGGCCACCCCTCTTTTCATTTGCTCGATCGCCTCTCACTTTCCCTCTCTTTGTACGTTTATTTTGTTTTTTCTTTATTTCCAAAGTGTCTGTCATTTTGTCTTGTGCATTTTCTCTTTTTCTACGGTTTAATTACCATTAATCCTGGTTCTTTTGTTTCCTTTCTCCTGATATTTTCCACTAATTTTTATTGTCCATTATTTCTTGCACTAATGGGTTCTTCCTTCCTTTCTTTCCATCTTGTCCTCTATCTTTCTGTCATTATGTCTTTCTGATATGGTTGGTGTTGTTTTCATGTTTCCCATGCCTCTCCTTTCCTGGCATTTCTTTATTTTGTTTCACTAGCCTTCTTTGAGCTCGTTCGCGTTTTTCAGCACTCTGTTTGCAATAACTTCTCCAACCACAGCGGCATCACTCTCCTTGTTGTCAATTACTTTCGCAAATATTTTTCTATTGGTCTTTCATCTGAAAATCAAGTCAGTCCGTCCGTTCGTTCAGTTTCTGTCACTCTCCTTGACTGTCTTTCCTTAATCTCTCTCGCTCTCTTCAACCCCCACCCCTCCCCAACCTCTCTCTCTCTCTCTCTCTCTCTCTTTCTTCCTGTCTTTCTCTTCTTGTGTTTATCTCTCTTTCCATGGCTCTCTCTAAACCTTAGTTAGTGAGTTGTGATTGTGAGTGTGTATATGTGTATGCGAGGAAGTATGTATTTGGGTATTATTGAGTGGGTGCATAACTGTTAGAATCTGTGTCAATGATGTAAGTATGTATGCAGGTATGCATGCATGTATGTGTTTAATAATGCGCATGTGTACGTGTATCTCCCTGTTTGCTTGCCTGTTCATAACAAGGTAACATGCAATAAGCTTGTTTGCCGCATTCATTTAGCAATGCATCTTCCTCTATGAGAATATAACATGTACAATCGAAAAACCAAAGATGAGTGACTGGAAGGGCCGAACGTAAGACAGGCCTGCGTGCCCAATTTGTGACTCTGTGAAAAACAAATGTTGTTTCGTTCGTTCCTTTGTTCTCTCCCTCGGTGTTTCAGTAGCATACACTCTCGGTCTTTCTCTCACTGTCACTGTATCTCTGTGTATCTTATTCTTTTGACCTTTCTTTCTCCCACTCTCTTCTTCTCTCTCGCACTGCCTCTGTCTGTGTATTACTCTCTCTCTCTCTCTCTCTCTCTCTCTCTCTCTGCCCCTCTCTATAAGTGTCTTTTGATCTGTCCGCATTTATCTACCCCCCCCCCCTCCACCCTGAATTTCTGTTTCGTATCCTGTCTTTATCTCTCCGCCTTTCTGCTTTTTTATTCTCCATGTCACTATCCTTCCCTCTAGGTCTCTCTCTAGCTCGTGCTTTCTCGGTCTCTCTTTCCCATCTTTGTATATGCGCCTCTTGCTATCTCGGTCTCTCTCTCTCTCTCTCTCTCTCTCTCTCTCTCTCTCTCTCTCTCTCTGTCTCTTTCTTCATCTCTTTCATTCTGTGTGTTTTCCCCTTTATCTCCCCCTCCTCTCTCTCTCTCTCTCTCTCTCTCTCTCTCTCTCTCTCTCTCTCTCTATTCTGTCTCTTACTCTCTATTACTCTCTACCCCCTCACCCTGTTTCTCACTCTGGCCTACATCTCACTTTCTCCCATCATCCCTTGCCTCTATCCACCTCCCTCCCTTCCCTCTCGATCTCAATTATCTCTAATCACAACAACTCAAATTAGAATATATTACATGCCTGAAGATTTAGAAGACACAATTTTTGAAACCAGATGATTAAAAAACAGAACATGAATATTTAATTCCAATGTAAATAACATGAGAATGGATGTCAGTTGTCTTATCATAATTGCTTATCGCCCTTTTATGTCATCGACAGGAATCAAATTTGTGAAAAATGAAGCCTTATCCATTATTTATTTAAGTGCAATATTTACATTTCATCATCATCATGCGCCGTGTCATTAAACATTGGTGGACATGTTTCGCCAGCCCAAACTATCACCAGTGTCATGTTAAGCTCTGCCTTTTTGTCTCTATTATGGTATGTGGCCAAGCCATCTAGATATTTACCCCTCTGCGTCTCACTAGTTCTTTTCCCCTCAATCTTGCCAGTTGTCACCAAGTTCTCCAGTTTATTTATGTTTTATAACATGCCCAAAAATCTTGATTGTCTGCGTCTAATTTCTCTAATAAGTTCTTGTATTACTTGCTCATTAGTATTTCTGCCTGTCCATGGCTTTCTTTACATGTTTTCACTGAACCCAGATGTTTTTCAACCTGTCTTCTCTTTGCCCACGCTTCACGTCGATACAATAGTTTGTGTTCTATGTAAAATATGAATAAAATTTGGTGGAACTGCGGTAAAGCTGTGAAAGTGTAAACAATATAAAATGACACAAAGTAGTGCAGCTTTACATAACAGAGTTAAGACACATACAGAACGTTGCGGCGATTAGCCTTCATCAGCAAACAAACACATTCACAAACACAACATACAGTCAAGGAGATATCCTGTGACTACATCAGAAGGTGACGACAGGGCGAGAAGAACAAAAGCAAGGAAAAGTGGAAGCAATGAAGAGAAAATGAGAATTGAAAAAAAAAATGTTAATAGAAAAGAATGTTGGTTGAAGAAAATGTTTAATTGATAAAAATGTTAATGGAGAAAACGTTAGTACTCACCTCGCCTTACGGATCTGTAAATGACTAAGAAAATCTCCGATGGATTCTGATACCTGGTGACGGGTGTTACGGTTCAGTGAGCACATAGAAGGAAGGGGGCGGGGCAGGAGGACGTTGACTGGTCTGATAAGGCTGAGGGTGGTACTAACCAAGACCCCATTGTGTTGTTTATAGGGGCGAGTCTTAAAGTCTGGGTGGACTGATATGCGTGAACGCGCATACCTACATAGACACACTTCAACAGACAAAATGCTTGTGTATGTGGGTATGTGCAAAGTACATGTAAGAAGAGAGAGAGAGAGAGAGAGAGAGAGAGAGAGAGAGAGAGAGAGAGAGAGAGAGAGAGAGCGAGAGAGAGAGAGAGGGAAAGTGTCTGTGATATACCACATGAGGTATGTGGAGTACGTCGGTCTATACGTACGACGTTCCACTCATACTTTACTCTATGAGACAGTCAGTATGGTTGGTTGTTATACAATATATTCAAGGATCTACTCGCCCAGTGCTTGAGTTATTGGGACTGTATATGATCCAACCACTGGTAATACACGTGAAGTAGGTAGGCACAGAGAAGCTAAGATGTAAGGAGAGAGAGAGAGAGAGAGAGAGAGAGAGAGAGAGAGAGAGAGAGAGAGAGAGAGAGAGAGAGAGAGGGAGAGAGAAAGAGATAGCGAGAGAGAAAGGTTGCAAAGCTGTCTGCGAAATGCCGCATGAGGAATGCGGATGGGGCAGTCTACACCTACGAGGCTTCACTCGTACTGTTCCCTATGAACTAGCCGCAACGTCCTGTATGTGTCTTAACTCTGTTATGTAAAGCTGCACTACTTTGTGTCATTTTATATGTTCTATGTAGCACTTTAACATTCCTTTTGTCCTTTTCATTGTCATCTTTTTATTGATCTGTATGTTTGCCAACTTGCAAAAAAGCTACCCTCGCCATGGCGATTCTTTTTCTGATATCTTCAAGGCATCGATGAACAAAGTTGGTCGACTTGGAGGCAGATGCATACGGCTACAGAAGATAAGAGGCCTTGGCGTGAGCTGACCTAGTGTATGTGCTCTCCTGGGGTGATACACGGGCAGAAGAAGAGGTTAACCTGAAATCTGCATCACTATCATGTCATATGCCGATTGGCGCAGACGAGCATATATTTCCCCACACCATGCGATCTCGTATGCTGACACTTTGTCACAATATGTCCAGTTTTTCCAATCTCAAAATGCGGCCTTAAAATAAGGGCTACCTCTCTCTCTTATGTTTTAAAGATGAGTGGTTGGAAGGGCCGAATGTAATTTGTGACCCTTTGAAAATAAAGTTAGTTCGTTCATATGTTTGTGATAAGATGTCTGTATCTCTTAGCCTCTCTAGGACTATTAATATTACTCATTATGACTGACCAAACAAATTATGATTATTCTTCTATAAACACAGATTCCTGAACGCCTCACATGAAGTGTTTTGTTATTGTCCAGATATGTCAAAAGTATTTTTAACAGGTTCTATGTAATGTGCAGCACGTATGTTTCTCCAGCTATAGAGACTTACTGCATACGATGTTTTCGTTTTGTATAGGTAAACCCTAACCTGTACAGTTCACAGCGGTCGCACTAGCCAGGTGACCTAATTTCTCAGGTTCAAGGCACCACTGCCCTACACCGCAAGGCACTATAGGCAGTGATGACGGTTTGACAGATGTTCTTAATTTCATAAAATACAGCGTGGGTTGAGTTGAGATGAGTTTAGATGAATTGAGCTGAGCTGATATGAGTTAAAGTTGAGTTGAGTCAAGTACCGACATGTGTGTAAAGTAAAGTAAATGGATTTGTGTAAAGTTAATGGATGTGTGTAAAGTAAATGGATGTGTGTAAAGTAAATGTATGTGTGTAAAGTTGAGTAAATGTATATTGTAAAGTTAAGTAAATGTTTGTGTATAAAGTAAACTCAATGAAATGAATATGTGCAAACTAAATGGATGTGTGTAAAGTAAAGTAAATAGATCTGTATAAAGTAAAGTAAATGGATGTGTGTAAAGTAAAGTAAATGGATGTGTGTAAAGTAAAGTAAATGGATGTGTGTAAAGTAAAGTAAATGGATGTGTGTAAAGTAAAGTAAAGCCAAGTAAATGGATTTGTGTAAAGTAAAGTAAATGGATGTAAAGTAAATTTCGTTTTTTTTTTTAAAAGTTTTAGTTTTAGTCAATGGATCAACATAATGGCACACCGATAGGCTACACTTTTTCGATTTCCAACTGCCAAGGGATTTCTTTACGTGCGCAACAATACACACGGGTGTCCGATCTCACTACCCAGAGACTAGGGTAAATATTATTACTAGAAGTCCACGTGAAAAAATCCCGGTCCTCACCGGGACTTGAACCCTGGACCTCCAGCACTCGAGGCGGACATCATACCTCGAGACCACACAGCCCCCGAAGTAGTAAAGTAAAGTAAATGGATGCGTGTAAAGTAAAGTAATGTAAATGTGTAAAGTAAACGAGACCCTTTCGCAATTTTGGTATATGGCGATTGACCCATATATTTATAAGCCAATCGACACTTGATGGGGGATGCATTCAATGTCACGGTGACCGACTGTACTTCCCATTTCATTCCTTGGTTCCCCTTGATTTACTGAACCAACCTGGACCCCGTGCCATTAAAAGAAACGTCCGTTCGGTTATTCGGGGACAAGACAAAGTGGAGGCATACAGATGTGTTTGCTACTGGCCTACCTCGACTCATGTGAGTTGTCGGACTTGCCCGAAATTAAAACCATTTATTATCTGTACATGTAGACATGATCGGGCTCTTTGATATCTCCAGTACAGCTGTCCAGGGAACAGTGGGCGGGAGTACTTTGGGATGGCGGCGACATCGGAGGGCTGAGCCGGCATGTGAGTGCCCGATGTGCAGTGACGTCGTTCGATATAACATAAAATAGCATATTATCATTATCATCAAGGGCCTTGCCAGCTGGCGTAGGCGTTCATGTCTCTCCAAAGATCGCAGTCTTTGGAATTCTGGATCAAATTATGCTGATGAAATTCCTCCATGCCACCGTCTAAATCCATCCTGCATTATTTCAGTTGGTCCACCTCTGCCTCTCTTTTCATCGATATTTCTTGTTGTTACGATGTTCTCCGATACCTCTCTTCTTGTCGCATTTCAAAAGAAAACTGTTTGTGTCTTTCTTATTGTTGTATATAATGTTCTAATTTTATTAGTCTCATTCGGTTCATGGTTGTTAGTTACTCTAGCTGTCAAAATCGTTGTTAGTTACTCTGGAAATCTAAGGAATCATAACATAACATAACATAACATAACATAACATAACATAATTTATGTCTTCCAATCATTCAGATCGACACCAGAACACATTTACAGAGTAATTAAAACACATTTGATGAGAAACGTCTCAGAGAAAGGAAACTCATGATTCTAGATGATTCTTGTAATTTTCCACCGCTGGACTCATTATTTATAAAATACCTGAGTAATGCAATGAAGATATAAAAACCGATCACACCGATTCTTTGATAAGAACGCAGAATGCGATTGCCAGTGGCATATTCTTGTGTGTTACAATTGTATGATCCAGTTTCAGAAACGGTCATTGTGAACTAACTTCAATATTTATGTTGTCTAGTGCGTCCTCTAGTCTCTGTTTCCTTCTTCTGCCTTCTATGGGCGCCAAACAATACATGTGTGTTTATTTATGAATTGTGAACAAAGATTCTTATATCTTAATATTGCAAAAACAAAGAGAATGCATACAGATACAACTAGTACGGACAAAGTAATATATATTAATGAGAGAAAATATTGGAGGTGGTGGAAGTTTTCAAATATTTTGGGTCATCAATTACCAATGGTGACACAATGACAAAAATTAAAAGAGGAATATCTATTGCTCTCCAAACACTAAAACAACGGAATAAATTGTGGCGTGGGACAGATCCATCCATCCATCATGTGCCATGCCGGTAAGCGTGGGCGGTCATGTTCTGCCATCTCACTCGATCACCAGAGTCATGGATCAGCTCCGTGTTTCTGTCTCGACCATGCCACAAGGCCAAGCCATCCAGGTACTTGCTTCTAGGTCTTCCCCTTGGTCTGTTCCTCTCGATCTTACCAGTTGTCACCAAGTTCTCCAATCCATTTCTTCTCATAACATGCCCAAAGAATTTTGACTGTCTACGTCTAATTTCTCTAATCAATTTACGATCTTCATTTGTTTCTTGAAGGACTTGTTCATTGGTCTTTCTGTCTGTCCATGGTATTCTTTGCATTTTCCTCAGAAACCACATCTCTACAGCTATCAGATGTTTTTCAGCCTGACTGCTCATTGCCCACGCTTCACATCCATATAAAAGTACAGGTTCTATGTAGCATCTCAACACTCTTTTTCTCGTTTCAATTGACATCTTTTTATTGGTCAATATGTGGGACAGATAGAACTATAAAAATTAGAAGTTTAGGAGCATGTATCTTTCCCATTGCAACATACACCCGTGAGACCTGGACACTTACTAAACAAGCTGAACAGCGCATACATGCTTTTGAATATAAATGTTATAGACGCGTTCTACGAATATCTTGGATACAGAAAAGAACAAATGCATCCATACTTCAAGAGTTGAATATTGAAGACGGTTGGCTACTAAAGACGATAAAACAAAGGACATTGACATATTTTGGTCACTTGAAAAGTCATGCAAGCTTGGAGAGAACAATCATAGAAGGGTATATGCCCGTGTAGACATGACGAGGAATGCCTGAGAGAAGGTGGATGCATTTGTGGCAGATGATCTCCAGATGGGTGTATCGGACGCAGGACATCTTGCTTGTGATCGAGAAGTTAACTAAGATACAACAGAATAAAAGCATTTAGTAGTTGACTGAGACGTAACCATAGTTGCAAATACTTAACGGGGTGTTGCAGTCAACCCAGGTATTTATTGCCTTCCTGCGTGTTTACGTTCGTATGGTTTGGCAGTGATTTCTGAACAGCCGGCACCTAATACCACCGAAATCAACGCAAAGCGATGGGTTGAAAGCATGTCTGAGTGGGTAAGAGCCCTCGTTTTGAAATTTCCCGTGAGCTTATGTCGAGGTAGAGAGCTCAAACCTTACACCGGTCAATTAAACTAAAATGTTGACTTCACGTCCCTGACTTGGGGACAAAAATTACAAGTACCTCTGAAGTCGGAGTAAGCTCGCCTGATGGTTAGTGACACTGGTTAGAGTGAAAGCTAAGCCATAAGTAAAAGTAAGTCCAGTGCACTGGCAGTAGTAGAACGCTTGAGATTAAAGGGAGCGAACTATTACCAAAAAAAAAACAACAACAATAAAATACAACAAAGAAACGCAAGCGTAAACTGGTCTGCTTCCAACAAATAACCTGTGGGTGATTAGAAACCCTCGACTCCCAATGTTGGGCAATTGTAAAATTGCGTGTCATTATCCCCAAAGCCACATACACTGGTGATTGAGATATAACAGAACGATAATTGTATGTTAATAATTGACTAAGATATCACAGAATGATATGTCATTATCATTAGTGAACCGAAATATAACAGAATGATATACGGATATCTTTAGTGAACTAAACATAACAGAATGATATACGGATATCTTTAGTGAACTAAACATAACATAATGATATACGGATATCTTTAGTGAACTAAACATAACAGAATGATATACGAATATCAGTAGTGAAGTAAAATATCTCAGAATAACGCATATGAATCTAGAGAAAGACGTAGAAAATCGTTTGATCAACAGACAGATAGACGTGTGCCATCAGGCTGACACACATAGACATAAAGGCATACAGGCATGCAGACGAGTAGACATACACGAAGACACATAGGCAGACAGACAAAACAGACAGTGGGACAGACATACTTAGAGACAGCCAGACTGACATACAAACATAGAGACAAATAGACAGACAGAAAGACGTATGGACGGTCAGGTAGAGAATGAAGAAAGGACGAAAAGAAGGACAGACAAACTGATCGATAGACACAGTGTCAGAACGAATATTATTTTTAAAGGGTTGAGGATTGGACATGCAGGTTAGTGGACCTAATATTCGGCTCTACAGACAAACAGACAGACAGACAGACAGACAGACAGACAGACAGACAAACAGACAGACAGACAGACAGACAGACAGACAAACAGACAGACAGACAGACAGAAAGACAGACAGACAGACAGACAGACAGACAGACAGACAGACAGACAGACATAACTAACAACCATTTTATTTTATTAGAGGGTCACAGACAGACAGACATAGATAAGATAAGATAAGATAAGATAAGGTGGGACTTACCTCCATGTAGACGGCAAAAGGCATGACAATAACGGCCACCATGATGTCGGCTACGGCCAAGGAACAGATGAAATAGTTGGTCACCGTCTTCAAACTCTTCTCCTTGATGACACTCAGCACCACCAGAATGTTCCCGAACACAGTCAGTATCGGGATGATGATCAGCACCAGCGTCCAGAACCGATGGTCGTCGTCGATCAGAGATAAGCTTTGTGTGGTCGTGTCGTTTTCATCCGGGTTGAACAGTTCCCAGCATTCGTAGCTACCTGTGGTTTTATTGGAGCAGAGATTGTCTGAGATATTCCACGGGACTTCTAATGTCGGTGCCAATGAGTCAAGGGATTTGATGTAAAAATGATCCGGTAGAGGATTGGCTGTTGGGGCGTGGCCGCCTCCGAGTTTAGAAAGTTTGAATTGGGAAGCAGCTGCGAGGGTGGCGATGATTGGTAGTTTTCACTGTGGGCGTTTCTTTGGATAGAACTATAGGCGGAGTTATGTGACGTCATGTTTTGACGTAGGCGCGCAGGGCCATTTAAGGAAAATAGTGTTTGTTTATATGGCGAATCCTCGCCAGGGAGTCTGTGTTTGGGAGTATAACGAAAATACAGTTGATGCTGAAGAGGATGATGGAGGTGATGGAGATGGACCAACAAGAGGTAGATGTTGACCACTTGTGTATTCATGTGTACCCAGAAATGGAGGTTTTCCCTCTCCGGTTCTGAAATCTGAATCATACCCGACTCCACTTTTGTCTGCAGCGTCAAGATATGGATTCTCCATAGGCTCATATCTGGGAGTGTTTGCATCCGCAGGGTTGTTCACTGTGGATGTATGATGGTGATGGTGTCGCTGATGGAAAGTTGGAGGCGAGTCTTGCCCTCCGATGTAGAGGCCTTTTCCTGCCTCCTGGCTATAAGCCAGCATGCGACGGAGAGGGCGAGTCTCACCCTCACGGCCTCGCATGGCTCCCATTAGGGACAAGTATTCGGCAGGAGTTGTCACAGTTTATAGAAAGACGACTGAGAAATTTGCAGCATCCAAAAACCATTTGGTTTTACCAAATTACCCATGTCCATTGCAGGCAACCATGACCTGTCAAATATCCATGACCTCAACAAGCAGCCAAGTTCGAGTAACAGTCCATGACCTTAATAAATGTCCCTGACTTATGAAAATGTGTGTGACGTCACGAAGGTCAACTGCTTCAGCCAACGCCTATGATTTAAAAGCATATTCATTCTTTCAATAAGATTAACTATATTTTCCAAATAGCTTTGGTCTTGCTAATTTAAGGAGCGATGTTACCATACAGATCCACTACTAACCAGATAGACACCACACTTCTCACATTGTAACGTAAGTGTGCTTCCTACAGCCGGCCGAATCTTCAAAACCAGGTTTAACAGATCGATAAATAATATCTATATGACATGTACATATTATTAAGTGTCTTTATTACGTTGACCTATCTTAAAAAACGTCTTAATTTTACACCAGTCACATCGAGTCATACTGACTGACTGGCACCTTGCCGTCTTGACAGACGATAGTTTGTAAACTGGGGTTATCTCTCCATAACACAAAGTCTGGGCTTGTTCATACTACAATCAAACAAATAACATAATGTATTACCTGGAGTAAGTCACACTTGTTAAAAATTACCAGTTATTTTAGCAAGTAGCACTACTTATGATTTGTATAGAAGTGATGAATAATAATGATATTTTAGCTTTAGCGTGATATGGTATGTGGGGATGTATGTGACCTATAGAAGCGTAACTTGGGAAAACTATTCAGGAAGGAAATGTGTGATTATTAAATGAACGATTTCTGGAAATTAGGGGGTCGTTAACTTCTGGTTTCTTCCTTAAAGAAAGCAAGAATTAATCAATCAGGTGCCACTCCACATTGAAGATTGGCGGCAATGGATATCCGATCAATATTGGTAATATGGTATTACTAACTCTGTATTTGTTTTCTTTAGACAAGCAAGAATACGATGGTATTACTGTAGTCATTTTAACGCTTAAAATATTTCATAATGTCTCCATGTTTGCTGAAAGAAAACTGTGTCTTCAAGTGGATTGTAAAGCACAATTAAACTACAGGCTATCTATTGCCATGTTCTTTATATACTAATCCACTGACCAGAAACATCCATTTTCAGAAATAACAATAGACAGACATATTATAAATATAACCATGTTGCTTTTAACAGGATATCGCTTGTGAATATAAAATACAACATAACGATGGAAACATGCAAACGGGAAACCCAGGGACAATTGATAACTTGGTATTTAATGCAAATTTGTTGCCCCAAAATACAGAACTCTGGTTGTGTAATAAGTAACTCCACGATGACAACTACAACTTGTAGCCATCGTAATAAAGTCCGTGATGACGAAGCTTATTAATGTAAGTACACGGACTAAAAAGTGTACTCTCGGGATCGGGTTGGTATATGCAAACATGGTTGACATAATAACATCACACTCCAGAATTAGCAGTCTTGCAGACAGGTGTGGATTTCCCAGTTGTATAATATGAAACGCCGTTGTATGTTTCGAAAACGTATAGTTAGGTTACTGCTTTCAAGTATCGATTATTATTTTAACAACCTGTGTCTATACAACTAGTATCTCCTTGCTGTATTTCAGACATATGCAGTTGCAATCGTGTTCGTTTTGAGTACTCTTTATTATATCATGCTTTATTTTAATTAACCTAGATTTCTGCCTCACTTCTTGTCTAATATGTATTTTAATTATGTACCTTGCTATGTTACTTTCTTTTAAATACGCAGACTAATTATGTAACATTTTACCTCACTTCCCTTCCAATATGCATCCTCTTCTTATCCCTTCCCGCACATTCCTAAAGTGCAGATTAGATCCTTCGCCTTCAGTGGGTGATTTATTCCAAGTAAAGTTCCAGAGAATACCACGAGGTCACAAGAATGTAGTGTTCCAGATACTTAGAACAATCGAACGAACACGAACTGTATTTTCTACGGGTCATAAATTGGGCACACAGGCCCAACAAAGCTCAATCAGCTCGGATGAGGTACTTTGAAGCACGCCTTTTGAACTACCAGCTTCCAGCGTATTATAAACTTAAGGTTGGCAGGGCACTTTCAACTTGCGGCTAGGTAGAGTACTTAATTTTCAGCTTGGCAAAGTTCTTTGAAATTGTATCTTTGGAAGGTAGTCAGAACCTGTATCTAGACATTGTACTGTGATGTTGTTAAATTGGCAGAGTGCATTGCACTTTTCGTTTAGCAGAGTACATTAAAATTTCAATTTGTTAATGTACTTCGAAATTTCAGCCTGGTAGGGTACTTCAAACCATGATCCCGACAGGGCATTTTTCACTGTCAGCTTGACGATGTGCTGCTTTGATCCAAGCGTTAGGCATTGTCCTTGGACATTGCCAGAACCAACAGTGGCATACAATTACCAGGAGACAGGAAACAGTGGCGTGAACTGACTACAGACTAGCGCTTGTTTAGTACAACATGTATCCCAATCTTCCTTCTAAAGCCGCTACACCACGAAACCAGCAAAACAATGACTAGTATTGTATCCGAGTCGCCAGTAGTGAACCTGTATCGTTCTAAATGGCGTCTCAAATCCAGAATTGACGATCAATATTTCTCCCAGCCAGATCCATATGCGACCCAAATATACAATAGCTGGGGTTTAAAGAGAGATCATATCGTACCCAATTTTTACCACGTTACGCTTAAAATATCCCAATCAGAGTAACCCATTTGGGATACGCCGATGATTGCTGGAGCACTTAACGAAAGCGATGCGGGTATGTTCAGGATTATGAAACGTCTCGACAAGTGGAGCTATACGGATTCGATGTTAAGTATTAATCGTTACTATATTCTGTAGTCACCAATCGTTTTTTCAAATACTAATGTAATCTAGGGTAGGAGATAACGATACAGCACACATCTTGGAGACTGGTAATGAAGTGAGTTGGTGGTGTGGACAATGAAGAAGATCGCTTTGGTTGTTGAATCTCTGCAGAAGAGAAAACAATAGACAATATTAGTTAGTTTTCAATGATTGCAAGTTCATAGTTTACAAAACAGCAATAATACATGAACACAATATCCTAACATGAACAGATTATAAGTGCCGAACAAAAATGTAGATTAGTACCGATCAGAAATGGACGACGGAATATCGGAAGTTTGGGTGTGTCACAGTTATAACTTAAAAGTTGTGAATATGGTAGGAGACATGTTGTATTATATATCAAATTAAAGGGAGTTGTGTAAGGAAAACTACTGAATATATAAGCTCAAAGGAGATACATAAAGTCGTTTGAAAGGACTCACCATCCCTTGGCAATTACACAGTTAAGTATGCTATTTGTCGCGGGATACTACTCACAAATCGTCCACAAATTTACCACACTCTATGTAAAGTACACCCATCTGCCGGCCCGATAGCCAAGGGTTCGATCAGTCTCAGGGTGGATTCGATACTGTAAAGATTCACTCTCGGGTCCAGTACAGTATAAACTGGTACCAGGTCAAGTCTTGGAAAGTAAAGGCTGACTGTGTGATACTGGCCACATCACCCAGCGAGTGCCGATTGGTCTATTACATACATGAGTCTTAGTTAGTTAGTCGACAGATCATCCTTATTGCACATCGAACCATTCAGTCCTTAAGTGCTCGGATCCCCTCCTCAGCAAATCAATCCCGCAGCGTGTAGCGGCTAACGACACCAGTTCTGTGTTGGTTTATCAATCTTCTTTGGCTTCCTGCGTAGTGTTCTTGTTTGACCACCCCTCTTTTAACTTGCTGTTCTCGCAGCCTGACCATGGTTGTGGATTCCCAGTCATCACTTGGTTCTCGTACACGACTTTCTTCTGGTAGAACATTACATACATGACTCTAGCACCGAGTATCAAATGGGCCTTGAGGCCTGTAGACGGGTCTGGTACTGACTGACGTTACTCTCTGACCCTACTGAGTAACGTTACTGACTAACATTACTGAATGACGTTACTGGCTGACGTTACTGAGTGACGTTACTGACTGATGTTACAGACTGACGTTACAGACTGATGTTACAGAGTGACGTTACTGACTAACATTACTGAGTGACGTTACTGACTGACGTTACGGAGTGACGTTGCAGACTGACGTTACAGACTGACGTTAGAGAATGACTTTACAGTCTGACGCTACAGACTGACGTTACTGATTGATTGATTGATTGATTTAGGAATCGACATCACAGCATTCGGGGCATTCCCATAAGTGCTCCGTCCCCATCCTCAGTAGCCAGCGAAGAGTTCCAACACTAATAGTACCAGTAGCAATCTGATTATAAGTCCGTCTCGCTTTCCCTCTGACCGTTGAGCATCGGCCAGATCCCTTCGTCACTCCTCGCTGTCTCATTCTTGCTAGACCATGGTAATCCATATGCTCCTCCGAGGTGTGCACGTGCTCCCACAAGGCCGCAACCACATCTGCCTTGTCATGTATCAATACTCCACCAAGTTCTGCAGAGCCAGCCAATCTGTCCGCCTGTTCATTTCCCAGCACACCGGCATGCCCCGGAGAAAAGATCCAGGCGATGCTTGTCACCCGTGACCTCCGAAGCGAAGCAAGCCACTCCGCACGAAGCCTGCCCGTCCTCACCCTCGTCAGCATGCTTTCTGAGTCAGTTACAATCACGATGTGTGTGTTGTGTCGTGTTCTCCATCCAGCGGAGAGCCGCAGTGACTGCCTCCACCTCCATTCTTAAGCTGGATGTTGTGGTATCATATGCCAAGCTCTCCTGCCCCAAACATCGACCATTAGCTTTGGCTATGAACCCCCAGCCACTTCTCTCACCTCTTGACACCGAACCATCTGTGTAGATAATCACATCACCCGAGTGAGCATTGTCCTGAATTAGTTGCTGGATTTCCACTTCCGTGGCCCCTGCTGGCCACTCCCTGCACTCCCGGCTTAATGTGATTATAACTCTGCACAAGTCTGACTGCTCCGCTGGCACTCTGACCCACTCCTCTCCACGCCTAATGTTCTCCACGATGCACACCTGTCTGATCGTATCCTCCGCCTGAGCCATCCATGATTTCCCTCTTATCAGTCGCTGACCCTTAACTGCGTCCAGCGCCTCATGCAGTGGGTGGTCTGTGTCTGCAGCTACTCTGAGGTATGCCTTCGCCTGCATCACCTTGAGCTTACCAGCAACAGTCGGCAGACCAAGGATGTAACGCATACACACTACTGGGGTGTCTCTAGTGCATCCCAGAATGACCCGCATAGCTTCGTTCTGTATGCTCTCTAACTTCACCAGCTGACTCTCTGAGACAGTGAGCAGGCCTAATCCATAATCAATTACTGAGAGGATCAAGTGCTGATATAGTGTGAAAAGCATTCTCTGCTCTGTGTCCATTGCAGCCATAGTTTTAAGTGCACTGAGTCCCTTTTGAGATCTTGTCACAACCGTCTCCACATGGTCCTTGAAGGATAGGCTCCTGTCAAATGTGATTCCCAGATACTTCAGTTTGTTCTCTCTGCTGACATTTCTACCATCTATCGCGAGGCTTGGGACATCAGCTCTTACGTTATTGAGTGACGTTACAGATGACGTTACAGACTGACGTACGTTAGAGACTGACGTTACAGACTGACGTTACTGAGTGACGTTACAGACTGATGTTCCTGTCTATATCTTCATTGTTCATTGTGCAACTGGTTAACAAGTCATATTCCCTGTGGATATTATGTTCTTCTTCTTTCAAAGCAGATAAAGCAGTTGATCGTCTTTATGTCTTGTAACACACAGGATCAAATAGTCGAATCCCTAAGCACTGTTGAGGTACAAAATGACCCCCAAACTAGCTCTTCGTGGCAATACAGACGGGCTGTGTTCCCGAAGCACTTCGGCGTCTTAGTGTAGAAGAGGAAAGACGAAGTGCGATAGCAATGCACGTTCACATGCAAGGGTGGAGAGAATGGTGCGCCAGGAGTGACCAGAGGAGCTGGCCGATAATCAGGACTTCGAGGAAGGGACAGGCGGTCACATTATTATCAGACTGCACCTTGAAACATTAGTTTTGGGGCTCTTCGCTTCTTGTTGAAGATGAGGACGGAGTGAGGATGAGAATGTCGAGAGTGCTGTGATGTCGTGTCTTTCATTCATTCATTCATTCAGTAGCATGTCCTTTGCAGAACCTCGCTCCCATAACAACCTTCCGGAAAACTTCTCGATCACAAGCAAGATGTCCCGCGTCTGATACACCCATCTGGAGATCATCCGCCACATCCTGCACCCATCTTCTCTTTGGCCTTCCTCTTCCTCTCTTCCCAGGCATATACCCTTCCATTATTGTTCTCTCCAAACTGTCGTGACGTTTCAAGTGACCAAAATACTTCAATTTTCTTTGTTTTATCGTCTTTAATAGCCATCCCTCCTCAATATTCAACTCTTGAAGTATGGATGCATTTGTTCTTTTCTTTACCCAAGATATTCTTAGAACTCGTCTATAACATTTATATTCAAAGGCATGTATGCGCTGTTCAGCTTGTTTAGTAAGTGTCCATGTCTCACAGGCGTATGTTGCAATGGGAAAGATGCATGCTCTTAAAAATCTAATTTTTGTAGTTCTGTCTGTGTCTTTACGCAACTCAAATAAACTCAAAGAGCCCAGCGTAGAATACAACTGACCGAACGATCGAATGAATGAATGAAGGAATGAAAGAATAAAAAAGAAAAAAAAAGATAGAAAGTAAAAAACAGAAAGAAAAAAGGAAGAAAGAAAGAAAGAAAGAAAGACACAAAAAAAATAAAGAAAGAAAGAAAGAAAGAAAGAAAGAAAGAATTAAAGAAGACAGACAAAGAGAAAGAAAAAATGAATAAAAGAATAACAAAGAAAGAAAGAAAGAAAGAAAGAAGGAAAGAAAGAAAGAAAGAAAGAAAGAAAGAAAGAAAGAAAGAAAGAAAGAAAGAAAGAAAGAAGAAAGAAAGAAAGAAAGAAAGAAAGAAAAGATGTACTTTGACAGCATTCACTTTTATAATCCCTTTGCAATGCATGGACGGAGAATAAGGAGGAGCAAGATCCCAAAATAGTTATTTATATGTACAGACACGAGATATATTCCTAAAGCTCCTGAACATGTCGAGATAGAAGAGGAAAGACTACGTCCGACAGAGGAAAGAATGCACGTTCATATCCGAGAGTAGAATACAACAGACTTAATAAATGAATGATTGAATGAATGAATGAATGTGTCTTACAATGATGAAGTCTGTAGAATAAAGAGACACGAGACAGTCTTACCGAAGCGATCAAACTGACGGAATGGAAGTTGGCGTGGCAGAATGGATAAGATCGTTCATACTTAAACATCCGGTGTGTTGATGCTGATGTAGGCTTTCAACCCTACACCTGTCAGTTGGTCTAAAATTTTGACTTCTCGTCCTTGACTTGGGGACGTAAGTTACAAGTACCAGTGAAGTCGGAGTAGGTACGCCTGATGGCGGGGGACTCGGGTAATATGGAAAGGTAATCCACACGCAAAATGATGTCTTGTGCTAGTAGAAGTGGCGTGTATTGACTATGCTTGAGTTGAAAGCCAGTGGGGAAAAAATACCCGCACAAAAACTGAGGGAATTCCCGTTAAGATGGAGACAACCCAGACTGCAAAGGCGTTCACTGATTGGATGTTTACTAGAACTCGGAGATTGTATGGTTAGCTAATTGTGATCACGTGACTATAATGAGACACCCACACATACAGCTATACACGCATTCCCCACCACCCGCACACACATCTGTATGTACATCTACACCCGTATTGATGCACTCATACACACGGCTAGTCAACGTTGTACATACACGGCTTCTACACCAGCCCAGGTACTGATGTCCCCACATTTAGAGGAGAGTGTTTGAAGGTATGGACGTCACACGACTGGTAAACTGATTGTGTAAGCCAGGGGCCAAGGGAGATCATGAATGCGGATAAGGTGAGAGAATAAGAGAGAAAGAAAGAAAGAAAGAAAGAAAGAAAGAAAGAAAGAAATGGTCAGGGAGAAATAGATAGACACATAGACGACAGACAGAACGACAGCAACAAAAATCAGATAGACCGAAAGGGACAAACACAAGGACATAGACACACATAGATACACAGAGACAAACAAACAGACAGACAAACAGACAGACAGATGGACGGACGGATAGAAAGCCACAGTCACAAAGAGAGAGAGAGAGAGAGAGAGAGAGAGAGAGAGAGAGAGAGAGAGAGATGTGGTAAATACAGAGAGAGATACACACACTTAGAGATAAGCACATTATCACAGAGAGATAGTCACAGAGATTGATGTGCAGAGAATGACAGAGCAGTGATAGAGAGAAAGCGATAGAGAGATAAAGAGAAACAGAGACGTATCACAATGTATAATTTATCTAGCCGAGCCAGACATTGAGTTTCCCTCCTCATATATTTCTCTCCTCCTCTTTAACTGTTTGACGCAATCCCTCTTCTCTCTGTTCGATCGACATGAAACCTACTGAACAATTAGACCCGCATCTCCAGAACTGCCACTAGTCTGTTATTCCCAAAACGCTGCGGTTATCAATTTCCACTTATCTATTTCCGTATTTTCGAAACAGATTCGTTAAATAATGCATGTTTCGGATGATATATTTTAAATATCCAAATACTGACGTTGATTTTTTTTGGCAGGGTAGCAATTAGGGCTCTAATTATATCATATTTCTTTACAATTTGATTTTCGTTTTGATTTTTTAAATTGTTATGTAGCCATTATTATAACTTTGTTTTTGTTTTACAGCGTTTCTAGACAAAGAAAGAGTATAGGAATAGCATATTGGATTGTGGATATTCATCATTTAATATCTTCTCCGCACTGAAGGTCGGATGCAAAGAGACACAACTCGTCTGTTCCTTGTTATATCAATGAGCTCGGAGGCGCAGCATGGCTGAATGGATAAGAGATCTCGTATTAAAATCCCGTTGTGCTGATACTGATGTAGCGGCTTCAACCGTTACACCTGTCAGCTGGACTAAAATGTTGAATTCTCTTTCTTGAATTGACGACCTAAATTACTAGTACTTCAGAAGTCGGAGTGGATTTGCTTGATGGCGAGGGACTACTGGTAATAGGGAAAGCTAACCTAAAATGAAACATCATTGCACTCCCCAATTGGGGCAACTACTAGAAGAGTAGCACGTGAATGGACTACCTTTGAGCTAAGGCGAGCGAACAAAAACAACATAGATAAGTTTAGGGACTGTATCTCTTGTTCCGTTGTGAATATGAATAATAAGATACAAACAATATACTGTACAATTTACTGCATTGTGACTTTCCACTACATATAACCAAACGTTACTAAGATATGCCGAGGCGTTTGCTATTCATTCGGTTAGACCACACTTATGAAAGCAACAAGACATGATAGTCTCTTTAACACTGACTTAGTAACATTGAAGCATATGATAATGTTTTGTTCATGTTTGGTGAAAAGATTCATCGCCTTACATCATGTCATGGTGACATTAAAACATGTGATAATCTTTTGTTTATTTCGGTTGAAAGGATTCTCTGCCCTACTTCATGTTATGCTGAACTTGTTTTCTGTAGTATACACTGCCAAGATGCAGCGAAATATACATGATACTAAATTGTGCAATACCTTGCTTGTCTCTTCGTTATTCTAATTCTTAATGGTTTCCACACACACACACAGTGCACTTAGCGTGCCCGAATTCCAGACAGAATTTCCTTCAACTAGAATATTTTCTGATTTAAATAACTTTGACGTAACGATGTAAACTGAGAAAGATTATTGAAAAAGACATGATGCATAAATTTACTTAGTTTTTGCTGTAATTTTCTTACCTTTACTCGATGGATCAGTATAACATAATGCACCGGCATATGGACAAACGATGCGCGGGCTGACTAATGAGGGGTCAGGTTCTGTCTCTGCTGTCGGTGGCTCATGTGTCGCATTCATATCCTTACTGTCACTCATATCATACATTCCACTGCAGTACTCCTGCCATCTTTCTAGAATTTGTCTAGATTCTGTTAAGGTATTTCCCATATTGTCACAGACAACATTCAATTGAGGTTGAACATTTCTTGTAAATAACTTCATTTCTTTTGAACATTTCGAAATCTCTTCCAGTCTTAAGAAATCGCTCTATTCTGGTACATCAATCTTGTATATATTGATTTTTGTCCGTTCTTGTGTTCTTTCTTATTTCTCGAGTTAAAGATTTATACTTCATCCTGCTGTTATCGGATTCACCTCCTTTCTGTTTCAGTTCCCTTCGTTGTTTTATTAATTCTAACGTGTTTGATGTAATCCATGGCTTAATGTTGCTTTTTCTTGGTCGGAATTAAATCTTCGGCTGCAGTTATCAAGATATCTCTAGCTTTTACTGCCAGTTCATCAGGTGTAATTTCCTCTTGTACAGACATCAAGACCCCAAAACGATTCCTAACTTCTACATTGTATGCATGTGGTATTTTTGTGAGATCAAAACGAAGTGGCCTTGGTCCTCGTGTAAGCTTTTTGAGTTTTAATTTCAGATCTGCTTCTAATAACTGATGATCTGTATCACAGTCTGCACTTCGGATGGTTTTTGCAGATGTTATGCTTGATCTCCATCTTCTTTGTTAGTTAGTTAGTTAGTTAGTTAGTTAGTTAGTTAGTTAGTTAGTTAGTTAGTTAGATAGTTAGTTAGTCGAGGTTCCAACTTCACGGCAACGGGTCGTCCCCATTATGCTCCATTCCCGTGCCAGTGAATATCATACAAAATGCTCCCCACTGTCCAATGTGAAAAGTGGAATATACAGGAGTCTCGGCAATCCAACAAGACCGCACAGGTACACTGTGCATAATGCCAACACAAAATTTGTCCACGAATATCATCGTCGATGGACTCGGCAGGCACCAGAAACACCTCATTGACCCGGGTTTTCTCACATGTCTCGGTCTCTTACCGCAAGGCGACCTGCCGAAAGTGTCGCACAAAGCACGAACTCCGCAGCTTTAGCGCCGACTCCCAGGAACCCCCGAAAAATGCACTCGTGCACCGAAAGGGCAAATCAGTCAATTCAGCCACAGCCGGTAACCATTGTTCCGAACATGCAGGTCACTGGACATGACAGATGTAAAAGCATTCCCAGCGAATTTCACAGCTCACGGTGTCGCCCACGCCCACGCACTCACTCTGCTTTGTATTAAAATATTATCTATCTGATTTTTGGTAATACTGTCCGGGGACTTCCATGTGAAGAGTCTTCTTGGGTGTTGTTTAAAAAGTGTGTTGGCTATCATTAACTCATTTTCTGTGCACAATTCAATTAATTTGTCACCTGCATCATTTCTGTTTCCCAATCCAAATTTTCAAAAAACACGTCTCTCATTTTCAGCTCTTCCTATATCTTCTTTTGCATTAAAATCTCCCGTATTATTGCTAAATCATTATGACCAATCTTATTTAATGTGTCTTGCAGCGTGTTGTAAAAATCTTTAATTTCGTATTCCTCTGCTGTTGAAGTAGGTGCATATATCTGTACAAGAGTTGTGTTTTTTGGACGGCCTTTAAGTCTAATAGTGAGGATTCTATCTCTAACTGGATTATATCCCAGTAACGCTTTTGCAGTTGTATTATCTAAACAAAATGCCACTCTACTCTGGCCTCCGACGTCTCTACCAGAATAAACGAAAAGACTTCCATTTTCAGTTGTAAAATGTCCCTTGCCTTTCCTAGCGATGTCACTGATTCCTAAAATTTGAATATTTAACCTCTCAATCTCATCACATACTACTTTATGCTTCCCTCTCATACAGACTTCCCACATTCCACGTTGCTATTCTCACTCTGTTTCTTAGTCTGTCACAGGGGATTTCCTTGGTAACACAGTCAGGATTAACTCCGTCATCACGATTACTAGTACTGGTCCCTGTGTCACACTCTTCCCCAGTGTTATCTGATCTGCCTGGCCTGGGGGTCTCGCCAGCAGATCTCTTTCTTATTATGTTTTCTGTCATATTGTTACGGTTTCTTGGCAAGTTTTCAAAGGTATTTAAAAAATTTATCATCTGAGTTTCACAAGTAAGTTTATTATCTGAGTTTCACAAGTAAATTTATCATCTGAGTTTCACAAGTAAAGTTTATCATCTGAGTTTCACAAGTAAATTTATCATCTGAGTTTCACAAGAAAATCATCTGATTTAAAAAAAATTTAATTTTGAGAAAGTAAATTTACATTGATTTAAAGAAATTTATCTTGGGTTTTACGTTTTTCTTGGTTGTTTTACATTGATTTCAAATTTTATATTTTTTCAAAGAAAACAGACAAACATTTAATCTGAACAAGTTTTTACATCTGAGTTAAAGAAAACAAAAACGACTTAACAAAAAGGATGGGATGGGGGGGGGGGGGGGGGGGGGAAAGGGGGGGCGAAGGGGGGGGAAAAAGAACGGACTCTTTGCTGGGAACTTAAATTTTGAAAAAAATTTTTATAAAGGAATAAGAACAGAAAAC
This sequence comes from Cepaea nemoralis, assembly GCA_014155875.1. NCBI lineage: Eukaryota > Metazoa > Mollusca > Gastropoda > Stylommatophora > Helicidae > Cepaea > Cepaea nemoralis. The sequence continues at coordinate 42,800 of JACEFZ010016853.1, read as the reverse complement.
AAAACATTTGCATGAAAAGGCCCGGGGGCTTAAATAAAGGGAAAGAAAGGTTTTTGTTAATTCGCCTTTTGAAAGGACATGCCAAAGCGCCCAAAGACCGGATGTAGAGGGATTGGGCCCCGAAAAAAAGCCCTAAAAGGTGATTTCCGAAAAAAACCCCGTTTGAGGGGGCGGGTTTAAACCCATTTGGAAAAAAAAATTTTGATTCGAATTTAGACGACGCCCTGTGTTAATGGGGCATTTTTTAAAAATTGGGTGGGGGGAAAAGGTTTCCCCTAAGGGGGGGCCCTTCCCCCGGGGGGGCCAAATTTTTTAAACTTCTAAAAAAAATTTCCCCCCGATTTCGGTGGGGAAACGGAGCCCGTGTGATTGATCCCAAAAAACCCCAGGCAGTTGGAAAATAAAAAAAGAGAAACCAAAAGGGTCCCCGGGCCTAGAAAAAATCTCCCCAAAATAAATTTTTCCTTTAGGAGTTTCACAAATAATTTCCCCTGTGGGTGAGTTGGGTAAAACGGAGACTTATGGGAATTTCCTGATTTTGACCGTGTCCAAATCTTTGGGCCTTTTTCTTGTGGGGTCTGAAACATAATTTGAGCTTCGGGGTCCTGCTTGTCTAACATGTTTTTAATAAGAAATGTCTCGGAAAGTAAGGGCAGCCAGCGTGCATTGACCTTTCACCAGACGAGGTCCAGTTGGTCTTATGTTATGTTATTTATGTTATGTTGTGTTGTTTGTTCATCAAGAATGATGATGACCATTCATTTCATCCAGTGGGGTTGAAAGTTTGGAGCCGTGGGTTCTAAGATGGCTGATAAGGCCTATTTTGGCTCGAAATGTTTTTTGACAATGTGGACAAAGAATGCTTGACGTTTCTGGAGGAGGTTTCATGCAGTGGTCTTTCTGTCCTGCCTTTTCTTCAGTTGGTCTATGAACATACGTGTCTAGACCATATGTCCAATTCTTTTTAAGTCGTATAAACACGTCATGTTTTTATTGTGTTACATTTCTGCCCTATCCCTGATGTTCAGATCGCAGTGGCAAACTACTGAACGTAACATTTCCTTTTAAATCACAAACAAGTAATGAATGCTGGGGTTGATGTCAACGTGCTGAAAAGGTATATACTATTGTGATGTTTACGTCAGACAGATGACAGATGTCAGTCATAGTATGCATCATGTGCCATACAGTGCGTTAGCAATGCCAATGTAAGAGCAGTCACCTCGCGACCAGGGACCAATGAACAGGTCAGCATGTTTACGCCAAATTTGATGAGTCAGACTCATTAAGTTTTGAGTAGAATGTGTTGATTCTAGAACCGATATCACAACATTCTGGACATTCCCATACGCGCATGGTTATCATCTTCAACAATCAGCGAAGAGTCCCTCCAATACTAATGGTACCAGCTACAGACTGCTTACGTGTATGATGGCCTTTCTTCTGAACACTGAGTGAAGCCGGGATAATATGGCAGCTCTTTTTAATGTGAAACTGTCGAAGGATTTGTCACGGGTGCATCATGCACACTAATTCTCTGAGTGTTTCGACCTTGTATAAAAGGGCTAGGAGTCAGATCCATTACCCAGGAGGTCAGCATGATCGAATGTTTAAGAGCTCTGGCGCTTAAATTTCCTATGTGGCGATGACGAGGTAGCCGGTTCAGCCCCTTCACAAATCAGTTGTACTAAAATGTTGACTTCTTGTCCTGGACATGGGGACGTAAATTACAAGTACCTATGAAGTCTGAGTAGGTTCGCCCGTTGGCAAGAGACAATGCTAATACGGAAAGTTATTCCACATACAAAAATCGGTCCGGTGCACTTTCAATAGAAACACAAGTTTGGACTACGCTGGTGTTCAAAGCGAACGAACACATAAAATAGACCACTCTAAAAACTTACAACATCACACAGAGACAATTCTAAAAGCACGCAACATCACATAGAGGCCATTCTAAATATAACATCACACAGTGACCATTCTAAAAACAAGACAAATTAACAACATCAAACATTCTGAAAACAACATCACACAGAGACCATACTAAAAACAACACAAACATTTACATCGTCACAAAGAGACAATTCTAAAACAACAACATCACACAAAAACAATTCTGAAACAACAACATCACACAGGGAGTATTCTAAAAAACAATATCACACAGAGACCATTCTAAAAACACAAACATTAACAACATCAAACAGAGACCATTATAAAAACAACACAAATATTAAAAACATCAAAAGGACACCCTTCCAAAAACAATAACATTACACAAAAACATCACACAGTGACTATTCCGAAATCATCAATATCACACAGAGACTATTCCAAAAACAACAACATCACACATGGATTATTCTAACAACAACACAAAGAATAACAACATCAAACAGAATCCATTCTAAAAAGTCCCAGATTTTAAGATCTTGATAAGCGGGCTAGAAAGAGATACCCCAAAAATGTGGATGTTATTATTTGAAGGTCGTGGAAAGAAACGTGAGACAGGAGATAACTGATGGCAATTTGACGTGGGTAATTTAGCCAGATGATATCGCAGAAAAATGTTCACGTAGAGAGTCAGTGAGATGGGTAAATAGAACTAAAGAAAACTTGCATAAAGCAGAACGACAGAAAGAACGACAGAAAGAAAAAAGACAGTCAGAAAGAAAGAAAGAAAGAAAGAAAGAAAGAAAGAAAGAAAGAAAGAAAGAAAGAAATTTTCAAAGGGTCACACATTGGGTATGCAGCTCTGCATTCCATCCACTTCAGCTCCTGTTCGTGTGATGACGTTCTGTGCGTCACAAATTAATCTGTCCACGGTGTTTTGTATTGTGAACTGCACGTTCACGAAAATTGCGGACGGCCTGTTGCTGAATTAACTGGTTTTACCTTACGCAGTGATATGTTTTCAACTGCTGGTGTTCTAGTGACTGCCGCTTCCATCGACGGTAGACAGTGATTTTTGTAGCCGACTGTTGTTTTGGTATTTTGGCCGCCGTCTTGTGCATATATGCGTGTGCGTGCTATTGGTTTGTTGAAATTGCCGTCTGTTCCACAGTTCTTAATTGGACAATAAAGGAGCAGTTTCTATGATATTCACTGACACATGAACGGAGCATAATGGGGTGACCCTTGGCCGTGAAGTTAGAACCACTACTAACGACTAACAGATTCATGAACATAAATATCCAGATAGAACCTTTTAGAATATTACTAAGAGTCTATTATGATTACCGCCTTATTTAATGGAATCTTATAAAGGCATCTAGGGAGTCCTTAGTGACCGCCTGAGTTTCCATTCTCATGCTTGAGGTCGTATGTGGATAAGCTCTACTATGTCCTGCATTGATTGTGCCTTTCCATCCAAATGTCAAGCTTCGACATGGACTCCCACCGTGGTGCTCTGATCCCTTGGTATATTTTATACAAATTATCCTCGCCCATATTTCCAACCCCTCGCTTCTTTGGCACCGCTTTGTACACTGTCTGTGAAGGGTTATAGACAGGCTTGGCCATGGGAATCCCATGGGGAAAAAAGGGGGATTTTCTGAATAGTGTAGGGATGGGATGGGACGGGATGGGACAGGCATACATTACCATTGGATGGGACAGAACAACATGTCCCATGGACAAGCCTGTCATGTTATAGAAACTTCAAAGTTTGTTCTCTGGGATTCATACTTTTTGGAGATGTTCAAGAGAAAAGTAAAGAAAGAACAAACAAAGAAATAGACAAACAAAGAAACAAAGAAAAGACAGAGATAACAAGAGGGGGAGGGGGGGGGATACAAAGAAAGGAAGATATAAAGAAAGAAAACAATGGAGCATGAAAGAAAGAAGGAACACACACACACAAACATACCCACCAAACAGGTACATATTCACACTACTACCAATGACACAAACATCTAATACAGACGTGCATATAAACAACGCATACATAAACACACACACACACACACACATACATACACACACACACACACACACATACACCACATACATATATAAACACACATGCAGATAACATATTTTTTTTTTTGCATATCCTTTACAGGACATCGCTGTCAACACGAGCATCTTTCAGCTGTCTGTTGATTTCTTGGCAACATTACGCTCAGTAGTTTGCCATTGCTTTCTGAGTGGCTGGCTCACATACCCCGTAAGTTACCGATGCGATTCGAAAAACTGCTGATTCTCACCGTCATCACGTTAACCACGAGAGTATACGAGATTACGGAGAAAAGTCGTAACCTCTAAGCCAGGAAGCCGGCAGATAACATATAGACACATACAAATACCATATATGAACATAACACACACGAAGACCTGTCCATAAAGGGGGCACATATCGACACAGGCATAACCACACACAATCATCACATACAGACATAACCACACGAAAACACAAAGATATCTAACCACTTACAATCAACACCTATAGACGTAACCACACGAAAACACAAACATATCTAACCACACGCAATCATCACATACAGACATAACCACACGAAAACACAAAGATATCTAACCACACACAATCATCACATACAGACATAACCACACGAAAACACAAACATATCTAACCACACACAATCAATACAAAGGAACAGAGTCAACACAAACAGACACAACCACATACAACCAACACACAACGGCACCCAGAAGAGACTAGACCCAGTAATGCCCAGACGAGGATCAACACTGGGGCACTTCGTGTCCACAAATCCCAGCGAGCCATCACAAGTAGACATCTCCATCATCAAATATCACTGCCGACGCTCAGAATGGAAACATCCGCGTCATTGTGTTTGTTAGTCGATCCACGCCCATGTGTTTGTTTACCAGAAGGAAGGACGAGGTAGGCAGATAGACGGAGAGGCAGACAAACAAGAAGGGAGACAGGCAGTCAGGCGGCAGGGAGAAACATACAGAAATACAAATAGAAGGACAAGAGGACTGGTGGGTGGAAAAAGAGCACCAAAGAACGAACTTTATTTTTAAAGGTTCACAAATTGGGCCCGCAGGCCCGTATTACATTAGGCCCTTCCAATCACCCATCTGTCGTGCATTAATTATCTATTGTGCGTGCTACATTCGCATAGAAGAGAATATTATCAAATGAATGGACAGACAAACAGACAGATAGGTAAGCAGTCAGACAGGCAGACAGCCGGACAGACTGACAGGCAGGCAGACAGACAATCAGTCAGATAGACGGACAGAAAGACATATAGACAGGCAGAAAAATAGACAGGCAGAAAGAAAAACAGACTGACACTGCCAGAGGTAGGCCAGATAAACAGCCTGGCATATATATCTGATAGAGAGACAGACAGATGGAGACACAGACATACATGCCCACATGGTAATCAGACAGATACACGGAGACAGGCAGACACACATAAACAAACCACGATCGCAGAGAGAGAGAGAGAGAGAGAGAGAGAGAGAGAGAGAGAGAGAGAGAGAGAGAGAGAGAGAGAGAGAGAGAGAGAGAGAGAGAGGCTGACAAACAAACACAGACAAACAGATACACAGAGACAGACAGACAGACATAGAAAGACCACACACACGTAGAGAGAGAACCACACGCAGAGATAAACATACATAGACAAACAGACACACGGAGACAGGCATAGACAGACAGAGACAGACATACATAGACCGACACACAGAGACATAACATGAAAATTAGCACAAGCAAAACAGAGGTAATGACTATAACTAAAGAAGAAAAAACAACAACAATTCACCTAAACAAATATCCCTTGAAACAAGTAAAGAGCTTCAAGTGCCTAGGAAGTATAATAACATCAAATGACAGATCAGAAGACGAGATTGAAAATAGATGCAATAAGGCAAACCAACTCATTGGACAAATGGCACCAATACTAAAGAACAAACATGTATCCATAACTACTAAGAAAGCACTTTACAACACAATCTTCCTACCAACTCTATGCTACTAATTCCAAACCTGGACAATGACAGAAAAAGAGAAAAGAAAAATCACAACACCAGAAATGGTATTCCTAAGAAGAATACTCAACGTATCAAGAAGAAATAAGATCAGAAATGAAGAAATCAGGACTAAAGTGGGGGTTATAGCAGCACTAGATTTTATTAGAAAGCAGCAAGTCAAATGGTTTGGCCATGCAAGTAGGTTACCATTCAACAGCATACCACAACAAGCAATGATGTACAGACCAGATGGAAACAGAGGAAGAGGCCGACCACGTAAACGTTGGACGGAGGGAATAGCAGAGTCCATGGGAATATCGATATATGAAGCCCATAATCGGTCACTCTCACGATGTTTATACTTCACCTCGACACCACAAGGTACAAGAGGAACATGATGAGATGAGATGAGCTGAGACACAGAACCAGACAGATACACTGAGACAGACATAGAGCCAGACAGACACATATAAACAGGCACACACAAACAAATTTACCGATTGCGGACAGGTAAACAGAAAGGCACACATAGACAGACAGACAAACATGCAGTCACACAGACAGACATAGAGATAGACATACATACACACGCATACATACAGGTATACCGATAGAAAGACAGGTAATTATAATCAGACAGAGGCACAGACAAATAAAAAGGAAGCAAACATTGTCACACATATAGAAGAAAAGAAAAGAAAGAAAAAAACAGGAAAAAAAGAAAAGAAAAGAAAGGACAGGAAAAAACACCCATACAGCAACACAGACATACCCCAACAAACAGACACAAAGACAGATATTGATACATTATCCACACTGACGGCCTGGCGTGAAACTAGGAACTGTGATAGAGTGAAAGAAGGAGTCTCCCGCATGGCTAGAATTCCCATGGAGAACACACACACTTGCCACCCGACGGATGCAAGCGTACAAGCTAGGAAAATTGAGAGTTAGCTTTGTCCAGATCTCGATTGCTTATCTATCATCCATTTCGCTCATCAGTTGTTTATTTATCATCTATTTTCTGTCATCTTTTCTCATTTCGAATTCAAATCTGTTTAATCTAGAAGCTTGGCAGAGTTTGCTTGTGCTTCGCCACAATTCGGACTGCGTGTTTATAGGAAATTGTTTTAACGAAGATTTCTTTTTCCACGTCAGCATGTCAACAGACAACACACTTCGTGTATGTTATTTCGTTACACAAATAAACTATGCAGATGCTCAATTTAGTGTTTGCACTCTTTCAGAGCTGGAGAAAGTATAATATTTTCTGAAATTAACAGAGATACAGAAAATAAAATAAAAACTGACATTAAGGTTATAACATTTGTGACAGCACGTACTATATTTAAGTTAGTTGCATATTTTTTACAGAAAGTAGCAGTCAACCCCAACATTGTTTAGCTGCTTATGATTCCTGTGCAAGTTTACTTCCAGTAGTTTGCCATTGCTTTCTGAACGACCAGCACTCATACCATTGTATGGAGTACCAAAGTACGACGTCCTGTTTCCAAATATCCCTCAGCTGTGTTTAGAACGCGGTATGCGGCATTAAGAAATGCCTTCGTAACTCCATTCGCCATAGAGCCAGTTATAACAATGCAACAATAAATAACATCACAATGTGTACAATTGCTGCCTTCACCCCCAACAATATTAACTGGCACACATTTGATGCCGAGTCGACCTGGGAGATGAGATGCGTTTTTAAGATTCGATCCTCTCAGCTCAAGAATGAAACCATAACCGCCGAGCAGGCATGTGCGTGGCTAGCCGGAACTCGCCTCCTATGTCGATTCAACCTAAATGTGGCACCAGAAATTTCTTTGGAAGTAAAATGGGTCTGTGTGATACTACCACATTACCCACGCAGTGCAGATTGGTATATTCGATTATACGTTTAGCATCATACGTCCTTTGCGCGTGTATTTACTTAATTCATATGTATTATACTCGTACACGAATATACACATACCTAGACACACACATAATAGTTAGTGGCACCTTGCAGTCTTGACAGACCAAAGTATGTGAGTTGGAATGTGGCCAATATTCCACCACAATGCCTGGGCAAAGCTTCAGAGAAACATCTGGTGCCTAAACGACATGTCCCCTCTCTCGACCTAGTCTTGTGTATTCCAGAGTAATGGGTAAACAATACGTCTGGCACAAGTTAGGCTGCAGACGCTGGCGGCTCAGCGTCAACCTCCGAGACCTCGCCTCTACGAGCAGGTGGCGAGTGATGGCCAGACCCTGGAAACCGAGGGACCCGGCTTAGAGGCGTTCAGCCAGGTCCCACAGGTGAGGGCCTCGTACCCGCCCGGACCATTAGGACGCGCACATCTGTCAATCAGTATCTGAATAAGTAAAGAAACGATAACACACATAATAAACACACACACACACACACACACACACACACACACACACATATATATATATATATATATATATATATATATATATATATATATATATATATATATATATATGTTTGTGTACACATGCATACATAAATAAATATGCACCCACCCATATGCATATAAACACACACACACACACACACACACACACACACACACACACACACACACACACACACACATTATTAAAAGACAAGTGTGATGTATGTGAGAAGCGTATGTGAAGAATGTGTGACGTGTTCTATAATATGTGTAGAATCGGACCCTCAGATCAATAGCCCAGTCAGTTCATCCTTGCAAGGACACACCACAGCACGTTAGGTCAGCACAAGACAACCTCACCCGGTGATGTATCTCTCCTGCCAGACACTGACTTTCTTCTGTAGCTACCTGGTAATCCATGCGCCTGATCAACCGAAATAGCTATAGTCTATAAGTTACCACCGATCATGGTTCGTTTGCACACTGCACATTATAAGTTCCTATAGTTCCTGAAATGTACAAATCCCTGTACGGTGAAAATAAGTATCACTGTTGTTGGAAATAGACTTGATCCTATCTATTGTCTATAGTGTCTAAATTACAATGTTCTTTGTAATATTTCCCTGGAAACTACCACACCATGTGAATGTTACATTTAAAGTTCTCGTGTAGTTACTAATGTTCGTATGAGGTGTAGTGTCTCAACAAACATCACCTATCCTAGGTGAACTTTAACACACATGGAATCGTTGTGGACCCTCCTGATCATAGGCCCAGCGTAAACATTATGGTACAACCTTTCTTCTTGGCACGTTATTCATTTTCCGTAAGAAAACATTTGACTGTTCAACTGGTGTTTTTTCCAAATCGGAGTTGAATTTCTTCAAAACTCGTGTAGAGCTTCTTCGGAACTGGCAGGGAATCTGTTAGAGAAATAATACACCGGGTGAAAGCACCAGTCACTGATCCTACCAGCTGAATGTAGTCCTACAGCCTTGCTCAGATATTTATCCGTGAACTAAACTCTGTCATAGAGCAGATGAGCTTATCACCTAGGTCCGAATCAGGTTATGACAAGGAAAGACCAATAAACAGAGTGCAGAACCCCAGTGGGCACCCCACTGAATGATCCCACTATTGGACACTTCCCCCATCTCCCAACCCATTCTTAAATCTCTCCAAATATCACCCCACTACACTATTTTCACTAGCAGAGCTAATTCTCCCTTCCCTACTCTATTCTCAACTAACAGAGCTAATCATCACTTCACTACTCTGTTCTCACTAGCAGAGCTATTTCTCCCTTCCCTACTCTATTCTCAACTAACAGAGCTAATCATCACTTCACTACTCTATTCTCAACTAGCAGGGCTAATTATTTCCTCACCCTAGCTAGTGTTAACAAGGCTACTGCGTATTTTAATTAGGCCTAAATACACGATCTGTAATACCTTATGCAACACCGCATCACTCCTGGATGACATCTACGATTTGCCATAAAGACATATGTTATTTAATGTTAATTAAATCCAACACAGTAGATGCTCTCCGAATTCCTAACAGCGGTACAGAAACACGTCAGCCAACTTCAACTTTCTAGTCCACACTAACTGTAAACAAGTCAGGTTTTTGTCAAAGAGCCTGGAGTGTTCTAGTGAAGTTCTTTGAAGTCAATACATCAGATGTTTCAGGGGCAGCCTATCCATTTCAGAATAAGTTCTCTCCCCTTTGTTTAATCAATGCAAAAGTGGTCCCCCTTGTTTCAACAACCAAAACAAGGTAGCCTGTTTTCTGCATTCTCCTAATCGGGTCACAATAACAAGCCTACAATTTTCTGTCGTGTGTGGGACTTTCAAAGACGACTGTATTGATTGATCTTTCCGACACCCCGTAGTAAACAACTTGTAGTTGCGAATCAAACTGTCCTTGGTATTTTTATCATCTGATTGTAAAATTACAGTGATTTCACGACACACACATAAAAAGAACCCAATACACACATACACACACCAATACACATATAAACACAACAATCCATCCATCCATCATGTGCCATGCTGGTAAGCGTGGGGCGGTCATGTTCTGCCATCTCACTCGACCACCACAGTCGTGGATAAGCTCCGTGTTCCTGTCTCGACCGTGCCATGTGACCAATCCATCCAGGTATTTACTTCTCGGTCTTCCCCTTGGTCTCTTCCCTTCTATCTTGCCAGTTGTCACCAAGTTCTCCAAGTCACTTCTTCTCATAACATGCCCAGAAAAGTTTGACTGTCTACGCCGATAAACACACTAATACTCACATAAACACACCAATACATACATAAACACACCAATACACATAAACATACCAAAACATACAAACACACATAATCAAACCAATACACACATAAAAACACCAATAAATACTAAACACACCAAAACACACAAGCACACATAAACACACCAATACACACATAAACACACCAATACACACATAATCACACCAACAAACACAAAAACACCAAAACACACATAAACAAACAAATACACACATAAACAAACAAATACACACATAAACACATAAACACACCAAAACACAAACACACATAAACAAACACACACATAAACAAAACACTCTTATACACTTAACCACTCGCATACACACATACGCACATACATGCACACAAAAAATGCACGCTTGTCGTCGTACGGTTATCTTGCTTTGTTGTTACTCGAATCTTTACTTATTTCCTCTAATCTCTACTTATTTCCTTCTCACATTCCAGGGCTGTGGCTTAGACGCAGTTTCACAATTCTCCGAGACACAGAATCGAGAGTTAGAAACAACTACGGGGGATTTGGAAGCAGACTACCATGCGTTGATTTGTATGGTACGAGGCGTGGCTTTTTCAGAAATGAATGGCAAACTATATAACGAAACATCGCCGTTTAAATCACAAGCAGTCAACATATTCTGAGTTGACTGCCACGTCCTGTAAAGGAAATGCAACAAACATTATTTGTGTCAGTCAAAGAAGAAGAAGAAGAAGAAGAAGAAGAAGAAGAAGAAGAAGAAGAAGAAGAAGAAGAAGAAGAAGAAGAAGAAGAAGAAGAAGAAGAAGAAGAAGAAGAAGAAGAAGAAAAAGAAGAAGAAGAAGAAGAAGATATAATCTATTCAGAATCCGGACAAGTGCATTACTCACAGAAGTTAAGTACTGGCGACATTCACAACTGCGGTCAGATGAGCGACCACCTCACCATAGACAAGAACTTAATGACGAAACATAATTACTATTCTTCGTGAGTTGAACATAGTCAAGAACCGAGATGTTGTGGCACATGATGATAATGATAATGATAATAATAAAACACCTTGACATTGCCTTGTCCGTCTCGTTTTGAGGTCTGTTCACATTTTGTCGATATAATTTACTTCTTTGAGCAAACATTTACTCGTCGTTTTATTCTCACAGAATTCTATATTCTCTATCTCGTCATTGCCTCACCAATTTATTACTTTGGCTTTTCCGGTTCTATTTTTGATCAAAGTGTGATGTTTAAAAGTTTCCGTGAAACAATTTTGCATTCGTGTCTAACGTTAATTAACTGCTATTCCAGAGATTCGGTTTATATCGACCTGGGCAGCGTGACTTCTCAGGTTTGTTAACTTCTAAGAGAAGTATTGAATGAACTACACAAGTCAGACTCACAGAACATGTTGAGCCGGGACGAGACAGACATGCTTCGGGCAGAGTGGCATGTTTCAATTACAAAATCAAAGATAAGCAGCATTCTTTGGATCTTTTCCTCAGGACATGCTGGTATGTAGGGAAACGAGAAGGCGGAAATATTAGCTGGGCACAACATTTGGTGGGACATTGGGGCATTATAAGGTAGATGTGGTCGAGGACCTTTGGAATGGTGTTTATAGTGTAGAAGAAAAGAATAGATCACCACGGCCTGAAGGCAATAGTGCTGCTGCAGGGAGTGATCATAAGATCTGTCTAACACTCAGGACTCCGAGGACAGGCCTGACGGACACATACCCATACTGCTAATGGCACCATTGCCGGCTCCGTGGGGAAGTGGTTACGGACGTAGTTCGTAATCTCGTATACCCGAGTTCGAAACGCACATGTGGGCGATTTGGCAGCAGACCGCCTTGCTTGGTTTTTTATGAAATTGTATAGGTGCTGATCGTTCAGAAAGCAATGGCAAACTGTCTGTCACTGCCATCTACTGCCCATAGTACCTTGCAGTGTGGGGCAGGGAGGTCTTGAGTCTGAGGAATTAAGACCGTCTCGCTAGTGCAGTCGCTGCGAACTATACAGGTTAGGGTTTTCTTCTTGCCCCCGACAAAAAAACATCGACACCTTACCGAGGATTCGACCCCGTGTTTCCCGAAGGAGAGACCGGCGTTCTGGGCCACTCGGCTAGCTGGCA